>CM052217.1:10458494-10664493 GCA_028454225.1 Lasioglossum leucozonium
ATAGTAATTAGTCGATAGTTGAATTTAGTCGATAATGCCCATCACTAGGTCACAGCCAAAACCCGGCCATGAGCACTCTCCTATCCTCTCTGCTATTTATATAGTATATAATTAGTGTACACATGTCGCGTCTATAGGTTTACATGGTCTAAGGTGTGAATACACTGTGCACTCTCTTGTGCTCTCCAATGTCACAGCAGTCACAGATATAAACAATTTTGAACGTACCTGGGCTGGGACCGTTACTACAAAAATTATAAACAAATTTTTTTCTTTTACATAAACAGACCGACAGTAAGTAATCACGCTGTTATTTACAGAAATAGCGTTACCATCTTATAAATTGATATTTACAACATTCTTTTAAGATAATGATATTCAACTCTAATGAAAAATTATACGATTCAGTATAATTGTATACAGTGTTATACATTCGCTATAATTATAAATAAAAATATTACATGGTTTACTATAATTCTATGCAGGGCTCGAAATAAATATAGTTATCTTACGTTTTAAAAAATTTCCCTCCAAAAATTCATGCGACAATTGTTTTAGAACGTTCATTAAAAAATTTTCCGTTAAATAAATGAAGAAGTCAAATTATTGTATATTATTTAGTTTTATATCATAATAGAATGATTAGAATTATATCGTATGATTGAGTAAATGGTATGAAAATCACAAGAGTAATAACTAAATATAATTATTTGAAAGGAAATACTGAATAGAAAAGATTTCTTTTGAAAAGAAAACTTGTGTAGTGTAATATGTAAATAAAACTTTTGTATAATTTATACGAAATACGACCACAGAAATTCTATAATTGTAATTCTATTTATTATATAACTTTTATTATATTAATAAACGGAATATGTTATTTTGTTACAGAATGACTTTTATTTGTATACTTTCTATTAGTAATATTAAAGTCAAACCATTTATTTTTAAGAATATTTCTTTATCTGTTCTGATTGCAACTTATAATATGAATATTCTTTTAAATGAAGTTTCACATGTAATAAATTCTAATATTTCTAATATTATTTAGTTTATTTCTAATGTATACAAATGTGTGCATTGCACTTAAAAGGCTTCAATAATATGTACAGATGACCGAAGACACAGTTCGTGTTGCTGTACGCATCCGTCCTTTAATAAAAAGTGAAATAGATAAAGCATGTCAATCGTGCTTGGATGTTGTTCCAGGCGAACAACAAATAATTGTTCGTAATACGGATAAAGCTTTTACATTTAATTATGTTTTTCCTGCTGATGTTAGTCAAGAAGACTTTTATGAGACAGCTATCAAAGGGATGGTAGAAAACATTTTTAAAGGTAAGATTGCATGAGTATTTCCAGGTTTATCTATCCATTTGAATATGTAATTATGTAAAATAATTACATATTATGTTATAGGATATAACGTAACTATATTAGCTTACGGACAAACAGGAAGCGGTAAAACTCATTCGATCGGTACAAATTATATAGAAACAGAAGAGGCGGGTGTAATACCAAGAGCAGTGCATAATATATTTAAAATGATTGAATTAGAAAAGGATTGGGATTTTAATGTTTCAGTTTCATTTATGGAACTTTACCAAGAACAATTGTATGATCTCTTAGCTGGTAAACAACGTAACCAATCTATCGTTGATATTAGAGACGATGGTAAAAATATCAAACTTTTTGGGGTGGTTAAGAAAAAGGTCACAAATGCATCGGAAGCACTACAATGCTTAACCCAGGGATCTCTAGGTCGTGTAACTGGTGCTACAGCTATGAATGCCCAAAGCAGCCGTAGCCATGCCATATTTACAATATGTATACACCAACAGAAGCAGAGTGATCCTAGTACAGCAACAACAGCTAAGTTTCATTTAGTAGATTTAGCTGGATCTGAGCGAAGTAAAAAAACACAAGCAACTGGAGAAAGATTCAAAGAAGGTGTTAACATAAATAAGGGTCTGTTGGCATTAGGAAATGTTATATCTCAATTAGGAGAAGGAGGTTCGAATGCTTACATTGGATATCGGGACAGTAAACTCACAAGATTGCTGCAAGATTCTCTTGGAGGTAATTCTATAACACTGATGATAGCGTGTGTGAGTCCAGCAGATTATAATTTAAATGAAACTCTTAGTACATTGAGATACGCGGACAGGGCACGTAAAATAAAGAACAAACCTGTGGTCAATCAAGATCCACAACTTTTAGAAATAAATAGACTAAACCAAATCGTACAAGAATTGAAGCTTGCTTTAGTAGATCAAGAAATTAGAATATCCTGTCCATTGGAACATCAAGAACTCAAAGAGAAGAATCAGGTGTTACAAAAAAAGATCAGAGACCTAACTGAAAAACTAAATGATAATTTAATTGAAATTGTAATTATGCACGAAAGGGCAGAATTAGCTGAACAAAGTAGGGAAACAATTCAGGCTGATATGGTGAAGATACTAGAAGGATGTAAAGATATTGTAAATGAATTTGATAAAAATCCTGAATCGTATGCTGAACATCGTACAAAAATAGAAGCCTTATATTTAAAAATTGTTGGTAAGTAATGTGATTTTATTTATTGGTTGTTTTTTGTTGTTATTATATAAAAGAATATCATTAATAAAAAGTGTAATTTTGTTTCTAACTAGATATGGACGTAGATCACAAGAAAAAATCAGAAGAGCTTATACATTGTAGAATTACATCTTCCGATTGTAATACATTTAAGGAAGACGGCGAGGAAGAAATGTCCACGGAGCAAATAAATTCTACAAATGATGATAGCGAGAATGATATCGCTGAGAAGCAAGAGGAGCATACTTTACTTCAATTGAAAAGGAATGACCAAGTGCAAGACATTAATAAAGAACTCGCTGTTAAGGAACGTCTCATGTATGAACTTGTAAAAAATTCTACTGAATTAATTGATTATTCGAAAGGAATTCAAGAAATGGAGCAGGAAATTAAATCACTTCAAACTGAAAGAGAAGAACTTTTGCAAGCATTACAAAATGTCCAGACAAATAATCCTAGCTCAAAGTAAGACACCTGGTTTTTTTCACGACTACTGTGTCATCTAATCATGTTATACATTTTTTTTCATATTTTCAGATTGGCGGAAACCCGTCGCAAAAAAGTTCAAGAATTAGAAAAAAAAATATCAACGTTGAATCGGAAGATCACAGAGCAAGACAGAATAGTTAAAATTAAAGAGAAACAAGATCAAGAAATAGAACAATTGTCTAAAGAAATACAAATATTGAAGAATACCAGAGTAAAATTAATTAAACAAATGAGAAACAAATCCGATAACTTTTCAAAATGGAAGGGATCTAAAGAAAAAGAGCTGAATAGATTGAAAGATCAGAATAGAAAGCAGGTCAATGAAGTAACACGTCTGAAAATGTGGCATTCTAAACAAGAGAATGTATTCAAACGAAAAATGGTTGAAGCTTCTGCAGTTAACAAAAGATTAAAGGTACGAATCTAAATAACAGTTTTCTGTAATACTTTGTTACGGTTAGACACCTCTTGGGTGATAACCCTTTTGACCCTTCCGGATTGTTTGGGTGTCGAAATGATTAGAGAAATTGATTCCACGAACCAATTTAGAGATTTTACTTTCACGAAGAGTTTCGGATAACAGTTTATCGATACCCTCTTAGTAATAAATTATTAAACAAAGAACCACACATGGTCCCCACCTCTGTAGGACCGATTTTGGGGGTATATAAGGGGCCTAGGTCCTCCACAAAATCGGGTGACATCCGCGTTGTAAAGCCAGTAGACTTTCGTTTACGACACAGAAAAGTCAGAGCAAGACCAGGCCTTATCCTCGTCAAAGCATCCTCAAAGTCGAAAGTACGTACGGTAACAAGATCGCAGTTAGGACACCCCCGCATTTCTCGGTGCGTGAAAACTGAGTAGATTTCCGAGGCATTGACACATTAACATTTGTAGCCAAGCAAATCCAGAATATATTGTTCATTATAGTATCTAAACATTATATTTCTTTATCCTATTCAAGTCCAGACGTTGGTATTCTGCAACGATACATCCTTGCCGCTCGGGGTGTATCAAATACATACGAGTCGAGTCGAAACCCACAACACCTTAATTCCATAGCGGGTACCCGGTGGTGAAACAAGCACTGATCAATCCGCTAATCCTACCATACCTATAGTGGCTATCCGATGGTGAAACAAGCATCGGCCGATCCACATCCTAAACCTCTAGCCCTCGGCTCACGCCAAACCTTAGCGTAACCCTCGGCTCGTAACAACTTTGAATTAATTTATTAATTCTTTCAGGATGCTCTCGATTTACAAAAGAAAGTAGCAGCCATGAGAAAAGCAAAAATGAATAATAATGGTAATAATAATTCGGATAAAATTAAAAACTGGCTGCATCAAGAAATACAAATATTAGTCAGCACCGTAGATGCAGAATTTTCGCTGGAAAAATTAATGGAAGATAGAGCATCATTGGCAGCTAAAGTGCAAAATTTGCATGAGGACCCAAAAAATAAAGAGAAGATAGCTGAGTTTTCTGAATTTTTAGAGTTACGCAATACACAAATTTCTGATCTCCAGCAAAAAATAGTTGAATCAGATCAAGGTAAGTATATATTTCTACCTTAAATGTCAATTTAAACTTGAACCAAGTGAGTTCATTCAAAATAAATTTGTGTAGGAAATAAGAAAAATACAAGGTGGCAAACACTCCATACGATGGATGAAGCAAGAACTGCGCTTGAAATATTATTTAAACAAACTACAGAGAACAGACGAAAACAGTGTGTAAAAGAATTTGACTACTATGATCTTCTGGTTTGTATTTGATGTAGTACAAAACAGTTTTAATTTAATAACCTAAATTTATTATTAATCTTATACTATCGTAGGATAAATATGAAATGTTACACGCACAAATGGAGGAGTATAAAACAAAAGAAAGAGAAAGACGTGTCTCAAGACACCTTACATTAAATGAAACTACAAATCGAATTGCAGCAGTAAACGAAGAAGGGAATACAAAATTGAAGCAAGAGTTAGAACATTATAAAGAAAAGTGCAAGCACCTCGAACAAACGGTCAATATACTCCATTGATGTCGTTTATGATATATGGAATGTAGTTCTTATGAACTTCTTTCTTTTTTACACTACAGGTATTAACGGAAGTGGAGAATAAAAATGAAGTATCAAAAACAAGAAATAAAAGGGAAACGAAAGTTGTCGAATTAATTGATGAAAATGCATTGCCTGACTTGGACGATACTTTCAACGATGATGTCGAGAGAGATCCAGATTGGACGCAGACCCCACTTTATTTTCGAATACAAAAAATTTGGGTATTCAAATCAAGTTATCATGCGACACTAAATACAGCATTCCCTTTGCATATTCACACTGTGTTAGTCTGCTTCACCTGCTAGACAGAATGTTCATAGACAGATTTACCATAATAACGTTGACAGTGAAAGCGAGAATTATTGAAAACTAGTGAGAGCGAACAAGAATGAGCAAAACTTAAATATGACGTTCTTCAATACAAAACATTTTTTACCGTCTGTAAAATTTCGTTATCAGCTGTAAAAAGACCGTTTGAATGTAATTTATTTTCAGAAATGATGGTAACAGCAACAATGTTTACAGTGTACTATAATTACATTTACGTTCTTATCATATTGCATCTTTAAATATGTAATTTAACATACCGGTAACTTCTAAGCAATGATTTGAGTGAACCGATAGCAAGCAAGGATTTGAACAAGTAATCTATGAAACAAAACCAAGCTTTCAACAAATGAAATTATCTAGTAATTATTGTACAGACTTTTAATATCGAGTTGCCGATTCCACGCGGTGTGACTGTAGGAAGGAAATGCTGAAAGTGTTTTCCTCGTGAGAGATATTATTTTAACACCTGATTTACGTTTAGAATACATCAAAGACTAATGCATCTGATAGATCTACCTTAAAACGATTACCGGATGGAGAACTGAAATGTGGTTGTAAAACGAAGTGTGCAACTCGTACTTGCTCATGTCGCAAAAATAAAGTGGCCTGTAGAAACTGTGGCTGTGATCCGGCAATTTGTCAAAACAAAGATGTAAACGATGTAAGTTTTTGCTATTTACTATTTATTTTGTATTTGCTCGCTATTACATAAGAGCGTTTCCTTTTTAGGTTCGTCAAACATTATTCGATTATACAGAAACACAGGATGAAGTGGAACCAATAAAAAAACCAAGGTATATTTCAGAAATATTTTTCTTATCGCTTCTGTTATATACTAATGGCCGTTTGTTTTTAGACTGGTGAAGCAGGATTAGAGTAAAAGTAATATAGGAATGAACATATAGTTTATATACAAAACGAAATTAGCGCTCTAAGTAACATTTAAGTACATTTTATACATGTTAAATTAGTAAATATAAATATATTGAATATTTTTATAGAAATACTGAACGTTTTTTTCAATTAGAAACCTCCATATATAATATTAATAATACAAATATGTTTATATAGAGAATATGTGAGGTTTATTAATATTTAAAATACATTTTAAAACACAAAATTCAGATGAATTTTAATGATATTTATTGAAATACGATATTAATACAGTAATCTTATAATTAATAAATAATTATAACTTAAAAAATGCTGTATTTCATTAAATACTTTTTGTGAAATATGGAATATTAAACATAAATTATTATCGGAGATTATTTTTTAAAAAAAGTGCAAATATAGTAAATTTTCACATCATTAGCATATTCCTTTTTTGAATGAAGCGACAATAGTAGATATACAGTAAGTTATGTATAGTCATTTCAGACTTCCGTTAATGGAGGTTAGGTCTCTTCCGGTCGTACAGCACACCGAGCAAGATGGGTATGTAATCAATCTTGAAATTATATTGTTTTTACAGTATTATTAAATAGAAATTATAAGACAAGTGAAGTTGATGTAGTCCTTCTTACTTTACTTGGCTATAATTTTGTAAAAACTTTTATAACAAACTTGTAAATAGCGTATTTCGAATTGCATTAAAAATAACGTGGTAGCTGGTGAATAGTAGTTTATACAAAAATTTCATTTTTTGTATCTCATTCATTGTTTTACAGTAAGCAGTGTTTTTTAACGCGCAATACAATATTTAAAAATACATATTTATGCCGTGATTAAATCAAAATTAAGGAAATGGTCGAATAGGATTGATACATAACCTAATTATTTAAAACCGTTACAGGTAAACCTCGTGGTCTTCGTACAGCACGTAAACACGTCAATCATAGACGTGATCAACGTTGGAATGACAAAGACTACAAGAAAGCTCACTTAGGAACCAGATGGAAAGCTAATCCTTTCGGTGGTGCTTCCCATGCTAAAGGCATTGTCTTGGAAAAAGTGTATGTTTACATAGTAGAATTATTTCTACATATAGTGATCTATGCAATTACTGATACCAAATAATTTTATGTTACAGTGGTGTAGAAGCTAAGCAGCCAAATTCTGCCATTCGTAAATGTGTCAGGGTACAGCTGATCAAGAATGGTAAAAAGATCACTGCTTTCGTACCTAGAGATGGTTGCTTGAACAACATCGAAGAGAACGATGAAGTTTTAGTAGCAGGATTTGGACGTAAAGGTCATGCTGTCGGTGACATTCCAGGAGTCCGATTTAAAGTTGTTAAAGTCGCTAACGTTTCTTTACTTGCTCTTTACAAAGAAAAGAAGGAACGACCCAGATCGTAAAACCACTGTAATGTATTTCTAATTACACCTATAAAGACTTTTAAAGAAAAATTGAGGTTTTATTAATACCTTCACAACATATCTTGGTCTAGTTGAATATAAATGATTTTATTTTATAAAAGTAAAAATGCACAAGGTAATATTACAAATTATCATGTTTATCCATGAGCGCTTCTGTGGAAATAAGAATATCTTCGATAACTTTGTTTAATGGTGTTGTCAGCTTTTCGATTCCATCTGGTATAGTAACATTACAAATTTCATCTCTTGCTCTCAAAAACTGGAAATTAAATGTAAAGACAATACTATTGGATAATGCATGAATATTTGGAGAAATTACCTCTGTTAAAGAAGAAAAATTTGAGCACACATCGTTAATGTCCGAATCCATGGAATAAAGAGTATTTATACTTTTTTCTTTTGCTTCTGGCAAAGAATAGAGTGGAAAAGCCTCTAAGAATTTATTTTTCTCTGAAGTAAACATCGCATCCCTATCATTCTCAGAGATCACTTCTTTTTCTTCCTGCAATTGTATCGGGATTTGCATTTTTCCTTATTTTAATTAGTAAAAACAATATACTAATACCTCTAATGGTAATTCAATTTCTTCCATACTTTGTTCTTTATCACCCTCTGAGTATGGATTTAAATTTTGATGTTCGTCCAAAACTTTTTGTACATTATCAAAATACTTCAGGGATTTGGAATAATTTAATTTAGGAGCAATATGTGACGGTATTGCATCTGAACTGTCATTATTCAAGACCTAATATGTACATAATAATTATGTTTATAAATGTACATAAATTACATCTTATAATATTAATTTGTATACCTGCAATATATCATCAATAGATTCTACTTTAACATCCTCATCATCGGATGATTCAATGAACATTAATTTCATAAAATCTAATAATAAGTTTAAAGTAGGAAGCTGTTTTTGGAATGAACAATTGCCCTACAGAGAAACATTTATTTTTTAATTGATGAAGATACAAAAAGATATAACTGCACATATATAGACTTACCAACAAAACATCTTTGTCATTGCAAATCCCAATATTAGAATAATATTGTACTAATTTAGCTATAAAAAATAATGTTTTTAATATCTATACTTAACATATCATAAACATGCTTGATTTATTTGGTAATAATACAATAAAAACCTTCTAAGTCAGGTCCTTTTAACTTTTGTAGCTCAGCTGCCATTTTTTCATCCGTTTCAGATAGAAGCCAAGATAATAAGGAAATACGATCACCCCCTTTAAGAATTGTTATTTCCATATCTTTAACTGTCGCTGTTGTAATGTTAGGATATCTAATTTGCACTAAGGTATCATAAATGTTAGACAAAATTTGTTTTTTCTTGTCCATCTTCTCAACACTTCACTTTTGATTTCAAGTATTGTCAAGTTCCTCACAGAGTGTACTATATATACAGGAGATTGAACGTGCCTACGACGAAAATAAACGGCTTTATGGCGTGAAGAAAATCTGGCTCCAGCACTTCCTTACCCAGCACCAAACGCTTGTATTGCTTGTTAGCTTCTTCACGGTTACATTTTCAAATTTTACATGATATGTATAGAAGTTGTGAAATTATACGTAGTAGTGCCTTTCCGGGTTTATAATATAAACACTCCGGTGTTTACATACAACCACATAGTCTTGTTGTATCCCTACTCTTTATTCCTTTGGAGCAAATTTTTCTCCTAATTAAGTATACATGTCTGTCTATATAGATACTTATTTAGACGAGTCTAACGAACTATGTACAGTCAGTCTCATAATTAATAGCACACAAATAAGAATAATTTTTTTATAAATAGACTTCAGTTTTTCTTGGCAGGTTAGATGGATTAGTTTACTAAATAGAGTGCTTAAACTAAATGGAGCCATTATTGTATTTAACTAAAATAAAATGAAAAATTTTCTTATACAAACTTCCGGTTTGCAAAGGAAATTGATAAATGTAGACTTTACAAATTGAATTATTATGAGTTCTTTGTAGTAGCGATTAAGAATAAGAACGTATTGTAAAAAGTGTTCGAACATTAATGTTGGTCATAGTATTATTGTAAAAACATAATTAGACTATAATTTTTAGTGTTCCAGATTGAAAAATTGAAATGGAAAATTTAAGCTGTCATCACTTAATTTTGTAAAAGTGTCTTTGTTGTCAGTTTATTTTGTGTTCAGGTACAGGAATTATACAATTATTTCAACAAATCGACATGGATTATATTTTATGCTGATTACATTATAATTTATTGGGAAAGTCAAATGCATAGGAAATCAAATTCCAATGTCTGAAATTGTTTCCACTTTATTGCCTTTGGCATGGCACGCTTTACACATTCATACCACAAATTAAATTACTTAACTCTTGCAATCCAGATGTACACACTTCATATAAATTGTTCTTGTACAACGTGTCAATTAATTTATGTACATATTAAACTACTAATAAGGCGGCGGTTGATGCTGATAATGTTGCGGTGGTTGGCTCAAGTGTCGTTGCAAATGCGTCACTAATTGAGGAGTCGGCTGTTGCCCTCCGGCATTTCCTTGTTGTTGTTGCTGCGCTTGTTGTTGTTGCTGTGCTTGCTGTTGTTGTTGTTGCATTGCAAGCATCTGTTGTCTCATACGTTGTTGATTGATTACCTGCTGCTACAATTCAAACCACCATAATTATTTGTAACTTTTCATATTTACGTATTTCGTGTTACGGGTAAGCGTGAATATTTGTTTAATTACTCTATTCTTAGTAGTTTAATCGAAATCTATCCTAAAATTTTTTAAGAATAATGCAAAAGAATAACTACTACTAAATATAATAACTATTCCTTCCTATCTCTAAACCATGGTAAAAACGATGGCGTAGCCTCAGAAACTGTCAACGCTAACTAATATAATAACGAAAAGAATCATCAAGTGTTTGTACACTTTGGGCAAACAATGCAAAATACAAGGTAAAACATCGTAAAAGTGCTAAGCTTTCCTGCAAAAAGTAAATAAAAATTTTGTTAGTAAGAATGAGCCTCTAAAATGGAACTATGTTTCTATTGTATTATGCTTCAGTCTATTCTGAAATTATATAACTATAATACCATATATTCATAAAAAAATATAAATAAAATATAACTTTGACTATGTCAAGGCCACAAAGTAAAAATATAAAATAAAGATATAACAGCATTACTTTTATTACATTTACTTGTTGGAATTGTTGATTTTGCTGCAATCCAACATTTGCAGTTCCTACCCCAGTCACTCCAACCGTGCCAGGTTTTCCACTAGTTTGTCTATATGGTGGAGCTGGTTGATTTTGGACACCACCTCCCATTGGACCCATTGTGTTCATTGTAACATTTGGAGCCTATTTCAAACAAGAACGTTTTCGATATTTACTCAGTTGTTACTTCGCTGCAGATTATGTTTATGTTGTACAGCATGTACCTGAAGGTAAGGCGGCCTAGCAGCTCCAGGTTGCATACGTTGTTGCGGCATATATTCTTGCGCACGTTGCGGTCCCATCATTTGTTGTTGGTTAGTGAACATCATATTCTGTTGTTGATTCAATAAACCTTGTTGTTGCTGTTGCAGCAGTTGCTGCTGCTGTTGTGCCTGTTGAGGTGCTTGTTGTTGTTGTTGCTGTGGTTGTTGTTGGGGTATCATTTGTTGACCTCCGTATCCTGCGTAGTTTTGATTCATCCCTGCAGGAAAAATATAATATGTAGAATAAGTTAATATACAAGGAATATCGAGCTGCTAATTAGTTAAGAAGCGAACCTGTTCTAAACCAGAAATTGGAAAAATCAAAATCTTTCTTTATCTTCTTCTAATCTTTGCAAGAAGTAGTTGAAAAAAGTACTTTCTAGAGGTATTGAACATTTTTTGGTAAATATTACGTTTAGGCGAGGCAGCTCGGATAACCTTAACCTTGACGTACCCAGATTTCTGAGAAAAATCTCGAAAATTTTAAGAATCCGACTCGTCTCGACCTGTCCTGACCATCAGCAGGTTCCAGCATACTCCTGTTATCTGATATTAATTAAATACCTTGTTGCATTCCAGAGTAAATTCCTTGTTGCTGTGGTTGCTGTTGTTGCGGTTGCTGTGAAGCGAACATTCCTTGTTGTGGATTCATATTAGGAGCTCCATGTTGAGCTCTTAGTTGTTGCCTAATGAATTGCTGCCTCTGCATCCCCTGGAAAGCTCCAGGTCCACCAACGGGTGTAGCGTTTGGTTGCTGTTGGGAACTCATCAACTGGTTGGATGGCAATCGTAAACGAAGCATATGAGAAAGCGCTTGTTTTGACTGATTGTTCATGCCCGGTCTGTCGTATCTCTGTCCGACTGGGGTTGGCGGTAACTGTTGTCCATATCCGTATGGCTGGGCTGGTGCGTGAGTTTGCTGATTCGCGTACCACTGTTGCTGATGCTGTGGTGGCTGACCGGTAAACATGCCAGGTTGTTGCGTGACAGGTACTTGTTGATTTCCAAAGGCCATTTGTTGTAATTGGTTTGGTGCTTGCTGTATAATGTATGAAAAGTTATTAGAAAAACAAAAAATTGCAACTACGTGTGACATTTGATAAAAGTTGAAACTATGTGTAAAAATTGAAAGGGAACGATAACACGAGATAAGTAAATTTAGTGGAGCTATAAGCAGAATAGTAGAATTATATTCTTGAAACTGACAAAACTATTCAGAAGGCAAAAAATTTAAAAGGAAAATGTACTGTGCAGCATTTAACAAAATGTTAGTTTCTTATTGTTGTGATACTCTGCTGAACGTTGGCCTCTAATTTATCTGTATAGTTTGAAACATGAAAATGTAAATAAACCTGAATTTGTTGTGATACTGGGGCAGTCGGCGTGGCTGGTCCCTTATTTTTTCTGTGTCTTCTGGTCTTCATCGCTTTTCCTTTACCGTTGGTGACAGCGCTACCGATACCGCTACCTCCAACGCCGCTTGTTACTCGTCCAGGAGAATCAATGCTCACGGGAGTGTCGGCTTTGCCGGGTTCAGATTCCTTCTTATCTGGTTCTAGATCTTCCGGAGGCAATGGTGGTGGGTCCAAGTAGTGGCTAGGTGGCCTGATTTGACTGTGAGTATGGTATCGTAAAAGTTTGTGAGCATTCTGGTACGTTAAAGGTTTACGTTCTAATTTCACTGCTCTAAACCATGCCCAAGATATTGGTGCTGGATTTTTGTGACCTTCTAGTACTTCCCATGCTGACACTCTTTGCGAATCGCACACTTGGAGACCCTAGTACATAGTAAATTGAAATAAGCTCAAATTACGAATATTTCAATTGTTTTAAATTTATTTTGAGCGTACCTGTTTTTTATCAATGCTATCGAAGCCAGCTATCTTGTTGCCTTTCGTGTCCGTTAAAGAACCAACAGGTTCGCAGTTAATAACTTCCATTGTCAGTTTTGGCAAAGGTAACAATTGCCTGACGTATCGAATGCTTTGAGAATTTCTATCGCCTAGTTCTTTCTTCAATTTTTTCATTAGATTTTGATAATGTTTCTTATTCTCGTCTTTCTCAGATTGCGAATCGGAAACGAGTGTAGAATGTATCAGCGTTGCCAACATGTCTATGACAGTTGTAAATAATTCAGAATTGTTACTTAAGTCTATAACACCGTAGCTAACTAATTGGACTAACAGAATGGCCCAGTCTGTGGTGACGGTGGTGTTCCTTTGAATGCTATCGAAAACACCACCAACCAGACTGAACCTTAACTGAAGCGCATCCTGCAACACCTCCCTCGTCTTCGGATCTTCTGTAGCGAAGTTCTTCTCTTCTTTACTGATATTCAGAAATTGCGACAGTTGCGAGTGCAACGACATCAACAAACCTTCTCTTTGATCATCTTGACCTTTCAAACAAGTGAGAACCAGCGAAAGAAACGGCTGGTGATTGAAAAGTGACGGCGACTTGGATCTACCTCTTTCACGACCGGCTGCCGTTTTCGACCAATTGCCGGATTCCAATACTTGACCGGCTACTTTAAGAACTCTGCCTTGTACAGCACTCGGCAGTTTCGAAACCAGCGGAGCAACTAACCATATAGATCCAGATCGTTTGTCGGGTTTATTGGACACAGTGTTCAATTGAAATACGTCAATTGCAGCTTTAGCAACTGTATCCAACCACTGCGAAAGATCATTGGACACCGGAGGAAACTGTTTATACATAAGCTGTAAGTCAAGCCAGGACATTCTCAGACTCCACTGTTCCAAATTCTCTAAAATATTGGTGATGTGGGTTTTCTGGTCGATGAATGCATCGGTAGAAGTTTCCGGATAGCATATCATGTGGAGCAGACTTTGAGCTTGACGAGGAGTTAACATATTGTCTAATAACATGTCCGGATGACAAAGCTCTTCGGGATTCTGCAAACATCTTTCCAAAACCCATTCCTGGCTGCAAATTTGTCTTAGCACGTGTTGCGCGAAATCTGACAATCCTTTAACGTTCTCTGTGGTTATACCAGCGCTACTGCTGGACGATGACATAGCTAAATCGAGTCCCAAGTCATCGCCACCGCCTAGAATGTCGCTGGTGCCGAGGATATGACTAATAGATAATTCGTTTGGTCCACCTGTACTAACACCAACACCAACTCCCACGCTAGCTGGTCCACCGGCTTTGCTCGAATGATTCATCGGTACGTCTGGTTTCTTTGGTGGTTGTTTGCCAGCTGTTGCGTCGGCTACCACGAGTATAGCTTTGAGTACTGCTAAGACTGGGCCGACCCTAATGTTGTTATGAGCAGCTGCTAACAAGTGTCTGTCACAACTTAATTTGATACTGTAACCCCTAGAGTTTCCGTTGGGCAATGGATGAGGACTTGTGCTCACTGAGTAGAGAGCTGGCTGAGGGCACTCGACTGTTTTAAAAAGTCGCAGAAGCAAGTGACACGTTAGACGTGCTCCAGCTTCAGCTTCCATGTCCGCATCCCCGCGACCTTCGTTGCAAGCTTTAACTAAAGACGGCAGTGCTATATGAACTACAAAATCCTCTAGCGAGAAACAGTGTCTTGCTATAAAAATAAAGTTCAATGTTAAAGCGTAAAGTATGTATGATCTTTATTATGAAGGAAGATTATCAAATATTTACCAATTAAAATCGACGTGAACACAGCAAGCGAATTATGTATACTCAAGTCTTGTACGTCAACTTGATTTAAAACGTCGATGTAGAAGGCAGAACTGTTTGATGAGCAACAGAGCGCCATGAGGACTCCGAGCCACTCGGCGTTGAGCGCATTACAGCAAGCAGTCAATTCAGCGCAAGTTATTGCGATATCGTTCAATTTGTCATTGTCCGTCTCGCTGCAAACTGCAACGATCGCGTTACAAACGAAACTGTAACGATTGGCTGGTGTCTCGTTCAATTGCCTAGCCCATTGAGGTTCGATCTTTCCACCACGTTTCGGGCTAGTAAAAACATCTACCATGAATTGAGAATTGTACACGTGACTCGATGTAGTTGGTTGCAACGTGCTATAAAGAGCTGTTCGGATCTTCGGATAGGCATTACTGAAAGCTTCTACCCCGTGAGGTTTAGTCTTCAGCAATGAACAAGACGAATATAAATCGTAGAGATGCGCCAATACGCATCTTTCGGCAGAGCTACAATCACTAGGATTCGACACGTGCTTTACAATTTTGCACAGTAAATCGAACACAGCAGTCGTTTGTTCCGGAGATACTGAAATGATCGAACAATTATAACATTGTTTGGACAAGTCGAATTCAAGATGATGTGATTATTTCAAAGCTATACTAACATAATAAACAACAGTGATATCTCCTTAACACACCTACAACATAGAGACTTAAACTCGTGGTATAACTTCTAACGAGTTGGCTATTTTTTGCAGTTAATTGTGTCTCAACTTCTGGGAGTTCTTTCAGAATTTGAATACAAACATCTATCAAACCGTATATATTTAGTGCTAGTTCCATTAGATCGAAGAGAAAGGCTACATGTTCTTGCACCGGTAAATAAGACGATCCAGCTAGTGCGAACGAGTTTAACATTTCGATCACTTGAGTCGCACACTGCCAGGTCACCACATGTTGATCGAAATAACTCAGGTTCTGAAACTTCAGCGTGATCGCCTCGAAATTGAACTCGCTGCGAGAATGTTTCTTCACTTTCCCACCCTCTGCAACGTCGATACTGAACTTTTTTCCAAATAGTTTGCACACTTCTTTTGTCATCTTTTTTACAACATGTCTAGCGTCATCTCTAACCCGTCCCACTCCATAAAGCAGTACATGTCGTTGATTGCAGTCGTGTTGGCTGCACGTTTCATCCTTCAAACACATCCTTACCGTTATCATCGAAGTTATATACGATTTCTAAAGAAAAAAAAATTAAATTACTACCTGTGGTAATGGAAAATGCGTCGTATACAACAAATGTCTACTATGACTGGATGGTATCTTCGAGTCCAGTCCTTCCTGTGCACTATGTCCAGCTAATGCATCTTCTTTAGGACTATCAGGAGCGTCCATACTATTTTGTTGGTCCTCTTTAATGTGTTGCAATATCTTATCCAAATCATCGTCAATCTTACTATCGTCATAATCCATTGTTCTCCCATGATCTGGTACTTCTAACTTTGCTGGCTTTAAATCTATCCCTGGAAACAAACTATCTTCGTCGATTGGTTCTCGATTACTGGGAGTTCCAGGCTTGCTTGCTACGGGACCTAATTAAAAACGTTTATTAAGTCAACAATTCCATAAAATGAAAATTTCCAAACAAACCAAGTGGCAATATACAGGGTGTTTCAGCTAAAGGAGGTCACCTAAATATCTCCTTTTTTTTAATGGTCATCTAAAGGTAATGACTTATATTCAAATGTATTTTTTCAAAAGTTTCTTCAATAAAAAATAGCGATGACCTTGAAAAAACTATGAAAAAATAACCGGACAAGAAAAATTGTTCTTCAATGATATTCATCCTTCGATACCATTTTTTGTGCCAATAAAAATAAAGGAGATATTTAGATGGCCTCCTTTATATATATATATATATATACCTTGTATAAGATCTCCTCTAGAAATGAGAGTGCACATATATGCATCGTGTGAAAATACATCGTGCCTAATTAACTCTGAAAATAAGTGAACCAAATTCGTGAACTGTACTTTTGATTGAACTGATGTATTATCTAATACCGGGGCGTCCATGTCCAAAAACTTCATAAGCAATGGTTGAAAAATTGGAAGCACGGGTGGATTTCCGTTACTACAAACACTGTCTTTATCATCGTTATCATTCGTTTCACCAGTTACTTCACTCTGTCGTTTCTCGAGCAATTTTGCCACTGCCATTGCTCTATGCTCTCCCCATCGTTCAGCGCTAACAGCCCATTCGCACAAAATTTCCACTACGGCAGAATCTTGTTGCGGATTATACTCTGTTTTCGAGTCGCGTTCATTGGCGTTATCCTTTGGTGGTGACATGAATATCTTAGCATAAAGTGTATCTAACGAATTCGTAGAATCCATTCTATCAAAACTATGCCTATCCAGAGCGTCCAAAGCAGCCAACACTTTAGTAGTCGTTATTCCTGCACTGCTTTGCTGCCACTTATCGCATGACCATTTACCTTCTGCAGCCTGAGATCTGGCTCGAATGTTTTCTTGGGCGATCTTTAGTTGCTTTAAAGTTGGATTGGCCGCGCTCGCGGGTGGACATGGCAAAGCTGTGGGAGGGCAAGACAAATAGTCCAAAGGGGAACCATTTAATACAGAAGGAGCTTTTCCTTCTCCGACACTATTCCACACCAATGCTGTTGGGCACTCTAATGTGATTACCTAATGAATAAACAATTATAATGCAATTATAATAATGTGCAATTATAATAATGTTTTCTTGTGTTAGTATTACCTGTATAATTGTTGACAAACTGTATATTACATCTCTGTGATGCGGACATATCAAGTAGTCATTGAAAGCAGCACTTAACGGGTTTGGTGTTTGATTAGCAGTGGCAGTGTCTTTTCCACTATTAACGTCACTTTTGTTTATGGACGGACTTTGAGGATTCCCATTGGTCTCCACATTGCTACACATATGTGCCAATTTACGACAACACAAATATGCTAAACGTCTGGCCAGTAATTCAGACTGCACAAATTCTTCCAAATATTGAAGTGCCAATGGTAACAAGAGCTTTAAAATACCGTCCTCCGAAGGAGACGATTTAATTTTATCTAATAATTCTAAAATCCACTGTAGCAATTCCTGCCTATCTAATAAACCTTCTTCAAACATATACTTTGCTAATTGCACGCAATAATGCCATTGTTTCAGTGCTAACTTATGTTCCTCGTTCATGGCATTCCCAGGTGCTGTTTGATTATTAGAATTTGGTGTAGTTGGTGCATTATTAGGAACTCCATTGTTATTATTCGTACTATTGTTAACACTGTTATTACTGTTGTTACTGCTGCTATTTCCAGTACCATTACCATTACAAGAATTGTTTGTAATACCATTATTACTAGCACTATTTGTTCCATGAATATTAATATAATAATACTCTTGTAGCTTGGAAAGTTGATCCTTTAAAAACTTAATGAGAGTCCCTGTCCATTCTATGGAAAGAAACGAAGGTAGTAATCAAAGTTAAGTGATGCTTTGCACCGATCTAATACTCTAATAGCATTATTAATATCTGAAATATAAAGGGGAATCTATCCTACTTGACCGATAGCGACTTTCTCAACAATGTTTACATTAACATTATTTCCCCATAAGCTTAGGCTGTTTTGATGTTTTGTTTTCAGCAATGCCAAAAAAGCACGCAACTTAAACATACGTGATTACGTTTACATTGATAAGAACAGAATGTCAATGAAAATATATCTCCATGCGTTTCAATTCACACACTTTGGCCAATAAGTCAACTAGAACCAAAAATGCATGTGGAATGACCCAATCAGATGGCTAACAACTGTATTCCTGTCAGGGGACTTCTTATGAGGCACACAGAGTATATTGGGGAAGTAATGTCGACTTAAATATTGTCGAGGAAGTTGGTCAAGAAGAACAGACCCTTGTTAATGTGCTTGTTTACCTGTAGTTGGATCAGGCAATTGTCTTTTCTTTATTTTGGCTTCAGAAACAGCTACTGTATAAGCAGAACTAAGTTTAATAAACCAGGCTGCCCTTAGCATCGGTACTTGATATTCGCATAACATCATGAATATCTCTTCTTTCTTATTGAAGTTTGGAGCTCTTTTGGCAAGAGCTATCAACGGTTTGCAACCGGATAGATCCTTAAACCATGCTTCAATGCCATTCTTTGTTCTCGCGGTTACTGGCCAAAAATTATCCTTCGGATTGATCTGTTGCCTCTTTCTACCTGTGTCTGGCATCGTGGAAAGTTCTTCCTTCTTTGCAAGAATCCCATTGAAGTATGCTCCCACTTTGGCGGCAGTGACATTACAATTTCTTGCAGTCCCAAACTCATCAGACAGTTGAAGCAACGTAGAGAATCCATGTTTAACGTTTATAGAAGTGAGCTCGTCTTCTTTCTGCTTGGGTTCTTGAGGATATACATCAGGCGGCCCCAGTCTAGGCCGTTTCAGTGGCCGTTTCTCATACAATATTCCCATCATGATATAAGGAAATTATCAAAATTGACAACCGGCTATCGACATAGCTTAGATTATATACTTAAATAAACTGGTTGCAACGTAACGAATTTACTTTCGTTGCCGTGTATAAGATGTAACCTTCGATAATGACATATTTACAATTGCTCAACACCGTAAACCGTAACGCGACACTGTCACTACGCTTAAGGCACAAAGCATTCTTACAAAAGCGAAGCTCCAACCTTTTTCGACAGTAAAATTCTAATACGCATGCGTCCATAAGTAGACTCGTCATGAATATAGCTCTCGAACTTTATAAACACTTTATATCTTAGACCATATATACAGAGAGGATAGGAGAGTGCTCATGGCCGGGTTTTGGCTGTGACCATTATAGTGCTGCCCCCCTAGTCTAATTCTTAGTCAGGAACAGAACCGGTTTCGTTCCATTTCGACTTAGCCCATACATGAACCCGTTTCGACATGTTTCGACTTAGCACCTAAAAGAACCGGTTTCGACTTAGCCCGTACCAGGACCGTTTTCGACTTTGGCCTGAATCAGAACGTACAGTTTAATTGTTTTATCTGGTTTTACATAAAATATGCAACTAATATATAAATCTAATATACCAAACTTTAATTAATATAAATTAAATATAATATTAATTATATGTATAATGATAGAAGTATTTTCATTTTTTCCGATCTTTCATGAAATTATTTCATTTTTAATCATTTAACAACGTTCATTACAATATTTGGGACATAATTCGTTTCGCGAATGTAATACGTTATTATAGGACAAAGAGTTAACTATCACTTTTCTATTTTCAACTTGTCAGATATACCTGTAAGCAATCTGTAAACATATTTCATACTTGGCGGTACAGAGTATGCGCAGAAATGCCACCAATCAAATTTAGGCACCGATTTTACCCTGCCTCCTCCTGAATCCTGAACACCCCCCTTGCCACTGATCCCAGCTCATGCTCCATCCCTATATTCCTATATCCATGGGCTCTAGAGCCCCGGTAACATCTGACAGAAAAATACATTGGGTGATTGGTCTACTCTTATACCTCGTCTGTGATATTGTTCACTTCGACCAATAAACAAAGTACATATGTTTCCCAATCGTGATCCCCCACCATCGCACTCATTGTCGCCATTGGCCGAAAAATCGTCTTCGAGTTAGATCGAATGCACTTTGCTATAAATACACATTGCTAAATAATACCGCATTTTCAATTGTCGCATTGGAACAATAGTTCGCATCTGAATTTTATATATGCACAAGTATAAGAATATGTAACTAATTATAACAATTGGCGAAAAATAAATTAATATTTACTATTTATGGATATTCGTTAAAAATCTTTTACACCGTTGTTATTTTTGCTGGCTGAGAATTCATCATTTGGTAGTGTTAACGTTTGTTTAGTGTGGTAAAATTTTTCAGTTTTGTTTAAATCGGTTCTTGTGACACAGATAAACTTTATGAAAGCAACGTGTATTGATCGTCTTTTCTCGTGGTTTTTAAATTATTAGTGATATGGCTGTCAGACCTTTTTTATGTTTAGGTGACAATGTATGTAAATGGTAAGGCATATTTTGATATTGTAAAATGGGATTACGTATAACAATGTGGCAAATTAAACAATTATAATTCTACTGTATACTTTTAGCATTTTTATGTCAGTGCAACTCAAACCTAAGTTGTATACATCACCAGTATATAATCAAATTAGGCACTTCAACAGAAAGTTTCGAGGCAATGAGGGAAGAAAGATATTCCTGCGAAATGGACCTGTCGAAGAGGGTCATGTCCCTTTATCCAAATTGTGGAAGCCTTTTACCTTCACAATTATGGTAAGCAATAAGAAAAGTGCCAACTTTAATACTAAATAAAGAGGTAGTAGTTGTTTGGATATTAAAATAATTCAAGCATATCTTATTTTTCTTGTGTCATAAGTATCACCGTTTTCATCATGTCAGTTTAGTGGAACAACTCTTATTGCTGCTACTATTTGGGGCTATGAAAGTTACAGGGGAAGAACGTATAGATTAATCAACCGTTATGAACAATTTGGAGTACAAGTTCGTATAATACAACATATACATAAAATAAAATGATCATACTTCTTATGTATTATTAAAGTATTACTTATATCCAGAAAGTAGGTTGGAGACGTGACATGGAAATTTGGTGGAAGAATTTGTCAGATGGAGAAAAAGTATTTGCTCCTATATGTTTCTTAAATATTTTAGTATTTCTTGCATGGCGGGTTCCTAAATTACAGCCAGTCATGTTGAAATATTTTTGTACTAATCCGGAATCTCGTAAGTAATGTATAAATATTATGAGAGTAGTACAACGTAGTTAAAGGAATTTATTAAATTTCATAATTTTGCTTAAGGTATCATATGTTGGCCAATGCTGCTATCTCCATTTTCCCATAGTTCATTTATACATTTAGCTGGTAATCTGTATGTATTATACAGCTTTAGTTCCTTGGCTGTATCAGCTTTGGGTAAAGAACAGTTTGTGGCACTTTATTTGATTAGTGCAGTGGTGTCTAGCCTTACGAGTAATGTGTACAAAGCTGCACTCGGTTTACGTGGTCCTTCCTTGGGAGCTGTGAGTACATACAGTGCAGTTATCGTCTAACATTTTCTGTAATAATGATTATTTATGATACAGTCAGGAGCAATAATGGGTATTCTTGGATATACATGTACCCAGTTTCCAGATATATATCTTACTATTATTTTTCTTCCAATGTATAAATTTGCAGCCAGTACGGTACGCTAATAATTTTAATTTAATTGTACAAGATTCTATTTATAGATCATTATTATTTTTATAATTGTAAATACCTTTATATAGGGAATCAAATGCCTAATGGGATTTGATATAATGGGCGCTGTTTGTCGTTGGCAATTTATTGATCATGCAGCTCACCTGGGCGGTGTGTTGTTTGGCATGTATGTGTAAAAAATTGTAAAAAATTTTATTTTTTTATGTGCGAATATTCTTTCATATTTATTATAGGTTTTGGCAAGCATGGGGTAGTGCAAATCTGTGGCAAAAACGTGAATCAATATTGGCGTTTTGGCACGATATCCGTGGACCACCCAAGTCACGCTGACGTCATTTGTAAAAATATATACCAATTATTAAGAAGTGTAAGAAAGAAAGATAAATAAAATTAGAGAAATAATTTCTTTATATTAACATATTTTTAATAATTATTACAGAAAACAAATTGCAAAATTCTACAAGCCATGAATTTTGTACTATTTCAATTGACATTTATAAAATGTAATTTCATTAAAACTTAAATAATTTTTTCATTCAATTTCTTTTAACCATTTTATATTTTATGCAAAGGTAAAAATTATCGTATAAAAACATATAAATACATAATTATATAAAGCTTATATTACAAAGATTTTTTTGAAGAACGTATGTATACTGTTTTTACAGATTGTTCCTGTTTTACAATCCTTTTGGATGAGGGTTTTGATGCAATTGCTGAAATAATATTCGTATCGATAAATCGGTTAATTAAATTAAATTGAATAATAACAAATTACTTGTTTATGAACATACTTTCAAATTGAGGCATAATATTGACAACTTTTCCAATACTTTCTCTAGATGATGAAATAATACTTTTACGATTTGTGTTATTTGATACGTATTCTACCGAGTTTGTAGAATGACTGGAGGAATGACTGGACATTGGTGATTGTGCAGTGAACGGAATAGATGGTAACTCTATATTTTTAGCGGCTAGAAGCTTTTTGATATAAGGTTCTGCTTCCATATGATGAAGTGTAAATTCTGCAATGTCTTGCAACATGATAGAATTTTGTTCTTGCAATTCGTGTAGTTCTACCTCTTTCTATATAAAATACAAGTATTATTTATATAATCTTATTAGTAATTGTAATTTATAATTTTACACAAGTACCTCTTGTATAAGTACTGTCTTATCGCCTGTGATGACACTTTTTTGTTGAATAGCTTTTTGTACATTCTTTAAACTTTTTTCAGCTCTGAATATTTTTGCTTCCTGTTCACGAATTTGTTGTCTTAATTCAATCATGTATTGATTTTTATTTTCTTTCTGTTCTTGAATTTCATCAATCTGTTTTAAGACTTGAGCATATTCATTTTGCATTTTCTGTTCACATAATTTCATTATAAAAATTAATATACATATGTTTTGAAATCTTAAAGTAATACGTATAATGTCACTTATAGCATAGATGACTTGAGATACCTGTAAATTATCAGTTGCGAACTGGAGTTCACGATTTTTTTGTTTTAAGGTTTGTTCGACATTTTGCAATTCTTCATCCAATTTTCTATGTTCTTCTTGTTCTGGTTTATTCTTATCGTCCGTGGACAAAGTTGTTAACTTATACTTATCATTGCAAACATTTATTACCCGTAATGTATTTTCCATGGCTTGTATTTCAAGTTCAGTTTTTGTTATGGATTCATCTAACTTATCACCTTGCTCTTGCAAAAGATATCTTTCTTGTGCATTTTGAATCTTCAATTGGGTAGTATTCAGCGGTGTACCATCAGAATTAGTGCCTAACATAGCTATACCATTGTCATATCTTGCCTGTAGTTGTTTTATTCGTATTTTTCGTTCAGCTATAGCATTTTTTAGTTCTGAACATTCACCGCTAGCAACTCTCTTTTGAATGATAAATGATTCTTTTTGTATAGCTATTTCTGCTTTACGTTCTTTCACTGCCTAAGTAATTACAATCACCCTGTTATCAGATAGCTTGTTGTTTATTTAATTACTAGTATTATGCACATTGGAATCAGAACTTACAGCTTCTAATTCGAGTCGATATCTTTCCAAGTCATAGACGCTATTTCCAATATTAGACATCATCTTCTCCACCTGTGACACTTTAAGTCGTAGAACACTTTCTTCTACTTGTTTCTCTTCGTAAGAATTTTGAGCGGCTTTCAGTCGTTTCTCTCCTGCATCCATTAAAAGAACTAAATCTTGTCTTTTGTTTCTTAGATAATCTAATTCATTATTGTCACTTGCTAGACTATTGGACATTATTCTCATATCATACTGCAGAGTGTAAAAAGATTTAATTCAATTTCCACATTAATAAAGAAATTATTTAAAACTGACATACCTCTAAGCTTGAGATTTGATTTTGCAACAGTTTTGATAATTTCATCTTCTCGTTCAAAGTACTCTGTAGTTCTTCAATTTTTATTTGTTTTCTTTCTACTTCAGACTTATCCTGTTCATGACCTCTCAGTCTGTCTAATTTCATTTCGGACTTTTGTAATTCGAAATCTACTTGATACAATGTTTGTTTTTGTTCCTCATAAATTTTTTCATCCTTGGCATGCAATTTATCCAAATATTCTTCCTTCTTAGATTCATTTTGATATTGCAATCTTGCAATCTTTTTCTCATCTTCTAATTTCTTTATCTGATTTCTAACACGCAAATTCGCGTTTTGCAATCGATTTACTTCCTTAATCATTGCAACTTTCTTTTTTTCTTGTTCCTATGTGATACTACTTTATTATTATATGTATATGTATGTATATGTGTTATATATAAATACATAAGTTACTACAATTTCTATTGTGCACAACCTAACATAATATTATGTGAATATATCATTTATTATTAATATATAAATTTGAAAATTACTAAAATAAATACCTGGAACATATTTTCCAGTTCTTTCGCTTTTTCCTTAATATTTAATTCTTGATCGCCAATATCTTGTAATTTCGTAGTTAATTCAGCCACTTGTTTGTGTAACTTCTCTATTTTCATATGTTTATTTTGGATCTCGATCTCTTTACGTTTTATATCAGTCCGCAGTTGTTCCACGCGGTTATTGGATTCTTTTATAATATTCTTTTGTATAGTAAGCTAAAATTTCAAAGGAAAACATGCTTTAAAAATTTTATTCCAAAAACAAAATAGTATTCTTCACATCATCTACTTTCTTACTTGATTCTCATAAGCTCCGAGTTTGTCCTTAACTTTCTTTTGATCTTCTTTCATATTGCACAGATTTTTCTCCAATTTTTTAATTGATTCTTCAATCTGTCTATTACCTTCTTTCTGTTCCTTCAAAAATTTCTCTGATTCCTCAAGTGCGTTCTTCTTATCTTGCGTAATCTCACGCAGTGTTTCAGTCTCCTATCCAAAATAGCATGTGATCGTTGGAACATCATCGTTTAGCAAGTAATGCATACTATATTTTTTTGAGAATGAATTATCCAGTCATACTTTAAGAACACGTTGGATATCGTCGTTTCTTTGTTGCAACATGATTACACTCTCTTTCCATTGATTGAACATTTGTCGGTAGTCCGCCAACGCTTGATTGTACAATTTGGTCGTTCGATCCAAGACGATCTCGGTCTCCCGTCCTTCATTAGTTATATTAATAATCGCTTCACGATACGACTGCAATTCTTTACACAGTTTCTGTCTTTTCAATTCCATGTCCTGCACCGCAAAAAATGAAACAATTAACATTTTTCAGTTTAGTAAGGCTGCAATTGCACTCTCTAAGAAATTTTAACATCTTTGCGAGTTTGCTGATGTTCTTCGCGACGTTCTCCCTGCAATCTTCTGATGTTTGCGACGGCGTTCTAGGCGGAGGGACCTAGGTGATCTCAAGGTCAATGTAATTTATTTACATAGAACTCTATCTTTTTTGCTCTGTAGTCTGACAGTGTCTAGCGTGACGAGTTCGTTAACCACGGTACAAGGTCATCCAAGGTCGTGCTAGGTCGCATGGACCAAAAACTTCAGTCACTATGTTTAATATTAATTAAAGACCAAAATCCGTGTGATCTAGTGTGACCTTGGATGACCTTGTGCTGTGGTCACTCTATAAAAATCACCCTGTGTAAGTAGGCGATTTTTATCAAATTTAAAACACAAATTATATAGGTTTTAAGAAATAATTTACTTTAAAAAAATATGAAATTTTCAAGTTTAAACATTTTTTGCATTAACCGTTAGGAGCTATACATATATTTTGCAACAAACGTCCCGGAACTTTAATTAAAAGATTATAGATTCCATTAAATGGTCATAACCGTTTGACCTTGAGTGGACAGGTGAAGGTCAAAGTCAACATGTTTTTTTTAAAACGAAACATCCCTTTTCTTATGATCTTGTTATGAGCTTGTTACGATCCCAAGCTATGACCTTGACATGACTTTGACCCGTCTTTAGACTCTTAACTTGAAATAACTCTTGCAAAATATAGATGTTGTATAATATTATTCTATATTATTCTTAATTATTCAATGTCATAGTCACCTTGTAGTCTTTTGCATCTTCTTTCAAATATTGTTCTATGAGCTGATTATTATCCTCGTTTTGATTCAACGCGTCCTCCCATTCTCTCAGGCTTTTCTCGTCGTACTTCACCGTATTTTTCGATGCCTCGATCTTTTTTGTCATTTTCTCCAATTCTCTCGTAATATTCGCCACCGTTTCGTTCACGTTTTTCCATTCTTTCTCAAAATTTCGAGCCTCTTGCCGCAAACTCGATTCCGTGCTGCAGCTCAGTCGGTAATGATGGTTTTCGGTTTCCAGTTGCGTCGAGTGCGCGTTCAAAAGCTTCTGGTTCATATCTTGCTCCGCTTTTAAAGCATTTAGACGGTTTTTCAACATCCTAAGTTTCTCCGTCTTTGATTCAAGTTTTCCACTTAAAGCCTCCTTCAGTTTCATTTTGCTATCGATCTTCGTTCCGTAAACAAATTCAACATATTAATTACCATTAGTCCACTAATTTTAAATAAACGTTTTTTACAAAAACAATAGCTCTCAGATGAACAGAGTATAATTTTTAACTTGTGATATAATTATTATGTATTTATATTATGCCCCTGGTATTTCTTATTGAATAGAACAGTACAGTAGAAATATTTTACTATGCAACAATAACATGCTAACTAAAAGTGTAATAAAAAAATAATTGACAATTTCATCATCGAAATTTATTTATCGAAAATTGCTTTATATTTGTTGCGGTGCTTACTGAATTAAACAAAAAACAACAGTTTGATTGACTCATGCGAAATTCTGCTTTCGTTATCAATTTTACATACAGGGTGGAGTACTATGAACAGGTCACTTGAATAACTCGCTTGCTTTTGAAGATAGAAGAAAATGCATCAGACCAAACTTACTTGATATCGAGGCGCTCGTAATCTGATGTTATTAATTTTTTTATAGGTAGAGACGTCAAGGAGATATGAAGGTCAAGTCTGTTTTTTTTTAATGGAACAGTATGGTTTTTTATTTAAAAAGGTCGTTCAAGGTCACGCAAGGTTAACTACAATAGAAAATAAAGTGTCCGAAAGCACTCTTCAAATACTTCTGTGTCTTCTCCAGTTGTTGGCATACCGCTCTTGTAAGTATTGATAAGGATCACAGAACATAAATAAACATACAATCTCATTGTATGTTTACCTGTATCCAGAAATGTTATTAGTAGTTTGACTACCGATTAGAGTACGGCTTCGTAATATTCAATCTGAGTGTTCAATTTTCATGAATGCGTTACACAAGAGCAGGGAAAGTGGAAATGGTTATCATTTATAGTGAATGTCATAGAATTATGAGGAAAGCGGTACGCGTGTATGGTGAAAGATTTGCCGATCGTAATAGTCCTTCACTTTCTGTTTTTGTAAACATTATAAAAAAGTTTCGAGAAACTGGAAATGTGGATAACAAAAAATGCAATCGAGCCAGAAAAGCAACTGTTGATAGAAACACGATAAACATTTCAGCAAGTATAATACAAAGTCCACATGTTGATACAAGGCAACTTGAACATGAGAGTGGCATCAGTCGACGAAGTATTTTGTGAATACTTAAAGTTAACAAATTTCACCTATTCCACATTTCACTACATCAATAATTAAGTGAAAATGATTTTCAAAAACGTTTGCAGTTTTGCGAATGGGGCCTACAGAAACTGCAAGAAGATCAAATGTTCTTGAATAAAATTTTGTTTACGGATGAGGCCACATTTACAAACCATGGACAAGTTAACCATCACAACTACTGGTCAGTAGATAATCCACGATGGCTACAAGAAGTGGACAAACTGACAAAACAAAAAGATGTTTTGCCAGAATTGTTAGAGGACATTTCACTGGACCTGCGACAGTCCATGTGGTTCCAACAAGACGGATGTCCTGCTCGTTCAGCACGAAATGTTACAGAATTACTGAATAGGACATTTGAAGGTCATTGGATTGGTCGATCAGGAAGTAATAGTGGCCAGCACGTTCCCCAGACCTGATACCACTAGATTTTTATTTGTGGGGACAATTGAAGGAACAAGTGTACCACAAAAACCAACAACCATAGTTGATACGTAAGAACGTATAAAAAGAGCTTGCTCTGTAATAGATACAACTGAAATTTGTCAGGCAGTATCATCGGTATTGTAGCGTTTTAGATTATGTCTTTGTATTCAAGGTCGTCATTTTGAACACTTGAAGTAACAGTGAATATGTGAATAACATGTTACATGTAAATCGCCGTAGTGTTCCAAGAGTGCTTTCAGACACTTTATTTTCTATTGCAGTTGACCTTGCGTGACCTTGGACGACCTTCATAATAGGTCATTGTATTCATCTTGAAACACTATCAGAATGTAAATAAAAAACCATACCGTTCCATTTAAAAAAACAGAGTTGACCTTCATATCTCCTTGACGTCTCTACCTATAAAAAATTAATAACATCAGATTACGAGCGCCTCGATATCAAGTAAATTTGGTCTGATGCATTTTCTTCTATCTTCAAAAGCAAGCGAGTTATTCAGGTGACCAGTTTATAGTGCCCCACCCTGTATACGTTCCAGAATTTGACAATAATGTGTGGCAGAAAGAAAAAAAAAGAAAAACCGATCCACGCCAAGTGAATGAAAGTAACGTAATGAAACTGAGTTGCATACTTCTTCCTCTAATTGTTTGTTCTCCGCATTTGAAACGGGAATTCGGAATCCATCTTCCCAACCCAGAACGCTTAAAACATTGTCTATATTATTATTCATCGCCATATCTGCTTTTCGTTTACTCGTTGAAACTACTCTCCGAGATAAACTGGTCTGTAGAGCCAACCGTTTGACATTCAGAGGAAATGTTTGTGCTTCGCCGCCATGGCAACCGTACGTATCGACAATCGGTAGTGGTAGTGAGTAAAAATCAAAAATCAACCTAATTTCAATCGGTCTTTTCTCCGAATTAGGTACTTTGCAATACAGAGTGGATAAGGCGAAACAATAATGGCCTAGTCTGTGTCGAACATTGTTGAATAAATCTTTATTTATAACGAAGCAATAGTTTAAATAGAGTTTATTATTTGAGAGTTGAAGTAACAAACAGAATTAAATTCTTTGTTATTTAAATTAATTAATTATTGTTTGCTACCTCTGTACTAATATTTGCCATTGAGGAAAAACAAACAAAAAATTGCAGCTTTGGTTTTTAAGTTATTAATTGTTATAATCTCTAAAAGTTAATCGAAACTCTAATTTCTTACTTTTGATTTGCATCTTATAATGTACTTAAATAATCACTAGACTGCGGATCTTCATGCAAAATCAAAATTGTCTGTATTAACTGCAAGACGTAGGAATTAAATAGAAGAAATGATGTGTTGGTATGCATAAAATCTGCAGTTCAGTAATTAGTCCAGAACTTTTCTGTAGCCTGTGTATTATATGTTGTGACATGGTTATATTATATTAGTTCACATTTTTATATAATTATTCCTGAATAAATAAACATATTTTTATTTTATAAACTATTTACAAATTTGATAATATACATACAGTTAAAGCACGTATATAGTACATTTATACGTATTTTATATCCCTTTATATATTACTACAAATATTACAATATTACAAAAGTTGTAAGGTACTTCATCCTTTTATATAACATATAACAGCAATGCAAAGAGTATTTACTGTAATTACCACTTTATTGCGAGTGCTGTATTCATCTTTTTAATTTCGTGGTATTGTGTATGAAAATATGCTAAAGCTTTGTCTGTATACTCTCCTTCTAGCCAAGTTTTGTATAATTTTTTAACAATCTGATTTTGATCAGAATCACTTTGGGGAAGTTCGTGGTATACAGATTCTAATTTTAATGCTAATTCACGTGGTTGAATATTATTTAAGGGTCTAATCTGTGCTCCTCCATTAAGGCATCCTATTAATTAAATTGAAATGATTAATAAAGTACTTTATCTTTCCAATAACATGCAGTGCGTTCTGTTTAACTCGAAACACTTAAACATCTTCAGAAATATGGATGATAAGAAACAATATTTCAGATGGAAGTTCTAGGATGTCAAAGGGTCAAATTTTTGAGTTAATCCGGATACTCTATACCGGGTATCCCATACAATTGGAACAGCCTATACCTCCTAAACGGTTAGGAACTGATATAGATCAAAGTTAAAATGCAGCAGTCCCTTTTAGTGCTGTACATAAAAGTATTAGTATACCTATGCCCTAAACTTATTCGTTCGAAAGTTATCGTAACTAAAAGTTAGAAATATTGTAACAGTCTTCCTCTTTCATTCTTTTGAAATATTCATTGTTTACGAGAAAAACGTTGGTCTAATTTACCGCGCACACCTTGTATAACAGTTTTTTCAATTTCTAACCATTTAGGAGGTATAGTCTGTTCCACTTGCATGGGATGCCCTGTATACAAATACAAACTTACCACAAGGACAAGCCATAACTTCAACATAATCGTACGGGCACTTTTGCCGTTTCAACTTTTGTACCAGATTTTGTATGTTCCTAAATCCATTAACAATAGCAAATGTTAAAAGTGTTTTCCCATTCTTTTGAAATACTGCTTCTTGGAAGTCAGGGTTTCTGAGGCTTTTAAATTCAACATGTACATCATCTTCTTCAAATAAATGTTTCGTAGCATAACGGAAAATAAAGTCTGCATAACCACCAGATCCGGAGCCATTATGACTGTATAGATCATTTTTCATATTATTCATGGCTGATCCAAATGGCTTTTTAATTTCTCTTTCTTTGACTTCGTTTAATGTCAAGTTACAATCATTGAGCATTTGTTCTAGTTCAACTGTCAAAATAAATATTAATGAGAATAACATAATATTACAAATATAAAATTCTGAATACATACTTGGAGTTATTACACAATCTACGTCTCTAGATTGTCTTTCCTGGTTGTAGAAATCTTCTCTAGATGCCTCTAATTTTTTATCGTAACAAGGCATTAGAGTTACATGATATACCTGTTCCGGTGTTAGACCCATAGTTTCAGCTAGATGATATTTAACTAATGAACCCATAATCTGCTGAGGAGATTTTGTTACACTGATGTATGGAAGTATGAAGTTGCCATGAGTCTTTTCAGCATAACACACCCAACCTGTATTTACAAATATATATGTACAAATGCTTAAAATCACTAAATTTTTTAAAACATTAATGCTGTATTCTTTTTTTTAATACTACATGAATTACCTGGACAAGAAGACGACAACATTGGTAGCTGATCTTTTGCACCTTCTTTAGCTGCCTTATAACGTTCTATAAATTCTTTGGCTGACTCTAGAAGAGCAAAATCATCGGAAGCAGTCATGTCTAAAACTGAATCCGCCCCTAATTCGTAAAAGTAACCAGCAAGTTTGTGTACTGCTTCTTCTGGTTTAAGATTATAACGTTCTGCTATGGATAAAACAGCTTGTACAGATAGGCTGACTACTATGTATATCGAACATGTGCCGTCTCCACTCTGCAAAATACATGTAATAAATATTGCTTCTGATTTTTACATAATAAGATATGATTTCATGGCTCTAATCATTAGTACCTGACACAGAGATACCTTTTCTCTAAACACTCGCAATAGTTCTTCTTGGCTTTGTTGTGTTACTAGCACACTCTCTGCAGACGTAATACAGCCACTACATGCTAAACAATCAGCAAGAGTGATCTCAACTTTCTGTAATTTTTCAGGTTGCCCAATCTAATAAGCACAGTATAAATAAAATAATTTGAGACTATGTAATAATACTTTTACATGCGTATAATAAAATTAAGTAATATACTTCATTTAACACCGAAGGTATACCATCTTCCTCTATTTTTATTTTTGCTCCTGTTTTCTTCTTCGAGGCTTGAATTTCAATAGGCTTAATACATTCCTAATAATAGGAAAGAAATGAAATGTAATAATTTATCTATGTGAGAAAATTAAAATTAAAATTACCTGTGATGGAGTGATAAAATCATCCAAGTTTGTTAATTGTAAAGCTCCACTGAACCGGGATGTCATTTTTATCTAAAAATAATATTTATCTATCATATTGGTATATTAGAAATATTTTTAATAGTCTTTCTAGAAAAAGATGTATATTTAAGACGGTCTAATTTTTAAACATTCATTAAATAACCTATACATTTGCCAGAAATGTTTATTTAAATAGTAATTCATTGTAATATATTCTATTATTTCGATAACTCTCATTAAAGAATCATTCATTTTATTCACTTCTTTGAAAAACAAAAGTCTGCGCTAATTATACTGTTATGTGCATTAGTTCAAATTCTTACGAATTTTCAAATTGTTTACAACAACTATCGTTCGTGATATATAGAAAATGTAACCTCACTTCAATCGCTGTCGAGTCACTAAATAAATGAAAACATACCCACGTGTTTGAAATTTAAATGCCAGAGTGAGAGTTAAAAATTTCAACTTCAATATAACACAAATGAAATGCTCAATAATTGTAAAATATATGTTTAATATTTATATGATTGTAGTTTGAAAGAAATAAAAATTTTTTAAAGCAAGATATATTTTCAACATTTGATTGTTTTATAAATATACTAATCATAGAATGAAAGATTGCTATATGCGTAATGATCAATAAGTACAAGTGGTTAAAATAAAAGTATATTAAATGAACAAATAAGTACCTAAATATGTGTGTGTATACTATATATATATAATTAAATGAATATTTTCTAGATACGGAATGGTAAAATATGTTTTTGACAAAAGCTATACACACACATGTAATTCGATGAACGAAACCCCTAAGAGTAGGCCACAATTTGAGAACCGCTGTCTTAGGGGTTGAGGGGTAAACGTGCGCCTGGAAGATGGCAAATTCCACTTTGTCTCCCAAATAGGAGCAGTATCTGCTTTAATATTTATGAAACCTTAATTTACAACAATGACCGAAGTGAAGAAAGATGACGTTGTAAAAATACTGCATACGTATCCTCTTTGCAGAGTAAGTAAAACCTGGCGTAAACGAGCGGTATTGCAAAAAGATTTTTCAAAGAAACAAATATCCAGTTGTTTGATCAATAGAACTCATTCCGTGGAAAATAGTTTTAGAACTTTTTATGTAGACAGTATTACTGTTACGTGATTATTTAGCAATATATTTTTCTATTATTATTAAAAGGTTACTATTTAAATTTAAAGAAGTTTTTAGTTTGTTAAGTCGTGTTTGAATTGTTACACTTGCAGAAATGTGATATGCCCGATGAGATGAAACAAGAAGCAATGGAGCTGTGCGTTACTGCGGCGGAAAAATATGCGTACAATTACGAAAGTGTTTCCCGTATGATCAAAGAAACGATGGACAAAAAGTTCGGCGCCTCGTGGCACACGGTTGTGGGCGAGGGCTACGGATTCGAAATAACTTATCAGCTGAAGCACTTATTGTACATGTATTGCGCTGGGAATTTAGCGATATGCATATGGAAATCGGCATAGAGAAATTTACAAATTTTGCAAAACTTTATTTATGTGCAAACAAACGTACAAATTGTATCGTAATAATTAAAAAAAAAAATATATATATATATTAACTTTATATAGAACAATTTATGCTGGAATTAATAATAGATAAAAAAAGCTGTGTAAACAAATTTACCAAAACGAACACGTAATACGTATATATATATTTAAAAATTCATACTTTATATTAAGAAACATCGAAAGTTATTATATACAAGAACAACTGCCTATATATTTATATATATACATACTTTAACTGTTCTCACTGATAAAACCCACTAAGAAAATATTTATAATTTTTCTACCAATTGAAAAGTATAGGAAATGTTCATTTTATCTCAAAGTTTTTAAAATATTGAATCTTTAACTACTACACTCAATCTTGATTATTATTATTATATACAATTGTTTAATTTTTGTATGCATTGATGTATTGTTTTGTGCAATTCAAATTAATTATTACGTATACAATATATACAACTTAACTCAAAAATTTTATTGTCACAATGTTATTTGATATTAATTATAGAAAATGTGACTTATTGTGTATACATAATGCAATGCCAAAGTGTTAGTATTGTTGTGCATGTTTATATGCACACTTGTGTGTAATCTATATATATGCATACATTATTTATAAATTTATAATTTATTATGACTTATGCAATTTAATATTTATTTATTAATTTATGTACAATTGTTTAGTAACGTTGTTGAATGTATAAAATATAAGTTATAATGCATAAATAAGGAGAAGTATTATTGTTACATGTTCCTTCAAATAGTATTTTAATAGTATAATAGTTCTCGTTATCCTACAAAACTCTCATAAAATTTATTACAAATGAGTACTATTGATTCGTATCAAATCTTTGGTATTTACGAACATTCCTTTTCCCTTTTTCAAAGATGATTCTACTTTCTAACATCTTATTGTATAGGACTAATCAAACTCCAAGACCAGAAACTTTATCAACCGCAAAACATGTGCAAAATCTAGATCTCTGCTATAGTTTTAGGATACAAACATATTGGAATTGCAATGAACGATGAGCGTGGCGATGAGAATAGAGCGTTGAAATAGGATCTAGGCTTTTACAGTGGAAGAATTCACATTGAACGTTTAGCTTCCATCACAGCTTCAATATATTTGAACGCTTAGAGGCAATCATTACTATTTACTTCTTTATTAGTTGCTTCTTGTTAAGTTTAAAGTCATTTTAGATTCGATAATTGTATCCTTGCCAAGTCCACAAATTATTCATAATGGATTGACATTGTTTAGAGTGTTGCATCCGTTATTCTTCGCCTCCAACTGATCCTCTAACAAAGATAGACTTAGATGTCGATGATATTATGTCTCTATATTATCTCTCATTTATGGCTTTGACTAAACATAAATCATATTAATTGATAAATCGTATAATTGACTAGACATAAATCATAATAAATGGTTAAACATAATTCATAGAAATCACTTCTTGATTGCTCAATTGTGAATGTTTAAGTTGGTTAAAAGATAAATTGATTATATGATGGAAACTTCCCATTTATGTGGTAATGTTTAAACTTGAATTTTTAAATTTCCTCCATAACTATTTCATCTTACAATTAGTTTAGATTTCCTGACATCATACTAACATAATAATTGTGAGCAGATGTGAACCACGATGTAAGCAAAAAGTGTATCCCCAAACAGTGATGCCAGAATCGTGGGCCGCGGGTTTTTCTCCTCCGCTGCTTCAGCCGGCTTAGCCCCCCCACTCCGATGTACCGTGGGTTTCTACGTTACTTCTATGCGCACGCGCTACACACGAACGTACCCCTAATCTGCCAGTGTGAGTGCCTGTTCGGTTGCACGCGCGCTAGCTAGACACGCAAGCATATCTCTACTCTGTTCATGCGAGCTGCCTATTCGATTCGATGCGTTCTTCTAAAATTCGAAATGAGATGCGCGATTTTATGCGCCAAATATCCTATTTATCCCGCCTATTTTCTACGCGCCTGCGTATAATAGACCTCCTACGTCAAGAAACAAATGAATTGTACTCTGCTGCATGGCAGCTGATTGTGAGCCATTCTGGAGGACTAAGTCGAAACCGGTTCTTGTAGGTGCTAAGTCGAAACGGGTTCATGTAGGGGCTAAGTCGAAACTGGTCGAAACCGGGTCTGTTCCTGACTAAGAACTAGACTAGGGGGCAGCACTATAATGGGAACAGCCAAAACCGGGGCGTGAGCACTCTCCTATCCTCTCTGGTATCAGGTTGTATCCATATTTCCGAAGGGAAAATCCCTAACTTTGTCCATATTGAGACGAATATACCCAAGTTTAGCATGGAACAGAACTTATACCCAGTTTTATATATATAGCTAAATATGGGTTTTGTTCCATGCTAAGGCGGTGTAGAAAAGACCAATGGCGTGAGCACTCTCGTATCCACTCTGCTTATGAGAGAAATAATCCCTGGAAGGAATGTTCGAATTTCAAATTTCGCTTTTATTTCTGTTGGTAATGCTGCAAGAGTATAGCGCTATCTCTGCAAAATTTCTTCACTAAAGGGTCACGAACTCAAACCTGTTTCAACTTGTTCTTCGATAATAATTTATAACGAAGCTTTTAGGGTAAGAACATGTAAGAATTAAGCATTTAAATATATACAGAATATGTATTTGGTGTGATTTGATAAATTTAGTTCGATCATAAACGAGATTAAAAATCTTTTTGTCCTTTTCATAGCTGTATTAAACGTTTTTCGCGACATTGAATTTTTGTCTGGACTTTCGAATTGTTCTATAATAGTCCTATCTCTCACCGAAACGGAGTAGTAATTTTCGTAATATCGATAAAGTTGCTTAAACTGGACACACTCGAATTCAGTAGATAACTAACTAGATAGATGCAGTGAAAACGTGTTCGCTATGTTTGACATGAGTCAGGAGTAGAAAAATATTGGATAACAATGGCGGACGAGGAACTACCAGCGGGTTGGGAAAAACGCTTGAGCAGATCTACCGGTACGTCAGTTTATTAATAGTATTCGACAAACCACATAGAAATGTATCTTCCGCGATTTATTTATTTAATCTATAATTTATTTATTCAGAGATTTATGTTATTTCGTTATAGAGACGGTAGTGTGAGCTATACAGCCGGCATTTTTTCGCTTAACTAACATTATTCTTATTAAATTAAGTATACAATTGCGAAGAAATCATAGTTTTGTATTTGTTACATTCTAAGCTACGGCGAGATGTTATAAATTCTCGTATCCTAAGATGTTTTATTACAAGATATGTCACATAGATTTGACCCTGTACATTGTGTATTTCTAATATAAAATAATTCGTTCACAGGGCAGCATTATTATTTAAATATTTATACAAAGGAAAGTCAATGGGATAGGCCAGATAAACCTGCGGATCCATCTGGTAGTAACAAAGGAGATGGCCCAGAAGAGGTTCAATGTTCTCATTTGTTGGTAAAACATTCAGGGTCTAGAAGACCCTCCTCCTGGCGAGAGGAAAATATCACACGATCAAAAGAAGAAGCTTTAGAGCTTATTAAATGTGAGTAGCTGGCAAAAAAACTTGCTGTTCGTTTAATTTTTTCATTGTAACCTATACTTCAGATTTTAGTTAATTTTATTTGCATTCAGTAAATTAATATAATTGGTTTTACAAATTTAGCTTACAGAGAACAGATAGTATCTGGAAAAGCAACATTTGGAGAACTTGCTTCTAAGTATAGCGACTGTAGTTCTGCCAAGCGAGGTGGGGATTTGGGACCATTTAGTCGAGGGGCTATGCAAAAGCCATTCGAACAAGCAGCATTTGCCCTCAAAGTTGGCGAACTGTCATCACCCGTGCATACAGACAGTGGTATTCATATTATCCAGAGAACAGCATAAAGAAGATTAATCTCAAATAAAGTATTCAGTCTTTTGAAAAACGGTTGCCTCGGTTTTGCCAATAATATACGTTTAACTAAAGGGGCAATTTTGGATACCTCTCTCGAGCATCAAGCACATTTATTCGTACAGCGACAGACTTCTTTTTTGTGTAAACAACACACAAACGTTCTAATATTTCAGCATCGAGTTGTATATTTGTGTCTTCCAGTGATCCAAGCAGACATGATTTATCGAGGATTATTAATATTTCCTTCACGACACAGAAAGTAGCAAAATCAATTTTCAAACAGTAAATCAAGATAAAATAGACAAGATGTGCATGCTTTAATGAAGTTCTCTATTTTTATCTGCTGCCCTTACATTCCTTAAGTATTAGATTAATTTTATTAACTTGACATGTCAATTTAACTGTCTCTAGAAAAAAATTTATATAATTCCTACATAGAAGCAGAAAAGAAATTTAATTGAAATTATTGAATAAATTTTTAATGTATATTTTGTTTAATTAAGTTGGAACATTTAATTAATAAAAAGTGTAAATGTATAAATATGTACAATTATGAACATGTTGCTCAACTACTGGCAGATATTCACAGTATTGTTTTATCATTATGTTTGTGAGTTATTTTACAACCAGAAACATTACTCTTTTATACACAATGGGGGAGATACGTAATTTTCACTTATACTTTCCTGTTGTGAACTTGTATTCAAACATGCACAAAACTAAATACATTTTTATTAAATATCTCTTACCCTGTTTTTCAGGCTTCTCTAAATTTAACTAAGATTTCATTATGAACAAAATGCAATACAGAATCTTATTATTATAACTTGACTGAAACAATCTCCTTTTTTCTAGTCTATTTTCTGTATTCAATAATTATTAATTGTTTCTAGAGACTGTGAACACTTTTGCAACACATTCTACTTATTATACTTAAGTATGTGTTATAATTGTATGTAATATTTCTTACAATCTAGCTTGTGATGAATATTATTTAATCAGTGTGTACGTACTGGTGAAACAATTTGTTCCTTAAAAAAAAAAAAAGAAAGAGAAATATGACACGACGCATTTATCCGGGTTAGAGAATAATAATATGTTTGAATGTCATTAATATATATATGTTGGTTTGTTAGGAGTTCGACACTTTGTAATTGTTAAGTTAACATTGCCGTCTTCTCGACGTTGATAGCCGCGATAAGTGCATTAATTTAGAAAAAAAATGCTGTATTCAAATAACAAGCGGTGAGCAATGAAATATATGCAAGAAACAAATTGCATTGTAGTTTTTCTATCTTTTGCGTAGTGCACCAATGAGTAATCCACAATTTTTAATTTAATATGTATTTCAAATTATTTATATCTTTCTGACCGTTTATTATATGACACTGTACGCTTTCATTTTCTTTATAGATAATTGTAAATATAGAAAAAAATATTGATTAGTATTGGTGTCTTTGATAGAAACCGTTAAATGTCAACACAAAGATTCTATACACTTTTTTTTTTTATTACTTACCAAGTACATCAATGGCGTTTATTTTTAAACTTACAGTTTACTTTACAATCATTTTTTATTCAGTTAATAGCGTTGAAATAAAAATATGTTGAATTTTTTCCTGCAATAAGAATTAATAGTAGAAGATGCTAGAGAATAATTTGTATATGTTCTTGAGATATTGTAATTAATTATTAATGAAATAGCATTACAGTAGATAACGAATGAAAATATCTGTGCAAAGCAATCCATTTGGACTATTATGTAACGTAACTTGGTAGAACTGTTTAGGGGATCCAACTCTGATGACCTTGACCTTGGAATTCTTGTCAAGGTCAATATTCTGAATACCTTCTCTATACATACCTGCATTTAGTTCATAACTAAACTAAATTATACACTATATACACTAAATATGGTATTTTGATAGGTATGTCTTCGTTCCTATTAGGCATTAATCATCCGCAGTAATATTGTTCACACTTTTTTCAAATATGACATTTCAGAACTAAAATGGCGTAAATGGACGAGGGCTTGCCAATACAAGCATTCGAAAGCAGCGTGACACGTGTATTGGGACAAGCATAGGAAAACGTCGTTCAGAACGTTGACCTTGGTAATACATTTCAAGGTGAAGGTCTACAGAGCTGCAGACTCGATTCCATCTAGGAAAATATGTCAACATCAAATCTGCCCTGGCAATTTGAGGTTGGCAGAGAGAGAGAGAGAGAGAGAGGGGGTTGATTTGCTCTGTGAACCGAAGGAAATCAGTCATTCAATCAGTTCCCTCTGAGCCCACGATACGACGAAACTTTGGTGGTAGTTGTTAATTCAGCGGCTCTGCGCGCCCTGGAACCGCTCATTATTTATATACAGCGTCCTAGAACCGAAGGAAATCCGTCATTCAATCACTTCCCTCTCGGCTGGGAGCCCCACGACCAAACTTGTTCGAAATCATTATGTAATGATTGGCGCGAGGCGTATATTCGCATAGAGGCGAGGGGTCGGACATTATGATTGGCATAATGTACCGGAGGACGTCGCATACCCACGACGTTGCACGTCGATTATCAGGGTTCAATAGGTCAGCTTAAAGTTGACAAGCCTATCGGAAGATGGTCCAAGACGACGTTCAACGACTCCGCGGAGCGGATTTTTATTTTTCTCTCGTTCGTCGAATTCACGAGTGCATCCGTCGCGTGCGCATCGACTACGACTCCACGTCTCGTCAACCGGTACCTCGTTATCATTTTTACAAATTGATCGCGAGCTCTAGACTGGGCTAATTCCCAGACACGCGATTTTCGAACGATGTGGTCTATATGTACTTCCGGCCACGCTGCGTATACCGGGTGACTCACGAGAAACAGGCCTTGAATGTCCTGATTGCTCTTCTGAAGGACTTTTAAAGGTCATCGATGATTTTTAAATGGCACCATGTGTACTAAGTAGTGTTGTAGCCGATGTCAAGACGAGTTCATTGGCGCGGTACACTGTGACCTTCGAATGGCCTTGGACTCATAAATAGGTATAGTTTGACTGCGGATCTTTATGCGTTTATGACAAAAATGAGTAGGTGTAATTTCAAATAGCAGAGATATTGGAGAAATTTGAACGTACTATTATATTAATTTCACCCTACTAAAATGAAAATAAATTTATATTTCACTCCAGTTTCTGACTGGATGAAAATTAATTTATATTTCACTCCAGTTTCTGACTGGATGAAAATAAATTTATATTTCACTCCAGTTTGTTGCAATTCTGATAAGTAATATTTATTTTGCATAAAGATCCGCAGTCCAGTGATCCCAACCAATATTATCAACAAACTGGCCATTTTGGAAGAAACCTTCTTCGCGTACCATAAGAGATTTTATAAAGAATAAATTTCCATTTTTATGCATTTTTCTAATTTTAAATTTTTCTAATTTTCTAGATTCTATGCATTTATGATAAAAATCAGTGGATGAAACATGAAACAGTAGAAAGACAAACAGAATTTTGGAAGATTAGTATATTTTTATCAACTTATTAGAATGATTGAAAGAGGAAACAATTTTTTAGTTGATTCCAGTGAAAATTTTTATTCTGCATAAACTCACTTTTTGTGAGGAACACTCAAACATGATATGCATCAATTGATTGCTTTGCAGAACGTTCAAATGTTTGTGTAGCTGTTCATAATTTCGAACATTTGATTTAATTGAAATAAAATGATTGAATCTCCATCGATTCAGAGGTGCAGAATTATGCCAGTGGTTGGAACTTGGGACATGTAGTTTTGAAACAGCCTCTATACTCTACGCCCTGCACAAAGCTAATATCAAATTTTATACATATAAATAAGCTAATATTAAATTATTATATACAAAGGCTAATATTAAATCATTATATACAAAAGCTAATATCAAATTATTATATACATATAAAGCTAATATTAAATTATTATATACAGCCTCTGTGCTCTACGCTCCACGCAAAGCTAGTATGTTTATTGTTATTAAAATAAACATTTGACGATCATTTAAGGTTCACCACACTACAGAACTGCGAGGACGTCGTGTCTAGCAATCGTTACAATTTTCTGGAAAAAATATTCGAGTTTATTTTGAGCTTTGCCGGCGCAACTAAATAGCTTCATTGTTGTCACTGCAAAAAGTAAGAGGAAATCCAGAAACCCGATAGGCTTGTGACGCACGAATTTAATAAAGGCGTCGCAATTGTACGCTTCATGAAAGTTTCTCGCAGCATCTCGTTTAAAAAACAAACAAAAAATTCCACAATTACGGGACGTGGATAACACTGGTAAGTAATTCCCCCGGACTGACGTACGTAAATAAATCATTTCGTCACGTTCGTTCGAGGTTTTATCAATCCCAACGAGCTCTCCGAAAAACAAAAATATACAAATAGAAACACAATCAAATAAAAAATTATCTAACGTTGAGCCGAGAAATTGGTACGGGTGGGAACATAGAGGGTGAGGCACCTGAATAATTTCTACATTTTTCGAGACAGGAAGAAATGCTTCAGGCAAACGTTGTTTTGTTTCGAGGGGTCCATTGCGCGGTGTGCCTAAGCTTTTTTCAGGTGGAGGTGCTTAGGAGATTTGAAGGTGACCTCTAATTCATGGGCAAATCCATGGAAAAATCATGCCAAATCCATGGTAAATCCACACCAAATTCATGGCAAAACCATGGCAAGACCATGGCAAATCCACGACACAACCATGTCAAATCCATGGCAAATCCACACCAAATTCATGGCAAAACCATGGCAAATCCACAACAAATCCATGGTAAATCCACACCAAATCCATACCAAGTCCACGCCAAATCTTGCTCTAAGAGTAAATATCGAGCAAAATTTTTTGTGAAGCATGCTGTAGGAGAGAAAATCTTTGGATTGGATTCGAACAACCGTTGAAGATGTTCAAACAATGAACACTGCAATGAAGCGTCGCAGTAAGTGCTATGGGAACGCGTAGCTATTGTTGACGCGATGAGAAATAGTTGCAATTAAAGAAGCGTCAATTATCCGAATCAGAAAACGAGAGATCTCAAAAAAATAGTCTTCGATGGTTGAAAAAAAATTAAAGATTACTTTAACAAATAAGTTTTGTTAGCACAATTATATATTTATAATTAATATGTATACACAGGGTGTTCGTGTCATTACTAGCCAGCATTTTTTTCGAAAAAAAACGCAAGAGGAAAGAGTTGCACTGTTTTTTGCAATCGGTAAACTTGAAGTTTGTTGGATAAATGTAATTGCGTTATTACGTGATCAATAGACAGCGGATCTCCATGCAAAATAAAAATTTTCTACCAACAAATTTTGTAACTAACTCGAGTGAAATAGAAATGATTTTTTCTCTCGATATGTTTAACAACATGAAAAATTATGTAACATAATTCTACTTTGTTTACCGTTCTAAATTACACCTACTCGTTTTGTCATAAATGCATGAAGATCCGCGGTCTAGTCATAAAAAATAAATATTCTTTTAATTTAATTTAACTTTTAAATAAATATTGTTTTTTTGTTATTGTTTAATTTAATTTAATTTTTAAATAAATATCTTTTGCAAACTAATCGTTTTGTAAACCAATCTTTTGCAAACTAATCGTTTTGTAAACCAATCTTTTGCAAACTAATCGTTTTGTATTTTAGTTTATATTATCGCAAATCGTCATTTGTTTGTCGCTGTCGGTCGAGGAATAAACACACGTTCGAGCGCAACAAATTATGAGGATTGAATTCGAAGCGTAGTTTGTTTCAGCCCATTATGATTTAAGCACGTTTGAAATAATTGGACCGATTAGGTGATTGCAATGCACGCATGTTACATTGCTATTGCGCAAGGATCACCTACGTGAAACGAGTGTACGATGTTGTAACATATCGTAAAGAAGGCAGACAAGTTTTGTATTGTTCGAGCAGCCGAGCTTTCGCAGCTTTGGCCGTGGTTCGATTTCTCCGTTAGGCCCCATACCACGTGACACCACATACCGTTAATGATGATATAAAATGATTAGTGGTTAATTCAATTAAATTTTTTAAAAATGTATAACCTCTTTTGTAGAGCTTTTTATGAGCTTCATTATTTGTTTGAAATTTTTTCTCTAAAATCAATACTTTCGAAAATATTTAGTAAGAACTGTCGAAACTTTAAAGGGGACTCTGGGGGGCAAACGTGGCTTGGTAGCCAAAAATCCTTTTAGGGACTTTCTTTTCTAATCAGGGATAAGCTTTGGCAAACATTTCAACAAAATCGGAGGGTTGTCGTTTTCGGAAAATTATCCTCGAACTTTAGCCTCGCTAAATGGAAAAGGACGGAACATTTGGAATAAGAGGACGGGACGACCGGGAATCCTGGTTAGTCATCGGCGAAGAGCGAGTCGAGACATTGCTTCGGTTAAGTAAAAACACAGCGATATCTTGTGTAATGTTATGTAAAAACACTGGCTTATAAGAAAGAATTTCACTTTCTATTTTGTGCTACAATTTACTTAAAGATAAACTTCTAAGAATTACCGTCCTAGATAAGGATAGCCGATAATAATAGCCTCTACTTTACCCACGATAAACTTATTATATAAGATGATCTTTGGTAAGTTAAGCAAACTGAACGGTACGAGCCGAGAATTTTCATTACCATGTTTTCTGTTTATAGAGGGTGAATCACGAATTGTGATCAGTAGAGATTACTGCATTATTACCAATCCGATTGAAAATGTTTTTATCAGCTTTTGCATGGTTTCGAGAGAGCTTTAACAACTCTTTTTTGTCACCTTGATTTTTTTGCAAATGAACATATAACGTTTAAATAAAAAGAAAGTTGTGTCCCAATATTTACCGAATTCGTCTCGAAATCTTCTAACAGATAGATATACTTGTCAGAAAAAGATCGACTTATACGACTTTACTCGAACGAAATTACTTTCCGAACGACCCGATAATACAAAATCGTTGGTCTCGAGTGCCGTCCAGTTAGATCCGATGATCCCTATTTACACCGCGCGTCCGCGTCACAACGCGGCCGTCGCGTCGGAAGAATTCGAAAGAGCGTTTCGATTTTGTTCCCGCGATCGCGGTCGCGCCTTGAAATTTCCATAGGTTTCTCGCATTCGCCAAGTTCGCGTGTTACGTGATTCGAACCGCAAGCAATTCCTGCGGCGCACGTAAGGCCAAATAATGAAACTACGACGGCAAAGATAGATAAAAACATTTTCTTTGAACTAATGACAAATACCACCATAACTAACGATTTTGTTAATGTATTTACAATCATTTTTACAAGTATTATCGAACCACTGATTGTTAAATTCTCGAGCGTTGTATTGGGCTGTGAGCGATAGAATAAGAGGAAAGATGAGATACATTTCGCAGTCAACTCGTAGGGTTACCAACCCACGCAATTATTTCAAAACCAAACTCCGCTGTAGGTTCAGAGAAACTCTATCCAACAAGTCGAAACGCTGCGAAATCTATTTTATTTTTATTAGAGTTAATTCTTATTAATCTTAGTCGTAAAACCTTTATAAAATTATAAAATCTAAGATTATTATTATACAAGCCGCTTGCAAGATGAACTCTTCGGTGGAAAGTGTGAGAAATGGCTCCAAGGAAAATCGGTAATAACATAAACTGCGATGAGTCAACGACCATTGCCTCGCTGAAAACACCGGTTCTCGTTCGATCACCGAAGTAAAGCGGCGTAGGGCGGGGGACGCACTAGGATGGGTGACCGCTCGGTAAAAAGCCGGGAAGTGGCCTTCTGGGTGCGTTTCACGTGTTGTTGGCAAAATAGGTGGTTCGGAACCCACCATAATAAAAAGTAGGTCCCGCTGAAATTGGAAATTAGGCGATAGTTGAGGATTGGTAAAGGGAGAAGTGGTGAAATGGATTTGAAACCCTGAGGGGACCAAATATCATTACATACATAAACTGCGATGGATCGGCTCGTCGCAGTGGAAGCGCTAAACGCAGTTACAATCGATAAACACACAGAGGCTGAGAAAAGGACCGATGAGCAATGCTTATTGTAGACAAGAAGATTGGCGAGCGCAAAATTATTCAACTGGGGAGATGGCTGGAAATCGTACAACGCACATCCTGTCTGATGGCTGATGAGGAAGTAATAGGAAAAGCGATTGGAACGAATCGAAGACCACGATGGAACGAAGGATTGAACGACCTATAAAAGGAGGCAGCCCTTCATCGATAATCAGTCATCGGTCATCATTCATCACCCATCAATCCGTCAGTCATTAGTCGTCTAGTAGTCGTCAGTCAGTCAGTCGTCGTTCAGTTAGTTATTGTCCAGTGTGTGAGTGTGTGTGGAGAAATTGTGAAGTTACAAAAAAAGGATTAAAGTGAAGTTACAAACAACACCACACCACCATCCACCAAACACCCGGACGGAGTCTCTCATCCATTAAACTCCCGGACGGAGTCTCTGGGACAACATTCCAACCAGTCATTCGAGGATACCACCGCCATCTCCACCGAATACAACCACCAATAGTGAAGCACGTCAACCGTAAAATTAAGACTTATTAGTAACTAGAAATAATAATAATACGAGTGTAGCGGCTGCCTGCTACACCCGCCAGCAGAGGGATTGTTTCTGAACGAACTTTATTGGTTCAGATCGCAACTTTACAAATGTTACCGTCGACTGTATCACAACGGGTCGAAACAGAAAGAGAGCCGCAATGTTCGCTTCCTGGGTATTTATAATATATCCCCCGCTCTTATCAACTACCTGAGATTCGGGGAAGATGGCCAGAGCGCTCGCCTGTTATTGTACTTTACCGCCGTCCCAGGTATACAAATTCCTGGTCTTGTCCTTGCATATCGCCGTATGCGTAACGACTTCCTCTAGACGGTTAATTTCTTCAAGTTTACAAATCACATTGTTTTCTTTTCCCTCTTTCCGAATCTCGCGACTCTTCGTAGCCTGACGGACTCGGATCCACCTTTCGGTTTCTCCGTGCTCGCTAGTAACCTTCATGTGAGAAACTCACCAAATCGAGGTTTTTTGCGGCCTAAGGTAGACACATCGTATCTACCTTTACTCGCTATTGGCTTGGATGCAACAAACGCTATCGCGCAGTCGCCAGCGTCGAACGAGATTCGGGTGTACTGCCTTTGCACTATACACAACTCCGTAACAACCGACCAGCACTAGCCATCCCCTCCAATCCCTTACAATATTTCGCATCTCGCAAGTTCCATGTTAATTTTATATACATGGAAAAACAGAAATGTCTTTCTATCCGTAACAGGGACAAAACGGTCCCGCTAGATAGCCTTACCGATGAGTCCTCTAGCAAGCCTAGGACGAAACGCTCCCATTCCTTTTCCTCCTCTCTCTCTCTCTCTCTCTCTAGCTGCCGCCAAACGAGTATCTAAAATCTATGCAATAATATATTTTGTTAATTTCAAAACAAAACGATCTAGTTCAATAACTGTTTTAAAACTGATTTCAAAACTATCCAATAAAATCCTCAATTACCCGAACCATAACCGGTGCATGCAGGTAGGTTAAAAACTGCGTTCTATCCTCAAATATAATAATTATTATTCAAAAGAGTCCATTTCAGACGTGACGTCATCAATTGATGGTAGGTGACGCCGCGCGGTTACTACCAGGGCAAAAGTTCTAAGCAGAAATGTGCCCGAAAGAGAGGCGAAAAAGATAATCTTTGATCACTAATGACGTCACAACTTTTGAACGAATGGACGAATTTTTCGAATGCGGTTTGCTCTAAAGCCTTCCCGAAGAAACGCCGCGTCCAATGGTTCAAAACCTCAGCTTTCTACGTTCAGCCATTGACGCCGTCACAAACAGACAGACGGACACGATTTTATTATAATATTATAGAGATTGGCTGGGAGAAATGTATTAGATCGTCAAGTATGAAATTTGTAGAGATTCAATTAAATTCAATATAATTTCTCGCAGTCAATTAAATTAAATTTCATTAAATCTCTACAAATTTCATCCTTGACGACCTGACAACAAACAGTAAAAGATTACACCGTGCAATCGTACGTTAACGTATAGCTTTATTCAAGCTATCAAATAAAAAAAAATTCCATTCAAGCCCAAGAGTTCTATTCAAAAAAAAATTGTGCTTACTTTTGACAAAGAGGACTTACCCAGATAGCACTGAAACGTCTTAAAGACGTCTTTGACACGTCTCCAGAAAGACATTCAAACGACTTCTAATTCAACGTCTATTTCAAGACGTTTTTAAGACGTCTGTTTCAGACGTTCAAACGACGTCTCCGTAGAGGCGTCTTTAAGGCGCCTTAAAGACGTCTTTTCGGGACGTAAGACGTTCAGACCTTAAAAAGCCGTGAACAGGACGTCTTTATGACGTCGCATGCCATCTGGGTTATTTAGGAAAATTTGCTGGTGTCCGACGATCGAATGGACCGAGCGATCGACGATCGCGCAGCGTTGCGTATCGCGCGCCGGATAATCGCTTTTGTGCGCGAGGAGCGCGCGTGGATCGTAGCGAGAGAGAGAGAGTGGGGCGTGCGTCCGTTCGACGCGACGCGTGCGCTGAGACGCTCCTGCACATAAATATCGCGGTCGCGCTCCGACGGTAGTAACACGGGCCGCGCTATCATCAGCCGCTGCTCCGTCGCCTTTATGACCAGTGCCTTTTAACCGTTCGCAAGAGAACGCGCCGGACAACGAGTGGCGTGCAGAGAAGGAATCGCGTTCGCGTCCAGGAATCGTAGATCGTCGTCTAGCGCTCTACACGCGACTGGATCATAGCATCGGTGAGTCCCTGAATCTTTCCTGTTACGCGAATACGTATTCTCGAAATCCTCCGTGCGGCGCGCTCGCCGTCGGTTTGAATTTCGCGGGCCGAATCGTCGCGCCGAGTTTATTCGCGCGAGCCTCCCGATTAATTGACAATTAACGTCTTTTCACGACGTAATTTTCCGTCTTGCGTTCCTCTCTAGATTCTAACGTCAACGCGCGAGCTTATCTCGAGACCTTCCGGCATTTCTTATCGATTGTTCTCATTAGAATATCACCGTCGCCGACGGTTATTACTGATATCCGCTGAGAAATCGCGGTTCCGTGGAATCCGTCTTTTCAAACGATTTTCGCCGGTTGAAGCGCCGAGCGCTTCGTACACACTCGCGTCCACCGGTTGTTGGAAAACTGATTTATTGTTGCGCTGTCCTGTGATAAACAATTAAAAATGTAAATTTTTTTGCTGGGATGAACTTCCGAAAAGCCCGTACCACCGATTTTTTTTTATAGTGTTACGTATTTTGACGTGCTGAAGTGATAGTTACAATTTTATTATATTTATTATAGCACAAATGTTATTTTCATAGTGGAAACCGTAAAAAACCATAGTTTTTTCATTTATTTCCGTAAATAACGGTAATTTTGAAAAATACCTCGAATAAATGTTGTAGCTTTCATCGAAACACACGTTTTATGTTCTATTGATTTTTGTCGTAAAAACGATCTCATTCTGGTCATACATACAGGTGGCGGCAATGTTAAGTGGACACTCTTGAAAATCACATAACTTTTTTAAAATTGGTTCGAACGACTCGAATATTTTTCAGACGTTAGACCGACTAGTTTGCTAGAGAATGAGTAAACGAAAATTTGTTTAGATTGCAAAAGGTAGGAATCATAAAAAAAATAATGTTTTTACAACTTTTTGTATCTTGTAATGATAATTTTAAAAAGTTGTTTTTCTTTTACGTTTGTAGCTCATTGCGATGCTGACCTATTTTGAAATCTACAAAACGCATTTTTTAGATTATCGTTACAAGCGCAGATAAAAAAGTCGAAGAAAGATTATTTTTAAATTTTTTATGATTCCCACTATTTGCAATCTAAAAAATTTTTTAAAAATTCGAGTCGTTCGGACCAATTTTTAAAAAGTTATGCGATTTTTAAGTGTCCACTTAATATTGCCGTCACCTGTATACATATGTATAGCTTCCAATGTTGAGAGACTACTCCTGGATTTTCGTGGTCAATACAACATAAAATGTGTATTTTGATGAGACCAACAACTTTTATCCGAAGTATTTTTTAAAATTCCCATTATTTACGGAAATAAATGGAAAAAATTATGTTTTTTATGATCTTTTTCACGATTTCCGCTATGAAAATAACATTTGCGTCAATTATCACTATATTCGTAATCAGCACGTCAAAATACGTAGGAATCTAGAGTATAAAAAGAGTTTTTGTTGTTCCTAAATCGCGGATGATTGGTGAATTTTCAATTTTTGTGGATAAATAAAGGAAGATTTGTGGGGAAATCTTCAGAAATGGATTAGAATATTATTTCTCATGGGAACAGCTTTTCTGGATTCGGAACAAATGATATTCTACCGTATTTTATAGTATAGTGTTTTTTGAGAATTGGCTAGTTTGTTTACGATACCTCTGAAAGACTCGGTTAAACCGTTGGAACGAGTGACCTTGAATGTGTATCTGCGGCGCACAGTGTTCGAGACAAAAAGCGAATAAATTTCAATTGAACAATTTTTTGGAAAAAGAGTGTGTTGATAACAATTTTGGTTAATGTTTGTATTTCGAGCAAATAATATAGAAAACATTGATAATAATAGCTATTCTGCAAGTGAATTAATAATAATAAATATTTTTAAATAATTTTATTAATATTGTCAAATATTATGATAATTGATCAAAAATATTATTATATTAAATTATCAATATTTCATATGAAAAATTGTAAAAATATATATTGTTATTCTCAGAAAATTGTGTTGACTAGTTTTCAATGTTCTGTAGTACAGAATTCAACATAAAAATTGAACAAACAATTTTCCAATGGCACGCGATTGAAAAATTCAAATTGAAACTCAAAAATTAGATTTCAACAACAAATTGAGTAAAACTGAGTAAAATTGAGTTAAAAAATTCAGTGAAAACTATATTTCGTGATTGATGACGTTTTAGATCACACTTCGAAGTTTTGACTTCTGGATCGACCACTGTGCAAAGTCTGCTTTTGCTTTGTGTCGGACACGCTTAACCAGCGTCTTCTAACAGTTACGATAAAACTAATGGCTCAAGAATAGACGAAATTAGATATTGTTAATTCCATTTTTTGAACATTTAAAGAACGAATGACGAACAATGTTCATACATTTTCACGTGAACTTTAGTGAATAATTTGCGCGGCACGATTTTGCACAATGCTCGGAAACCGATTAACTAATTTTACGGAGGTTTAGTGAACTTTTCGATTTACCGAATCATATTTGAAGCAAGACATTCCACAGTCTGTTGATAAGTTAACTCGGAAACACGCGACGAACCGTTTTAGCCATCGCGGATAAAACGGATATTTTATTCTTACAATGCTGATTCTGTATACCTATATACACTACGGGGGAAACGTTTACGGAGGCCACACAAATGCTTACAAACATTTCCTTGCGTGCACCTAACCCAGACCTAACACATTTTTTATTGTATAATTGTTGAAATTACTAACAATGCTTCCACTATAAATATATTTGCATATCATAATACACTTATTAAATACATTAAATAAGTATTGGATACATTTAAATACATTTACCTACATTTAAATACATTTACATACATTTAAATACATATTAGATACATTTAAGTACATTACATTTAAATAAATTTAAATACATTTAAATACATTTGAATACATTTAAATACATTTGAATACATTTAAATACATTTGAATACATTTGAATACATTTAAATACATTTACATACATTTACATACATTTACATACATTTAAATACATTAAATACATTATATACATTATATACATGAAGTACATTTAAATAGATTTCTTCATTTGGCCAGATATTCTTATAAAAATTGCGAGAAATCTGAATAAATTCAGTCTCATGATTTTTATAAAACAACGTGTACGTCACATTTTGTATTTGTCAACAAAATTGCTATTTCGATACTATTGACTGCTTCAAATCCTGTAACTTTCATTTCTGACATGTTCGCATACTTATGGGACACCCTGTATATTGGAACGTAATTACAAGTTAAATAATTTTACCGATTTGATTGTCACTGTGACAGCTACGGCCGTATCGGGACTCGAGTCGATGCCACCCAAATTTCCGGGGTCGTTGAAACCAAAGCTGATCCAAAATGAAACCTGCTTCAAAATGGAAGAAATCTAGCATTTTTTTCGCAAATATAAAGATACCGTAAAAGAAAAATTATTTTCTAGAGAATATTAAGCGTGGCTTTATTTTCATATTTTTTTTTATTACTTGCTTAAAAGTTTTCCGACACCCTGTAGAATCTTTAATTAATTGATACATAAAACTTCGGCGCAGTTCGAAAAAAGTTTGGTAAACATTTATTCGAGTTCGTACGTGAATAGGGTCCAAAGAGAAGCTGCGTTTTTGCTTCGTTGAGCGAACGGTAATTACGTATTCGGAGAGCGCGTTAATGTCGTAATAATCGAGCCATTATCTTCCGTCGGGGTTGTTCGCGCACAACAACGGGAGCATTTTTTTACTTGAATCGGGAACGCACAACATGTACAGTACGTGGCGCGCGATCATGCGAAACATTCGGCGATACGGATATCTGCATCGAGTCGTGTCGCTTTTCTTTCCTCGTGCTCGAATGAACAATGGAAGTGGTGCATACTTTATTTACGATATTATGGTTTTCAACATTTTCAACAAAACTTCTGCCTGTACATACAGGGTGGTCCAAATAAATGTAGCCACCTAATTTGTTGCTAATTGTCTCCTTTATTAAAATATTTTTAATTGTCTCTTTTATTTGTTGTGCCATAACAAATGTTTTTGATGCAATACAAATGGTATCTCAAGATGAATTCTTTGCAAATGTTATTCTTTCCGGAGTGTTCACTTTAATTTTTAAAGATCAAGGTCATTTGAAGGTCATGCTATTATATCTGGATGTATTTTTCGCTCAGCTACACGATGCAATAAAAAACAGTTACGTATTGAAAAATATCGATGACCTCAATAACTCCAAAAAATTTTTATTTTTTATTCACGTAATTATTTTGTAATGTATTAAAATGTCCGACGCTGATAATTATTTAATAATTATTAAATATTAATTTATATTTTTCACCAATAATTTCAAGTGAAAATAATATACTCTTAAAGTCGGTGAATATTTTCATTGTTTCAAGTTGCATCCACTCATTTATTTTCGTAATTGCATAAAATCCGGAACTTATCAATAAACATGCAACTACAAAGTTTTTAATTGTCTACATCACTTTACATAATGCGGAGCCAGTAATAAGTCAATTAACGCTTTATCTACCGGAAGCCGATTAGGTCATCGTTAGACGGCGGTTATTTATGCAAACTAAAATTGTCTACATTCATTGCAAGATTTTTTTTTTTAAACAATTTTAATTAATCGAAAATAATACTCGTAAATAATACTAATAATACTGTTTCATATTTGATCAATTAATATTTGTCATAAATGTAAATAATATAAATAATTAAAAACACATTATACAATTACACAATATACATAATATAAATAAGTTCACGCAACAAACATAATAAAAAAATGAAAAATTATAAACAAGGTGTACACTAAAAAAAAAAACACTTCGATGACCTTGAAATCTCGAAGAAATTGACCTTGAGAAAACTTTCTTGCCCCACCAAATTTTCCTCTGGTTTTTTCTGGAGATATTTACGATGGTCAAATTAGGTGAAATACCCTAGTTATCTTGTCAACAATATTGCTTTGTTTATATTTGATGCACCTTGGAAACAGGTCACGAGAAATTGTGACGTACGTGGGGATAAATTTAGTCGGAGGGAAGTCGGAAGACAAGGAAAGGAGAAAGAAAAAATAGTGTGCACGATCTAAGCGCGCGCAGAGAATCGAGGAAAGGCTTAGATCAAGTTAGTGCTGTATTTGCGGGACTGGCTGAGAAATAAGTCCGGATTAATCTCGCGCCGAACAAAGACGAAGATGAGAGGACAACTTAGTAATTTCACCGACTAGAGGGTAGATAGTTCGAGCTTCACTTGACGGAAAAATGGTTGATTACGAGAGTATACGTGTACTGCAGAGAGCGGCTGGCACGAATAAAGGATCAAGAAAACAGATCTTGCACTTTGTTCCGTGGAGAGGAGACCGACGCGACGGCTCTTGGCATCGCGTCGGTCATTGTATCAGCGACATGAATGTTTCATTTCGTCGAGCTATAGATAAAAGCTGAATCACTTTAACATTGTCCAGTTCAATGCGGAATAACTATTTCATCTTTGTTCGAGCGAACAGAACCGCGCGGACGTTAATTGGAGGATTCTTTTCTTTTTCCGTTACGGTTCTAGCACGACTATTTAAATATCCGTCATATTTCTCAACGATGCGATGCCCTAAATCTATTTATTTATACCGCTCTTCCACAATTCGATTCGAATTTATGAAATATTTATAGAGCTAACGTTGAATGATTTTAGAAGCTTGTCAAAAAACTAGAGAAACCAATACGCAATTATGATATATTATTTTTCTATCTGAATTGCAACAACATGGAGTGTCAAATGGAATTTTTATTTTTTTTTTCTTAATATGTTTAACATGTTAAAAATAATACGACAGTATATTTTTATTCTTCCAATTTGGAGCGGTATTCAATTTCTACACAACTAAATATTGTAAGCCTAATGGAGTAAATTTAACATTTTTTTATCGCATATAAAGATACTGTGAAGAAAAAGATTTTTTCATTTTTATTTTATTACATAAAAAATTGTTAGATTGACATTTTATTAGGTTTACAGGGTTACCCCCTTATGTTCAGAGAGTCTGGGATGCACGAACGCTTCTTTTCATCCCAATATCGATTATCGGAAATTAATTTTGCGTTTTACTTTGCAAACTTCAGCCAACCGTACAGGTTTTATCGCACGTAGTAGAATTGTTGATTTTCAAATACCGGTTTAGTCGTTAGCAGAAAAATAATTAAATTTCGTACGTGTCTGTTGTTTGAGTTGAACTTGAACATTTACTACAGCGAGGTCGTAATCTAAGAAAGACCCTCGGGTCCGTGCGCTTTCTTAGATCGTGCAGTTTCTGCTACATTTTGTGAGACTTCCGTTTACATTTCTCACGATTTTATATAAAGAAGGGGGCTTCTCGTGTAGCAAGTTTGAGATATGAAAAATATTAATTGTTTACATAAACGTTTTGTAACATTTCGAAAATATGTTCTGAAGAATTTTGAAAAAATTAATTTGGAGGCTTTTAAACGACTCGTTTCAATAAGAAAACTGTGACAAATATCTTGAGTTATGCTGTGAACATTGTTTCATCGTTTTCGCTGTTACTACTCTGTAATTGTTACGACAGATAAAAAAAAGTTAGAGATCGTAGATCCCGCGATTTCTTAGATCAAGGCTTTACTGTATTTCGTTCATCACAATGTCCATAAAATTTATTACTACTTCGATGTCCGTGTTATGCTGTGAACATTGCTTCATCTTTTTCACTATTACTACTCTGTAATTGTTACGACAGATAAAAAAAGCGTATTCAAAGAAGTTTTAATTGTACACAATCGAATAATAAACATTCTATCTTGCTATCGGAGGCGTGAGTTTCGAGATCGACAGTGTATTGTTCGTGACGTGTTACATTTTAATCGATTTTTATATAAATGGCGAGAGAAGGATCAAGCAAACTCCGACACTGACCTACATCGCGGAAATAGCGCGGGCGCGCACGGTTGCATGAAATTTTCATTTGCTGCGAAACAGGCGCGGGCAGCCGCCGCCGCCGCGCCGCCGATTTCTGCTTTTCGATCGCATCCATCGGCGGATGCTTTTAGGAACGCGCCCGAGTAAAATCGAACAGTGGGCACGTGCGATTAGCGCGATTAATCCGCGATTAGTTCCAAGAACCGCGTTTATTCGAGAAATATGAGATACCGGATCGATGGTTTTACGGCCTATCGTTCGAGTAGACGAGGCATTTTGATGCAACTTCTCGGAACGCAGCGATCGTGCAACGAGGAAGCTCGCGCGTTCCGATTAGTGCAGTTTATTTCTCGATCGAGAAACTCCGATGGACGTCGAATCTTAACATCATTTTAATATTTGTTTTATAGAAAATTCAATTTCCTACAAAAAAGGTCTGCATATATTTTGCAGGTTTATAAAAAATAGGAATTCTACTTTACCGGCTAAGCTGGTACCTACTGTATATACAGTTTTTGGCTGCTCTGTAACTTGGGGACCTCGTTTTTTTCCACTGAAACTTCGCTAATTTTGTTCATTTGTTCGTGAAAACTGTAGACATCGAAATTTCGAGGCGATGGATTCACTAGTTCAAAAGTTATAATCGCTAAAATTTACTGTTTACAAAAAGACCGGAAAAGTGAAAGTCTAGAATACCCCCTTAAAAGAGTAATGTGAGAAGTAACGTAAGATGTATGTAATAATATTGTACTTGTTATGTAAACAATTTGGTTTGAAGCAATAATAAATAAATAAATAAATTGTGAGGCAGGTCTCACGAACACGAACTGCAAAATTAACCCTTTGCGCTCGAAGCTAATTTAACTTGAAAATTAAACAATTCTTCCAACCTAGAATAATTCCATACAATATTGGACATTGATATTTACAATGTTTACAATTAATTCCGTACAATGTTTCATTAAATTGTTTCTCGGACGTATTATCTGTCCACTTAAAAAGATCACGAAATCGACGTTTTACTACACGCGTGTACACAGATAATAACGTACAGATAAGCAGCTGAGTGTTTATGTAACTTTCGTTTCTAACTTCTCGTCGACTTTCCCAGCTCGTGACCATGTACTATTCGCGACGAGGATTTAGTGCTTCGATAAGGCTGTGTTTAGAAAATTAACGCGAATAAACGATTAACATTTCGACGGAGCCGCTGACGAGCCAAAGTAAACATGAACTTGAAATTTTCAATTGGAAAAATTTGCAACGATACGTAGGTGTCGTAATTCTAGCACACAGTTGTACAATTTCACTAAATCGGACACTGATAAAATAGAAAACTGGATTATGTAACAAATGTAGACTACCGATTTTTGTGAAAAATAAAAATTGTCTGCATCAATTGCAACACGCAGGAGATATTTATTTATTTCAATATTCAATCATTTTTGTAAAATTTTTGAACTGCTTTCACAATTTTCTATTTGATTCGGTTATTTTTGTCATAAATGCATAATCCCTAGGTACAACTTTGTAGAGAATGGTCATGCCCATTTAGTGACCTTGAAGTGTGTCGTCAAGGTCACCATTCTGAACAATTCCTCGAAAATGTTCGACGGTCGGTTTCAGTTCAATTACAAAAAAAAGAGAACATATTTCAAGGTCATCGAAATCTGAGAGGGGCTTAGCACATCGACAAATGGATGTAAGAAAAATAGCGTCGCTTTAATTGGAAAAATGAAAGAAATAAATCGGTGAAAGTCCCACAAAACAAAAATAATAATAAACAAATAAATTTTGCAATTGGATTAGTAGTGGTTCACACCGATATACGCAAACCCGCGCTTAGATCGTGCCCCTAGCGTCGCGCTTAGATCTCGCCGGTACTGTAGTTGCAGTTTGAAACAGTGTAGAGATTAAAAAAAAACATAAAAGTATCAGCTTAGGAAAATTATTAAAAAATGAAAGGAATTCGGCACTTGTTTGTCGATGCAAATAATGTTTATTTTCCATACAGCCTCGCAGGATAACATGATTGGATCGGAACCCCGTAATCTGCGAATAGGAAACGGTCGATGTTTTGCCAGATATTAAATTGCACGGTGCATATGAATACCCGATACCTGCTGATCTATTTGCCTCGTCGTAACGCAGTCCGTGACATTCGTAACGCGAATGCAACTTCCGTAAACACTCGGCAGTCAACCGGTTTCCACGCTTCGTTAAGCGTTCATCCTTCGTTAGCTAGCCTCTTTCTATTCCGGATAATTAACTGCGATTCCATCTGGGCGTTTCTTTGAATTCGAGCTTGCTATTATTTCCGATTTTTGCATTTCTTTCATCTTTTAGAACCCGAAAATTTCAGGTACCCGAAGTCGAAATCGGGTCGGGCCGAGTCGGGCCTCGAAAATTCGCAATACACTGATTACCCGAAAATTTCGAGTACCCAAAGTCGAAATGGGGTCGGACGATGGCTGCGGACGAATTCCGTCTCGGCCAATGGCGACGTCGCGCTCAGGGGGACCTGGCTCGTGTTTTTCGTTAATAACTCGAGAACAAAGCCGAGGCGGAAATTTCCACAAAGGAAAAAGTTACTTCAAATCGCTTCAGGAATCAGCCCTTTCGAGGAAGTACAACATTTTTGAGCATTCCAAAAACGTTTACGCATTTATAACAAACACCGGTATATGTAATTTGAAACAGTGAAAACATTAGAGGAATTAATATGATTTTCAACCCATTAAACAAAATTATTAACTTTTATATTATTTTCAACCTATTAAACATATTTAATGAATTTCCCTTTCACTCGAGTTTTAATAATTAATAAAGATTCGTTGATGACCAATAAATAAACAGCGGATATTTATGCGGAATATACATTTTTTTACCTAATTTGCAACAACTGGAGCGAAACAGAAGTCTATTTTCTTTCTTAATATGTTTAACAGGTTGAAAATAATGTATCATCATTTAGAAATTCTTCGAATGTTTTTATTGTTGTAAATTACACCTACTTATTATTCTCATAAATGCATAAAATCATCCGCTGTTTACTAATAAATAATAAATGCAACTTTAGAGGCTCGTAGACGTTCTTCTGCAATTATTGATAATGATGAACCATTATCGGAGTAGATTCTCGTAATAAATGTCCAAAGATTGCAAAACAGCTGAAGGTTGACCGCTAAGAAATTGGTAAATAAAGCAAAATACAATATATACAGTGTGTCCTACGAATTCTGTCCACTTGAATATATCTTTATTATGTTAAACAATATAAACAATCCAAAATGAAAGTTACAGGTTTCGAAGCAATTAATAAACTAATAACAATTTTTTGACAAGTTAAATCTTGCAACTTTTATTCGAAACATTTTCGCGTATTATTTAACACTAATCCTACCGAGCACTATAAAGACCGATAAAAATATTTAAACTTATAAAAATGACAAGGCTTTATTTATTTAGAGTTTGCGCAATTTTTCATAGAATATGCGATTGGACAAAGAAATTTGTCTAATCAATTTCGATGCGAGTAAGTTCATAATTTTTATTAATTGCAAAATGAAAAATATAAAACCCTATCTAATGTAAGAAAACTAAAAAATAAACATTATTACAGAATTTGTTACTGTTACGTTATGATATGAAGTTCATTTATTTGTAGATACATATTATGGTAGGAATTAACTTTTTATTAAAAATTTTGGCGCCTCCTAGATGGGAAACCATAACACATGTAAAAATATATAGTTTATTATGACTGATGTTATTGTATGATTTAATTTTTTATTAAGAATTTTAGTGTCTCCCAGGTTGGAAACTGTACACATGTAAAAATATATAGTTTATTATGATAGATCTTATAGTATGAATTAATTTGTTATTAAAAATTTTGTAAAACTATATGAATGAATTTTTAATTGAAAACCGAGTGTACAAGGTGCGACACACTGTAAAAGTATATAGTTTATAATCATTATTATTCTGTCACTGAAAAAGGGTCGATACACGGATGGTGGGGGGTAGGGAGGTAGTGTATTTGGCCACAAAAAGTCACTTTCCAGACCACTCACTATGCGACGGAGCGGCCCCGAGCAAGCGACTCCTTTTTTTCTGGCCGACACACTGAACTCCCTCGGAAATCGCCGATGGGTCATCGGGTCTCGGGAATCGCGTGGATATGTTTTCGCGAGTCTCCATGGCGATAGAACATGTCCATGTATACACACGTACGAATCGATCCGACGACGACGCGGCGTTCTTTCGTATTAACGAGAGTGGAAGTAAGAGCGCTGATATGACTAAGAGGGGCGAGGGGGCGGGGGGGGGGGGGGGGGGGGGGAGGGGGCTGCCGCGCTGCGCGGCAACACGTGTAATCATCGTCCGGATGACGCGCGCCCGTTCCGAAACCGCCGATGAATGTGTGTCGCGTGAGGCTGGCTCTCGACGGTCTCGAACACGCGATCTTGTTCAAACGAGCCTGATTCCTAGGCCTGCGACGATCGACGATCAACGAGTCTCGCTGTTCTCCTCGACGATCGAACGATCTATCTGGGATACTGTCGCGCCATAAGTAGGCTAAACTCCGGTTGGTCGCTCTATACGATAGCTTTTCATTCGTCTATAACCAGTACTTGCCAAACCCAATCCGTGGAGACAGATACACACTGTGTTGACGTTGCAACAGATAGCCGGACAGCACAGGACGACTTAAAGACGTTCGTTTTATGTCCGTTTTAGGTCTCATAGTCTTACGTCCTGAAACGACTACTTTAATGTGTCTTCGACACAGTTTTGTGAGATAAGACGTTCGGAAGACGTTCGGAAGACGTACCTGGGACATTTAAGACGTCTTAAAGATGTCTTTTGTAGAACGTCTTGAAGATGTCTTGTAGAACGTCTTAAAGGCGTACAATTTTGTAAGATAAGCTGTTCAGAAGATGTTCGTAGGACATTCAAGACGCCTTAAAGACGTTCTGAAAGTCCAACAAAAAACGTCCTGAATGTCCAACAAAAGACGTCCCGAATGTCTAACAAAAGACGTCCTAAATGTCCAACAAAAAACGTCCTGAATGTCCAACAAAAGACGTCTTAAAAACGTCCTGAATGTCCAACAAAAGACGTTTTAAAAACGTCCACAATGTCCAACAAAAAACATCTTTAAAATATCTTAAAGACGTCCTGCATGTCCAACAAAAGACGTCTTTAAAATGTCTTAAAGACGTCTTTCATTGGACGTCTTAAGGACGCCTTTACCTTTCGCCCGTTTAAACTTCCTCCCATCCTCCCGGTGATGGTATTTCACGACAGTGAAAGTTCTGTATTACGAAACGCTAGACATGATTCTTGGATGAAATCGAATGTTCCATAAAAGTCAGACAGCACACATAAACATTTCTGTGATTTTAATTTATTTTACACTATACCATATACTATTTCAGGATATACCATATCAGAATATACTATACACTATTTCAGGATATACCATATCAGAATATACTATACACTATATCAGAATATACTATAGACATTTTAGGATGTACGATGACACAATACATATACTATACACTATTTCAAAATGTACTATACACTATATACGAATATACTCTACACTATATTAAAATAAACTATACACTACATCAGAGTGTACAATATGCTATATCAGAATATACCATATCAGAATATACTACTATATCAGAATATACTATACACTATATCCGAATATACTCTACACTATATCAGAATAAACTATACACTACATCAGAGTGTACTATATACTATATCAGAATATACTATATGTTATATAGACTATTTAAGGATACGTTTGCTAATTGTATATTACATGCATGTACATAAAATGAGAAAGTATACCTATAGATACAAATTTTTTTTTTTTTATTACAGATTAGATTATAGATTATTGTTACTAAATTCTGTATAGGTTTCTACAAAAAACTTTCATTTCCAGTCTATACAGACTCCAGAATGAAACAAGCATATTGGACGACGGCACACTCGACTGTTCAGTGACTCACTCAGAAATCACTCTCGTACAAACTACGCAACAAAACAGCATCTATCCGATGTCAACAATAGGGCAGTATCGTCCTTGATATATTGTGTGTACATAACACTCGATTCAATTAAACGATTCTATCGCTAGAGCGGCGGATCTAGCCGTGGACTTCACGGTCTGCAGCCCGGGACCTCGTTCACCTCGGTCAAACAAATAACAACAATTTAAACGAACAACTTAAGTAAAAGTAAACTATACACTTTTGATACCTTAATTTCGATCGATTCGGTAGGCTCCGAAACAATGTTAGCCCAGGGTTCCAAAATATTTTTATTAATAATTTGTCGCCAGTCACACTTTTTTTTTACTAATCGGTTTACGTAAAATTCTGAAAAAATGAACTTTTGTTTAACATCACGTCTTCAGGCTTCCTCGGCTAGTCTGTGTGTGTTTTAGCATAAATAGAAAGAAAAATTCAACTGACTATGCAAAACTACAATTCGTGATACTTGGGTGCCCGGAAAGTATCCGTAATAACATTTGGGTACCCGAACATTCCAAATTTTCGGGTTTCTGATCCGACCCGACCCGGCCCGACTTGACTCGACTCAACCCGACGCAATTTCGACTTGAGATATCCGTTTATCAGATATTTTCGGGTTCCTGACCCAACCTGATCCGAACCTGAATTTTCGAGCACTATCCGTAGTAACAACCCCTTCTAAGATTTTGTTACATTTCCGAGACACCCTGTATTTTTCCACGAATGGCCTCGATTTTCCCCGAAAGGAAGATGATCGACTTCCGCGTGACACTGATCGTCGGACCCGTCGCGCGTCTCGCGGAAATAGTTTAGGTCGAATGGTGGGTAAATTCGTCGAGAGAAACGCGAATCCGTTCGAGCGTCGGTTTCTATTCGTGAGAAACGACCCGATACGTTCGATCGATCGTTTTGCGGGAAAATGTAGAACACTCCCGTTTAAACGTCCTCGAAAATAGAAACATCGCGTTGGCGTAGACTGTACGTAGAGTGTCATGGACGCGGGCAGCGTGTTGTTTGCGCTAGTGTCTGATCTCCAAAATGTAATACGGCAACTCGACAACGCTAAACGCTCAATTAACACTGACCGCATAGAGCACGAGAGCATTCCCTCGTCAATGTTTACGTACGTGGTTGTCGCGTGTCTGCTAACACGCCGATGAACCGATCGACCGTGCCGCACAGTGGTTCGAAATCGCCAAAACGTGGCCAAAAATCACTTTTTCAACTTCGTAAAAAATTGGCAGCGACCATTGTCTCGCTGCAAACACCGGTTCTTGTACGATCACCTTAGTTAAACAGCGTGGGGCATACGCAGCGCTTGGATAGGTGACCGCTCGGTAAAAAGCCGGGAAGTGGCCCTCTGGATACTTTCCACGTGTTGTTGGCAAAATAGGTGGTTCGGAACCCACTTTAATAAAAAGTAGGTCCCGCTGAAATTGGAATTTAGGCGATAGTGTTGTTACGAGCCGAGGGTTACGCTAAGGTTTGGCGTGAGCCGAGGGCTAGAGGTTTAGGATGTGGACCGGCCGATGCTTGTTTCACCATCGGATAGCCGCTGTCTTTTGGATAGAGTGGACCGGCCGATGCTTGTTTCACTATCGGATAGCCACCTATAGGTATGGTGGGATTAGCGGATTGATCGGTGCTTGTTTCACCACCGGGTAACCGCTATGGAATTAAGGTGTTGTGGGTTTTGACTCGACTCGTATGTATTTGATACACCCCGAGCGGCAAGGATGTATCGTTGCGGAATACCAACGTCTGGACTTGAATAGGATAAAGAAATGTAATGTTTAGATACTATAATGAACAATATATTCTGGATTTGCTTGGCTACAAATGTTAATGTGTAAATGCCGCGGAAATCTACTCAGTTTTCACGCACCGAGAAATGCGGGGGTGTCCTAACCGCGATCTTTATACCGTACGTACTTTCGATTTTGAGGATGCTTTGACGAGGATAAGGCCTGGTCTTGCTCTGACTTTGGTGTGTCGCGAACGAAAGTCTACTGGCTTTACAACGCGGATATCACCCGATTTTGAGGAGGACCTAGGTCCCTTATATACCCCCAAAATCGGTCCTACAGAGGTGGGGGCCATGTGTGGTCCTTTGTTTAATAATTTATTACTAAGGGGGTTTCGATAAACTGTTATCTGAAATCCTTCGTGAAAGTAAAACTTTTGTAGAAATTGTTTAAACATAGCAAGTACATACGTTAAAGTTTTATGGTTATTACCCGATTATGTTAAACATACATTACATTCTACAATACTTTACAGACGCAAATTTCTCTTGATGATAGTTCGTTGATCTGGATCGAAGAGAATAATTTAAATTTCAAAATTGCTAGATAATAATATTGGATCGAACTTGTAGCGCCGAAATCATTAATTGATTCATTATACATTATTTACGATCGACAGAAGGGAATATTTAAAGGAGAAATTTCTGTAAACGGGTACACATATAAAAAATTGTTTAAATACACGGAAAGCGAGCGATGCGTCACGAGCGACGGAGGCTAGCGAAGATAGCGTACGATTCCGGAACGCGGAAAATCAACTTCGAAATTCTTATCAATGGACAAACACGGTTTGTCATTCCGGCTACGTCTTGGCCGGCGTGAATAAATTTATACGCGCGGAAAACAATGCCGAGGAACACGCGAGGTGACGAGCTCGCGTACCCATCCATGCCACGTGTTCACGTCGTTATATGTACACTGTATAGTATAGTATAGTATGCTCACGTAAGTACTTGGTACAATAGCCTTCCGATGGTTCCTCTTCTTCCCTGAACCGGCCGTCAGAACACGTGTAGCCTCGACCGTACGCTGTTCTCGATCGCAATTTAGAATCGCATCGGTTTCTTGAGAACATTAGATTTCTTGTCACCAGCGCGTTTGTATACACGTCGGACCAAATCTCTATTGCGTTTCTGTTCTGTTACTTTTTCAATAGTGAATTTTTAATATTTTCAACATTCCTCGGTTTTCGTAAAATTTATAATATGACCATCCGTCCTGCGTTCGACGTGTATACTCGTCATTGATTGATTTCAATTCCGCAATCTGTGGGGGAAAACTAAATTCTGCACTTAGAAAGTTACGGATAAACGATATACGGTTTAGGGCATTAATAAATAAACGAAATTTTGAAAAAAATTGCTATCGGTTTGGAAAATTGCGAAGAAAACAGTGAAAGTCAATATTTTCAACTTTGGGTGATTAACGAAAGCCACCTAAAGGTTTTTAAAAAAGAGATTGGTTCATCTTTCTCGCTTTTGTGAATGTATTTCTTTCAACAAACTTGATGTAAAGAAAAATGGAAATAAAATATACTATTTGAGATTACTTTTATTTATATCGTTTATATTACTTACATAAGTAATAGTATTGAAAACAAATGGTTTTTTATTTTCATTTACAAATAAAAATTGCTCAGGTCTGTTGATGTAAACGTGAAGGACGATTTTTAAAATTTGGGAAAAGACAAACTTGATATAAAGAAGAATGGAAATAAAATATACTATTTGAAATTAATATCATTTCAAATAAATATTATTTTTATCTCGAAGTAATAGTATTATACAATAATAATAATATATATTATATAATAATAATAATATATATTATATAATAATAATATATATATTATATAATAATAATATATATATTATATAATAATAATAATATATAATAGTATTATATTATTTATAAGTAAATAATTTTCTGTTTTCATTTACAAACAAAATTTGCTCAGGTCTATTGATGTAAACAGGACGATTTTTAAACTTTTGAAGAAAGGATACAATTGTTATTGTTGATATATGCACCAGGAATGTGCAAATACTCGATGTGCCTTTGCAGTACAAATTAATGCTTGTTGTACCCGGAAGTGCGGTTTGCTCTCGCAGTCTAGTGCACTTTAGACTCGGAACTATTTTGGCTGTTGTGTTCTCTATACCGACAGCTCGTTGTTTCCAAACACAAAGCGTTCGACTCACCTGGCAATTGCATTTGGCATTCCCCGACACCCACTACTGCTATTTAAAAAGTGCTTCTATATTATTGTTTGTATAGCGACCATTATTTGAAATAGCTGCACTTGGTCCGTGTTCACATGGTGCGTGTTCATACAGGGCGATGCAGTTAGGTGTACCACCTACTATACGTATAATAATCATTATAATAATATTATTAAAGAAATATTATAAATGACCATTTGGTATACAAGTATACAAAAATCCGTTGCCTGATAATTACTATTTTTCGCAACTTTGAGAATCTTGGTTAATATTGTAATTGGAATTGTTTACAATGAGGTTAGTACATTTGAGTATCTTCTATTTAGTAACTTTTAAGTATCTAGTAACTTTGAGTATCGTGGTTAAGAGGAATATTGTAATTGGAATGGTTTACAGTGAGGTTAGCACATTTGCAGACGCGAAATTTTGGATTGTTATATAAATAAACAAAGTGGAGTCGCGTAGGAACTAATGAGCTCTAATTACTACGAGTTTTGTTTGTCGACGGTTTCTGCGATAAGAAGCATGTTAATAAGATCTGTTACACGAACTTATTTCTCTTCGTTTACACTATCGGAACACATTTCCTCCAGCACCGCTATTCGAGACATTAAAATTCATAAACTATTTCATTAAACTTATTAGTATAAAAGTTATTGAATATTTTTATATACAAATTACTACTAAATTAATGTTATAAATTTGTAATGCTAATAAGAATAACATTGAATTATTTTAATTTTAATCAATTCTTTTACAGATCAAAATTTATAATATTATAAATTTGAAATATTAGTAAGAATAATCTTGCATTATGTTTATTTTAATCAGTTCTTCTATAGATGAAATTTATAATGTTATAAATTTGAAATGTTAGTAAGAATAACATTGCATTATTTTCATTTAAATGAATTCTTTTATGAATATAATTGATAGATTTTTAAATATAAAATTATCCTTGCGTAAATGTTACGACAAATGAATCTAGGTATGAAAAGAAAAAACATTCTTCTTATGTCGACAACCGGCAGTTGGTCCGTCTAATAATTAGTGGCATTAATTGGTTTCATGGCTTCCCTTCAATTTGATAGGAAGGGCGCTTGGCTCAGCGTGAGATCATTCGGTGAAACGTACTTTTCCGAAACCTAACGGAAAATTACTCCTCACCGACAGCAAACTCGAAACGAACTACTATTCCAATAATAACATTCTAGTGAAATTTTTATAGTTGTTATTAAATTCTTTCAAAGTAGTCTACTGTAAAATAGTGTCACCTTTTTTCCATTAAATTATAAGACTAGAACTAACAAACTTATAGTGAAAAGAGAATCCACTAAAAATATTGTCATAAGAAAAAAAAATTTTTTTCATTATTTGTTTTGCAATTGTTTTAAACAAATGCAATGTTTTGTTGCAGGGTACTTTTTAAAAATTAAAAAAGAGGATATCGCAAAGAACATTTCAAAATTGACGAAATGAAAATTATTTGGTGACATTTTATTGTAACTCTTAACTATTAAAAAATTCATTAAATAATTATTCCTATCTACTGATAATTATCATAACAAATATATATTTTTTGTAATAATTTTTTAATCAATCGTTTAGATTTTACTGCCTTAACATAATATTTGATATTGTTTGGTACTTTTTTCAAATGATTTGAAAGTTCATTGTCTCTGTTTATAAATGTATTTCTTGACATTTACTCTTCATATTATAAATAAATTACAGTAATTATTCCAAATAATTATAAAACAAAATTACATGTTATTCGAAATAACATTTCAAAAGTGATCACAGGCACGGAAATTATCGAATAAAATAACAATGATATTTGATAACAATATTTAGTAGTCAAAAAAGTTAGTCTATAAAAACAATTGTGCAATTGTACTTCATAAAAATTTCATAAATGTTCATTTTTATTGAATATATTTACTTATTTATTGCTCGGTTTGACATGTTATTTTTACTTTTACCGAATAGAGAATAGACTACCCCTTACAATTATTTACAGAGATTATGTTTATGCATCTTCTGTATAAATAATTGAATAAAAGTAATTGAAAATTGATACGATCGTCAAGTTCGTGGAAACTTACTACATGAGTGTATCGTGAGATGTTCTACAGCTGTAAATTTTAGAACCAAGGTCGCGTGGTAGGAAGACATCAGTGTACTCTGTCATAACGCGTTACAAAATCCTGGCATTGCTGCGCTTGGTTTCCTATTTATGCATTGCATAACGATACAAGTTTGAATGCACAGTGTGTATCACATATGTATTAGGGCTGTTACTTTTCGGAAGCATCGACTCTTCGAAGTGTCCGAAGTTTCGAAGTCTTCGAAACGTATGAAGTTGTAACTTACGAGTTTTATATCACGTTATGATTTTTGGTAAATGAAAATATTAATAAAAAATTTGACAGAATATAAACACAAACAGTTATAACAAATTTATTTATTACACAGTTTCGGGGGAAGGTCCTCGAACAAGGGATCTTTGTGCAGCGTCTTACGGACATTCCGAAATAATTGAGAATAATGTGCTAGATGCGTGAGAAGCGGCGTGTCTGTTAGTCAATACCATGCAAGAGTAAACTATTATCTGTGTCGATCCTAGACGATTCTACACGTTAGATCCCTGTATAATAATCAATATTAACATTAAAAATAAAGATACAGAATGTTTCGATGCGTATTTTCCGAAATAATTGAAAATTAAGTATCGCGGCGTGTCTGTTCGTCGATACCGTGCAAGAGTAAACTATTATCTGTATCGATCCTAGACGATTCTAAATGTTAGATCCCTGTATAATAACCAATATTAACATTAGATATGAAGTTACAAAACGCTCCGACGCGTATTTTCCGAAATAATTGAGAATAATCACGGAATCAGTAGGCACTGCACAATTTTTGGATTCCGCCCCGAACCGGTGATACGTCCTCTGTCATCCCTACTACGGAAACGTGCTCTTCCTGAGTTTTACTAGGGACTTGCAGAAGAATTGGGACTTAGAGTGGATGTAAAAAGTATTCGTACAATGATAAATTTCAATCGAAACTTTGTAAAATTGTTGTTTATTAACTATTTTTCTGTTAACAATGAATACGTACATATTCCGAGAAATATATAGATTAGATGCAATGCAAAAAAATTAATTTCTTGGTTAACTTGTGAAAGTAACAAAGAAAAAAACTAAATCGACTGAAATACACCAGCAAATAGTAAATTTTTTGTGGAATTTTTATGCGGGGGCGTATTGTTTTTGAAATGTACGAGTGTCCAATCACTTTCTACACTCGCTGTAATTGTATCAAATATAACTTAACAGCGAAATTTCGAAGTTTAAAGCTTCGAAACTTCGTTCGAAGCTTCGAAATGTTCGACCTTCGAAGGAAAGTAACAGCCCTAGTCTAAATGGTAGTAGATGATGTTGACGAGTCGAACTAATCATAAGATCGCTTATGATCCCGTTAGATTAGCGATATCTGCGATAGAAGATGGTGTTTATCGTGAACTTCTGATCTATCTGATCGCGTTGCTTATCGGCGTGGTTTTATCTTCGAAAGCGTGTTTGTCCGGGACAAATAAAAACAGATAATCGTTATCGCCCGATGAAAATACGGGCATTAATTCGACGAGACGTTCCTACGAAGCCGTCGACACACGTCCAGGAAAGATAAAAGCATCATTTCACGGCAGAAACAAACCGAGAGTAAAATGGGAAAGAGAAGCTGCCGCGCGTTTCACTGGCGAGTAATCGGAGTCAAGGCCGATACGCTTACAAGCGTCGATATAAGTTGTTGATATCTGAGACGAGGGACATTTTGTTCGGACACCGGCATCGCGTAAACAAAACGTAATCATTAGGCAACTGGTGAGTAAATAGCTTTCAAAATTGGGACGACAATCTGCTTTTCGAAGAACGGATGAACAATTCGTGTATGTAATTCGAAATAGGATAAACTTCCGAAAGCGACAACTCTCCGATTTTGCTAAAATTTTTGCCAAAGCTTATCCTTGATTAGAGAAGAAAGTCTTTAAAAGGATTTTTGGTGATGAAGCCTCGTTTGCCCCCAGCCCGCTTCAAAGTTTTGACAGTTCTTACTAAATATTTTCGGAAATATTGATTTTAGAGAAAAAAGTTTCAAACAAAAAATGAAGCTCATAAAAAGTTCTACGAAAAAGGTTATATACATTTTTTACGTGAACCTATTATTTTGGCTGTTATGATCCAAAATAACTGGGCGAGGGTCAAATTCCGTCACATATTTTAAGATTTCTGTTTCAAGTTTCAAGTAATCGTATTTCGAAAGTGATAGTAAGTACAAATAATTACAAAATAAAATAACATGTTATTTGAAATAATATTTCGAGTAATGTGTTATTTCAAAAGTGATAGTAATCACAAATAATTATCACTAATAATTATAAAATAAAATAACACGTCATTTGAAATAATATTTCAACTGATCTTTGAAAGTGATAGTGAGCACAAATAATTATAAAATAACATGTTATTCGAATTAACATTTTAAGTAATGTATTATTTCAAAAGTGAAACATCGTATTTCTCTGCTATGAATAATGGCGTCACATCACCACAGCGTTTCCCTATTTCCGCGTGTTTCGTTCGATCACCTTGTATACGTGTCGTACAAGAGATGCGCTTTCCGAGAGGACCAGTCGGTCACGTGACGAGCAGCAGTTTCGGCAAGGGGAAAGCAAACCGGCTGAAAATTTCGACGAAATATTATGGTGGCCCTGTTCTCCCGATGGAATTCGATGGAAGGGATACCTGTATAAATAGCATCCCCACCGCTCGATATTATGGTGGTCCAGTAGTTCTCCGACCCTCCGTGTGATCCTTGCCAAGGCTCGAGGATCCGAATAACGTTCGGCGTCGCGCCCGAATAAATCGTTGCTCGAGTCAACTAATAAATCCGAATTAACCGGCCCGACACCGTTCTCCGATTTCTTCGCGCTGGAATAAATTCTGTGCTAATTACACTCGTCGAAGTTCTCGTCGAAGAGAGTAAATCCGTCGCGTCGTATAGTGCGGAAAATAGTTCGCGATATTATTAGCCGAGTGATCGATATTAGTCGAAATGGGCTCGAGTGTTTTGACGAAGCTCTGCGGGACGTTGATCCTGAAATATGTCGGCGTCGGCCATGCCCCGAAAATGGTGAACGTCGCCAGGTGTTTTAGGTTAGTCGATTTACGCGGTTCCGTTTCCCGAGCAATTTCAATTATGCGATCACGTCGCGGTGGATCGAAACGCACAGTGCTGGACGATAGTTTAAATATACCTGTGGCTTTTCCAACGAGACCAGACAGTAGAGCAACAGCGCGCGTCCTTCGCTGCCCAACTGGAAAGCGTGACGTTACACAGTAGTTCGAAATCGCCAAAACGTGACCAAAAATCGAAGACATTCTCCAATTTAGTTGAAAATTGGTATTTTATGGGTTTTTGTGGTTACTGATTACGAATCTCATTTCAAAATTTCACAAACAAAATGGCGGATTCAATATGGCAGATGTGTTACTTAAAAAATTATCCGATTTCCTTGAAATTTGGCATTCCCGTATTTTTATGATTGCTGATTATAAATCTGAATTCAAAATTTCAAAAAACAAAATGGCAGATTGAAAATGGCAGATGCGTTGCTTAAAAAATTGTTCGATTTCCTTGAAATCTAGTATTCCCGTATTTTTGGGGTTTCTGATTATGAATCTGATTTCAAAATTCCAAAAAAAACAAAATGGCGGATTCAATATGGCAGATGCGTTGCTTAAAAAATTGTTCGATTTCCTTGAAATCTAGTATTCCCGTATTTTTGGGGTTTCTGATTATGAATCTGATTTCAAAATTACAAAAACAAAATGGTGTTCCTTGAAATCTAGTATTCCCATATTTTATAAGTGTTCTTCTATGTGTATATCGTATATTGTATGTATATGTCTATCTATGTGTCTATGTATTGTATGTAAATACTTCCATGCAAAATTCATCGTGATCTCGCATGACCTCCGCTTTGCAATTGTAATTAAAAAAAGAAAAAGACTGGAAAGTAGTTGTTTAGGAAGAAACAATTTTCAAAATTGTAAAATCGTTCGTGTAAAGTCGCGTTCGGATGGGTGTGTTTACGTTTACGTTCGCTCGTCTTGTTCGACAAGCTGTTGTTTCTGTATTTCGTACTCATTTGAAGTTCAAATAATGAAATAATTAAAAGAAAATTGTGATACGATCATTGCAAATGGTATATGCAGCCAAATAAGTTGTTATTCCATACGAACGATGATTTTCCAAACAATTTATTTCGATAATGCTCAAGCGTGTAAACAAGCCAACCTGACATCACCAATCGAATCAACAGCAGTTTTTTTCGATCCGAAAGATATCAAGTATTCACGGGTGAGCAAGAACGACTTGTCCTATAACAAACAAACGACGTCATCCGCAATATTATAAATAAAACGATACTATTTATTTATATAATATTTCGGGCTTGGACAGCCCACATGATCGAACGATGAATGAAAGGCGATCAGAGCGTAGCTGTCCGATCAATCTCTGGTGAAGTAAATCAGACGAGAGCGGAGAAAGTGATCCATAGGAATAAGATTGTTAGACAATATATTGTTGTTGTAAACGGGTTAAAAGGGTGAGAAAATAGCTAAAAATATTCGGACATGACCTCTGTAATCATTGGTGTATCGGCCGTCTGAGAGTCGAAGTCGCAGAGAACGTTGCTCGAGTCGCGCGCGGGCCGTGGGCGACTGGCAGAGCGGCGTGCATGTCGTTGGAGCCGGACTGCACGCGCGGGCCGCGTGCGTGCCGCGTGATGCCACATGCGAGCTGCGTGATGCGATACGTGGGCGCACCTCTTTCTGCCACGCCACACCGAGAATAAATCGGGGGAATCTTTCGATGCTCGCGCGGACGCTGCGTCGAAAACCGTCTCACACCGCGCAGTAGACGGTACACGCGCTGTCGTCCCATAAAAAAAGAATATGCAACAATACATATATGTGAAATTAAAGTTATTCTAGCACAAAGACTCAGTATTAACATTTCAGATAATCAACACAAAATGTGTGGACAAAAAATCGAAGAAATAAATGAAAATCATACTTGAATTAATAATAAATACATTTTAGTAACCCTAAGTCAACTAATAACTGTTATCTGTAACCAAAAAGTTCAATTTATCTCGGAACTACAAGGATTAGCATTGACAATAAGATTTTTCATGGTTCCGCTCTCTTAAAATTTGCCGACCAAATTGAAAATTGCAGTGTCCAAAAATTTCGGTCTTCTTCGATTATCGACGAAGAAAAACTATTTTTATTGCTCCAAGCAGTTATCGATAGGCGAAATATTAATTTGTGAGAACAATTTATTTAACTTTACCTTAGGTAACCAGAAATTTTTGCCTTTCTCCAATCCATTCCTGTCGACTTTGACGAGATAATGCCAAAAATCCAAGTTTCAGCCCGTGGAGATAGGTGGTTCAAAAGTTATGAGCGTTTAAAGTTGAGCGATTTTGAGCGTTTCAGGTTAGAGTGTCGCCATGTTGGTAACCGTCGCGCGCCGCTAGGTGGCAGCACAAGTACGCGGTGATGTCGGTAGCGTAGAACACCTGTCCCTAATTGTACAATAGTTTTTTCATAGCCAAATTTCCAAAGTGGCTTATACAGTGAGCCATCTTATTAACAATTGCCTTTGTTTATATTTGCCTTACCTATAATATTTATTGGACTCACAAAGGTCTTATCGATTGTTCACAGCGTCACGATGTCACGCACCATACTGAAGGAGTCGCCGAACGCGGCCTTAGACAAGAGCCTGCTCCAAAAATATTTGGACTTGCCTCAGCCGGTTGATCAGATTCAAGCTACGTACATTTGGATCGATGGCACCGGTGAAGGATTGAGGAACAAGACCAGGACCGTGGAGTTCATACCGCACCGCCCATCAGGTTGGTAAAATAGGAAATTACAGTAAAGACTTGATCTAAGTCCAATCCTCGGTTCGGAGCTGGGATATAGATCGTGTAGGGGACACTATTTTTTTCTGACCGCGTCGAAAATATGAAAATACATCTTGAGAAAGTTTGTACAGGAAGAAAATTAAAAAGTTTGCGTCGCGTTGGTATTTTAAACAATTAGTTGTTAATTTTTGCCAACCGTCGTGATCGTTGTTTCTATTTCTACAAATAAATCAAATTGAAACTTTCGTTATCACTGACCACTCAACGCCATTCGAAATTGAAGAAAACATTCTAGGGTTGACACTTAAGCGAGACACCCTGTATATGTACATATATTCTCGTTTTTCTTTCACAACATCTTTTAACCGCTTAATAACTTCTCTGTTTTTCCTGCATACACACAATTACACTAGCGATGAATTCGTTACGCAAGCCACGTCATTTTTCCTCGTCCTTCCCTCGATATTTAATTTATCCTTTCGCGTACCCGGTTTTTGCTTTCGATCATCAATAATGTTAATGATTAGCTTGAAAAGTACAAGCAACATTAATTGTACAGTGTTCAGCGGTATTCTTGTGAGCAGTAAATATTTCAAAAATTAAAATCGAGAGGGAAAACCTACAGTATATTTTACTGACAACACGATAATTTATAACAATCTTAATTTAATTAATTTATTTATTAATGCCCTAAATCGTGTATGGTTTTATATTTACGTTATTTTTCGAGACACCATATGTTTTTTTAATTGCATGTGAGAATGTGCTTAAAGACGACCTCACTCATATGTAACACTATGACTTCCAAGGTCATACAAAGTCATAGATAGAACATTCCGTGACACTGTATGTAGTACTGTACTATTACCCAGATAGCACAAAGACGTCTTTAAGAGATCTGTTGTTGGGCAATCGAGACTTTTAGAGGTACTTAAGACGTATTTCAGACGTATTTAAGACGACTTTTAGACGTATTTAAGATGTCTTTAAGACGATTTTTGGACGTATTTAAGACGTCTTTAAGACGACTTTTAGATGTATTTAGGACGTCCTTAAGACATCCTTAAGCCGTCTTATTTCAGACGTCTTTTGGACGTTCATAAAAAGTCTTGCAGGTCCAAAAATGTTAATTATGCATAACAAAAATTTTCAATAACAAATCACATATATTATAATAAAGTTTAATTATAGGAAATATATTGCAATACAGATGTCTCGAAAAAGACGTCTTAAAGACGTCTATTTAAGACTACGTGTGCTATCTGCGTATTGACGAAAATAACTCATTGGATTTACGTCAAATAATAAAATAAATTCTGATGAACGTCAAATAAAAAATTAATTTCTCATTTGTAAAATGTAAATAATAATGCGTTTACAAATGAGTGGAGGTGCAATTTGAAACATTAAGTACATTAGAAAAATTTAAAGATACTGTTATATCATTTTCAAGCTATTAAACATATTAGAAATATATTACTAATAAATCTATTTTCTATTTACCATTTCGATATAGAAGAATGTTAAATATAATTTAAACATCTTAGATTTTGAAGGCTCCGGTTATTTTAAAATGCAAAACTTTGTTGCATTCGTCCAATAATTATTATTAGAGTCAAAAATGACGTAGAAACACCCGCGAACCAAGAAAATTTTCTCAATGAAAACGGTACGCAATACGAGAATATTAAGATTATCGTTAGATACGTACAATAAAACCGTAATGAGTCGACCCTAAAGGGGACTGCTCCGGTTACCCGGTGCAGGAACTTAACCCAGTTAATAAGGTGCTTATTCAATACTAGTCTTGTATCGTGCTCCTGTACCGTAAATAACCGTGCTTGCGATTCTGTGCCGAGCTTCTACTCCACTAATTTCCTCAGAACAGAAGCTAAGAGACCATGATTCGGCCCGACCCGGCCCGGCCTGCACTCTTATCCTTATCCCCCTGCTGTGCATGCGATCTATTCGACTCGATTCATTTCAGATTTCCGAGCAGCTCCACGCCATTGTATAGTATCTTTAAATATAAAATGTTTTATCTGATGCAATAATTTTTGAATAATAGTATTTGAGAATATTTGTAGTTTGTAAATAAAATAAAAATTTTCAACCTAAATTCCAACACACTAAAGTACAATATAAAATTTTCTTTCTTAATACATTCAACAGGTCGAAAGTAATATAACAATATTTTTAAATTCTTCCAATGTTTTTATTGTTTCAAATTATTCATTTTTGTCGTAAACGCATAAAATACGCTCTCTAGTGATAATTTTTTAATATTTTTAGCTGATTGCCATGTTGTCCTATTTTAACATTTTCAGAATGTATAAAATCGACGCGAATATATTTTTAAAATTTTCATTACAGATAAAAAAGTTGTAAAATCAATATTTACTAACTTTTGGCAAGTCCTGTCAATTTCAATTTTCTTCAAATTTTCTTTACACATTATTTATTATTGCTTTAAACCAAATGATTTATACAGCAATTACAATATTATTACATGTATCTTACATTACATAGGTGTTACATTGTTTTTAAATTCTTACGGAACATTGTTCGAGAAAATTATAAAATTTAGTTAGCTAATTCTTCTAAATTCTTGAAAAAACTCAGATCATGTGGTCCACTTTTGAAAAAGTTATATCAGATAGCACTCGGACATTCGATGGACGTTCAATTGACGTCCGTATCGGACCTCTGTACGTCCAACGGACGTCCGAATAATGTCCGTATGTCCCAGATATGTCACAGAAAAATTCCACATACGTCCCAGGGACGTCCCAGATAGGTCCGCACATAGGGACGTCTTATGTAGATCACACTTTGTAACACGGACATCATTCGGACATTTCTAGGACGTATATCGGACATATATCGGACATATCTCCGACATACGGACATGATTCGGACGTCCCTGGGACATACGAAGGTCCGTCTACGGACGTACTTAGGACATCCATCGGACATCCGCGTGCTACCTAGAACTGACGTACTTAGGACATCCATCGGACATCCGAGTGCTACCTGGGATATGCCCATATTTTCTTCTCAGTTTTTGCATTCTTTATCTGTTTCAGTTCATCTTGCTTCTTTCCCTCGCATATTTTCTTGAATTTCGTCTTTCCCTTCAAATATTCCTGTCTCTCGATCCTTCCTGATTTCCATTTTTTATACACTCTTTTCACTTTCCTTTTCTCCAGGCTACATTCCTTGTCCCACCAATATTGATGCCTTATTTTCTACTTTCTTTGCTTAATCTGTTTCCTTTCCAATTTTTTGCTCATTACTTTCTTCAGTTGGGCCCATAGCAGTTCTCCACTTCCTCTACCTCTTCAAAGACGGCCTCTTTCGTGGTTTCGCTATATCTTTCTATTGACGCTTCGTTCCAGTTAATTACTTCTTTTTCCATCTTCTCTTCCTCGCCTTTGTCTCTTTTTCCCATGATTTTTATTTGCAAGTTCGGTGGCATATGGTCCGAGTCTATTCTATCTTCTACATACAGAAGTCTATTTATTCTATCTTCTACATACAGCTCTATTACTTTCTCTATGCCCTCTCCGTTAGTTATGACGTAGTCAATAACTGATGCTCCCCTAGCTCCAACTTGTGTATATTCCCCTCTTTCAGCTCCTTTTACATTCCCATTATAAAAAAAGTATAATATAAATAATTTATATAACACCTCGAAGTTTCTAAATAATCAGGACATTGATATTAACTATACAACTATTAAATATTGTTAATAGCAATATTGTATTTTGATCGTTAAATTACATTTCCAATTATGCATTTTGTGTACATTTATTTATAAAGATGACGACGCTAAAACGATTCCTATTATTTATAAAAAAAATCAAAAAAAATTATGCACAGTATATTGAAGCCGCCATTTTGAATTTTGTGTTTTCATGGTCAAATTCGTTGTCAGCGACTTGAAAACCCACGAAATACAGAAAGTTTTGGTGAAATTTCGTAATTGTTTATAACTGCAGATAAACAATAAAATAATAAAGAAACGTTGTCAGAAATATTTACAGTGTAATGGAGAAGCGTTTGAGCACCCTTTCTTATTTTTTGTGAATGTTTTTCGAGAACTAATAATTTTTTGCGAAATTATTAATTTAAAAAATTGTTAACTTAAAAAAGTTTAAGAGCCTCCAACCATTTATTATACGAATCCGATCTAAAGCTGCGAATCTACCGAAGCGGCCAAGTTTTTCGACGACTTTGCAATTTTCCTGTAAAATTTATTAACAATAGGACGATCTTCAATTATTTTATTCACTATATTTCCTTGAAAAAACAAAGTTATTTCTGATTTATTAAAATTGCTAAAAAAACACATTCTAATTTCCATTTCTTACGTGAATTATTTATTTATAAAATATCAAATTTTAATAATTTTTTGAAATGTAAATTACATCTCTGACAGTGGCAATAAAATAAAAATTAATTATAAGAACAATTGGTAATGGTGATTAACAAATTGTCCCTATTCCCGATAGCAATAAACAAGTGCTCGCGGTAAACATCGGTGAACGCAAAGGTGATCCATCGCCCTCGGCTTGCTTGCTCGTGTGCGTTCGCCATTGTTGAGAGGTTTGGTCTGTATTCATGAGATTCCGCGACCGCGCAGCCATTAAAATTTACGAAGCGTCAACATTCCTAACAAGTATCGAATAGGAAGCATCTTTGAACGATAAAACTGTCCGTTTCACGACTTAAAAAAAATATATTCAAGTCGTACAATTCAATTTTTTTAAATTTGAGTATTTTTGAAAGGAACTGCAGATACACATCATACCTGTGTTTTGCATGGAACAGAACCTACATTTATATTTAGCTAAAAGTGGGTATAGGTTCTGTTCCATACTAAACCTTAGTATGGAACAGACCCTGCATCCATATATTAGCTAAAAGTGAGTGTAGGTTCTGTTCCATGCTAAACTACATCCATATATTAGCTAAAAGTGGGTGTAGGTTCTATTCCATGCTAAACTACATCACAGACTTAGGATCAGTACAGACATTGCAAGCAATGCATTTTTCTGTCCACGGTTCTGAATTACCGGTGTGTGTCCGAGAATGCTAATTTTACAACGTTGTCAGCTTTAAAAGTGCAATGTTGCCGTATTATATTCGCGATTCCTTTCCTGCTTGTCGGAGCTGTCAAAATTCAGAGACATATTGCTTCTTAATTTAAAATGTAGAATTTTCAATCGTAAACACGATTATCAAACGATCATCTGAATATTTGCTGACTTATTAAAAAAAACTTTTTAATTTTTTTAATTAATCTAATAAACACAATTAACTGCAACTTAAATTGTCAAAATATTGTGAATTCTTATTTGTATAGGCCTGTTTTATTAAACTTGCAAGTCGTTATTTTAAAAGACAAGAATAATAAATATGTGTGTACACATTAAATAATTGTAAAGAAAGTAGAGCATTGGTTTAAAATATGTAAAATTATTGCAATATACTTTCTTTAATAATACGAGCAATATAACAAAATTAATTTTACTATAGTTCGTATTTTTATTATTCATTTTTCGTAAATACTATTTTCTCTGTTCAAATATACGCGCCATATTCCAACTTCCAAATCACGGAATATTCAGTTCTTACTAATACGCCTAAATTCGCGAATTATCGGTAACAGTGAGCGCGACACTGAAATGGTACGGGGACTCTTAGAGCCCCCCGAAGCATGGACAGAAAATTCCATAAGATGCAATGTCTGTACTGATCCTAAGTCTGTGACCTGAGTAAAGGTGGGACCCTCTAAGTGCGTTAGGGCGCAGCGTATTGTGATCCTGGGTCCTTTTATACTCCATTCGTCACGAACGCAGACATCTGCTTCCAGACACACGGCAGGAAATTACGACGAATGGAGTGTAGAAGATCACGCTAAGTAGACTCGCATAGCTCGCTGGACTATCTCTTACGAGTTGCTTCTTTGTTTCCAGAGTTGCCAATCTGGACGTACGATGGAAGCTCGACGTACCAGGCGGACGGTGCGAACAGCGACATTTACCTATGCCCGGTGGCGATCTACAACGACCCGTTTCGCCGGGGTAACAACAAGCTGGTGTTGTGCGACACCTACCACAGCGACAAGACCCCGACAGCCTCGAACAAGCGGTTCAAGTGCAACGAGGCGATGGAGGCGGTGAAGCACGAGGACCCGTGGTTCGGGATCGAGCAGGAGCACACATTGCTGGACGTGGACGGCAGGCCGCTGGGTTGGCCGAGGCACGGGTTCCCGGGTCCCCAGGGACCCTACTACTGCGGCGTGGGTGCGGACAAGGTGATCGGCCGCGAGATCATCGAGGCCCATTATCGGGCCTGCCTTTACGCGGGCGTCAAGATCGCCGGGACGAACGCCGAGGTGATGCCGTCCCAATGGGAGTTCCAGGTGGGGCCGTGCAGCGGCATAGCCGCTGGTGACGATCTCTGGGTCGCCAGGTTCATTCTGCACCAGGTGGCCGAGGAGTACGGCGTGGTGGTGACCCTCGACCCGAAGCCGATGGAGGGCTCGTGGAACGGTGCCGGCGCGCACACAAACTTCTCCACGAAGACAATGCGCTCGGACAACGGGATCGCCGAGATCGAGAAAGCGATCGATAAGCTGAGCAAGCAACACCTCAGGCACATACAGGCGTACGACCCGCGCGGAGGGAAGGACAACGAACGCCGTCTCACCGGGAAATGCGAGACCAGCAGTATACACGACTTCAGCGCCGGTGTCGCGAACCGCAACGTCAGCATTCGCATTCCGCGCGGCGTCGCCGAGGACAAGAAAGGATACTTGGAGGACAGGAGACCCAGCAGCAACTGCGACCCGTACGCTGTCTGCGAGGCCCTCGTCCGGACCTGCATTCTCAACGAGTAAACGGCTGGACCGATCTTCCTCGATGAACGGAGGCTGGGGGGCTTGGGGACAATGCTGATCGTGTATCTATCTTTACCGAACGTGTTCTTTGCGAGTCGGACACCTGCTCGATGCGATTCAAATGAAATATAGCAAAGTAGGGATGCTCGGGTCGCTGATGGGTACTTTGCCAAACGGGTTTGTACTCAAAATGCTTCCCCCTCTAGCGATTCTCTGTACGTCCGGTCCTCTCTGGCTCGCGTAGAGAGCCGCAAAGGGGGAATTTGATGATGGAGCCTCGTCCAAACCCGCATATCCCTAATCTGAAGATCGTTTTATCGGGAGAATAAAACCGCCTTTAATGGGTGACTCGTGCCTAAGAAAACGCTGAATCGTTTATCGACACAGGCAAATTGTTTGTAGGTAGTCTTGTAAAAAATATTATTCGAACGAATGAGAGGAGGAAGATTTTCGTGGGTTAGCAGTTGTAAGAAACAAAAATGCATTCACAAATACAGGTCGTCGAAGTATAATTTTTTAAATTGTAAATTGAACTACTAGATGCGCAACTAAAATTATTATTGTCATTAACGGTCCGTAAATTTGGTGTATTTGTAAAAGCCATCGTCCTACAGTCAATGAATTCAGCTTCGCGACCTGTAATTCGTGTTTTATACTTTTAAGGAAGACCTTTAGATTTTTAAGTATCTATGTAACCGATATATAGGGTGTATCCTATGCACGAAGTAGCGTTAACGCTTGTTACATCTAGCCGTTTGATTTAGTAACGTCGCAGCGACCGGGACAATAAAGGCAGACGTATGTATGTGTCATTCCGTAGGCGAAATTAGCATAGCGAACTGTCACTTTCTCGATTGTTCTGGTGCTTGTCGGCTAAAGAAAGAGGAGTTGTCAATTGAAAAACACGTGCAACGGGTTCTGGTTTCGGCTTGGACACTTGGCACTCCAAAATATCTATATGGGCCATCTTTCGATGATCAGTGATAACAGTTTCCGAAGGCAAGCACAAAGAAAGAACTTTTGAAGTACGGTGAGCCTTATCTTCACGTTTCTCGTTTCATTAGCCGGTGAAACACTTGAGCCAGATTAATGGCTTGGCGAGAAATTAATATCGTTTCCAAACATTAGGTAATTCGTTAAATTAAGCTCTATTTCCTTAGCGAACACGATGTGTCATTCGAATGAAGCTGTCCCATGCGTCAGCTTTTACGATACAATTTTGTAAAACAAATATTGTTATTGGAAGTTATGCCGAACTAGAACGATTCAATACGATTATTTATAGACATCTACGAAACGAACATGCAGGATAATAATAAGACGTAAAATTTGTTACAACTTTCAAATACAAAGTATGTATGGTAAATCCGAGCAAAGGCCTCCTCCTTTCTCGCAATTATCAGTTTTGTGCAATTGCTTACGAGTCCTGGGACCCGTGAACTTTGGAAGGTGGCCATGTGGTCGCCCTCTATTCGATCGTGTTAGAGTAATATAACATACGTAATACGTATAAGTACACGATATAAAAAAGAAACGAAAGAAACGTCGATTGTAGCATGTACATGGTGTATTTTCATATTTGTATGGTATATTTTCATATTTGTATTTTCTATGCTGACTTCTGTAATTGTAATTGTATATCAGGACCATTGTTGACAGTTTTGTTGGTAGTGGTTATCATTGTTGTTGTTATAATAATATAGTAATAATGATAGTAATAATAATAATAGTAATAATAATGATAAAATAATGATAACAGTAATAATAAAAATAAAAAGCGATGTTTTTGATGAAGGAAAAATACTATTCTCTGATTAGTATGAAAACATTCACTTTGTTATATTCTGAAATAAAAACTTCTACAAATTTTGACTTGTCTTGTTTATAACATCTCTAATCTTAGATCATTATAATATTATATTAACGTAACTTTTTAATCATTTGCTTATACCACATATATCCGGTGACAGCGGAAAGAGAATACCATGTGACAATGTAACTGAAATGTTCGTTTCTTAATTTCACTTTCGTTTGACTACCTATCGGATACTTTGAAAAATTTTTATCGCTTTTCATGTCAAGGTATATGGGAGCTGTTCCTGCTATCTCAGCCATTGCATTCACATCTCTGGAATATAGTATCGATATCAGTATTAAATTAAAATACAATATTTAGACAGGTTTTTTTGCCATGTTGTAATATTATCTTGTCTCACCTATAGTACCACATATCCTCCTTGGGAGAATTTTTTGGTACAAACTGTGGTCGTGACTCGTTTGATCTTAAAACACCTATAATTTCTACCTCGCCTTTTACCTGAGTATACTCCCTCGCAGCTGAATCTTTAAGTGTTTTAGGGACCCACCCACGATTTACCAGGATCGTCAAACTATAATGCATTTTATAAATTTTAAGAATATATATATATGTCATTAAAAACCACCATTTCTTGGCAATAACTTACTCTCGATCTGATAATTTGAAGGGTGTAATAACGTAATATCCTCTTTGCGCATCACTGTTTCCTATAAAAGATCCTTGAGTACTAGCATCACCGTCTACTATCAAACTTCTAAGGCCAACAGGAAATTCTTGATTGTACAAAAATGTTCCTTTAACTTTAAAAGGGTAATATTCCATTTCTCCCAGTTGCTCTAAACTGAATACAATAATTTGAAACTTTGCAACATTTAGAGCTGTCACGCACTGATGACCAGTTGTCGAGAGATCAAAAATTATTATTACTTGCAGCGACTATGCGCATACAAATGCTGTATGCTTTCTCGTGTCTAGAGGTCGCTGACAACCTGGTGGACAGCGCATAACAGCCTGAACTGTTATATGTTTACATTGATTATCTTACTCTGCTGGTAATTCAAGGGGCTCGTGATAGATGCGGTCGTTTAAATTTTGTAATAAACCTAACTTCCATTTCCGTCTTTGTACTTGCCATGTACCGAGCAGAAATGTCCCAATTGGAATACTCTGCGTTATTTACACTTGTTAATACAATTTGTTAAAACAAAAAACAATTGTACAACAATTACCACGAAATTTGTATTGGATTACCCGATACGTGTAATTTTCAATATATATTTAACTTGCCAGCAAGAAATATCCGTAAGGTCCAATTGCTTCAGGAAATTCATAAAATTTTGTCCGTTTCTTTGGACCTACGTACAGGTTAGGTTTACTTAGACGTGTTTTGAATCTTTTCTGAATATTGACAGCATCGCACGATCGAGAAGAACGATTTTTATTTACAAACTGAACTAGATTTACTTTAAACTGTTCTCCTAGTCTTGTAAAAATTCTTCTACTGAAATGCATGTTTCAGCGGCTCTTTATAAACATGTGTGATACCTTAGTTAGACCATATATACTAATAGACCCGGCATAGGTATAGTGTGTGTATAGGAAAACCGAGAATTCAGTGTCCGAAAGATGATGGGACACTGTGACGTCACAAGATAAGTCTTAAGATAATTTCAAAATACTTTTCATTGTAATACCTTAATAAAACATATAGAATAAACATTTGCATCTCAAATACAGTTTGTATATTGATTATTTCATGATAAAATGCCAAATTCTTTGAAATTATCCTGTTCATTCTTTCCACGTACTGTGTATACTTACTTGGCGTAAGCCAAGCGTAGGCACTGTCGATGAGCATAGCTTGTACATGTTTTGAAAATGTGACATCACAGTGTCTTTCAGCTGATTTCATCTTTCAGACAGGGAAAATTATCTACGCCGCGTCTATAGGCTGGTTGCATGCAATATCTGTACCAGACTGTACTATCTCAAGTCTGTGCCAGTATCCTCTCTATCAAAACCTAACCAAACTTCTTTGACGTAACCAGTATCAGTGTCACGGTTGGTACCAATTAATGTCATCAGCTGTAAGCGGTGTTTTTATGGTACAAATGATTGTTATCAATATTTTGCATTTCGCTGCTTCATGAACGGACGATTAAACCTTTTCAGTGTACAATTTGAAAAGCACTGGGTAAGGATCATATTGCCATCTCTGAAATCTGTATTTATGGTAATCGAAAGGGGTGTTTTACCTAAAAAATTTTAATTTTTCAGGATATTCAATATTTGTTGTATTTACTGAAGTGATTCAACGTTGAAAAATGTTTGCAGAATAAAACACAATTACTTACTACAGAGGTATTATAAATAGTGAAAGTTTAATTTGGTTGACGTTGAAATAAAATTTTTATAAAAAAGCAACAGAAGAGATATTACCTACACAACAGTTTGGATAATATTGATAGGAACAGCGTGACAACATTGTGACATGGCAGTCGAGGAGCAAGATACAAATGGCGATTATTACTTGGAGCTGTCTTGTGATCCAATTAAATTTGAATCAGTCAGTTGTCTTACCAATGTATTTTTCGATGATTCAAAACAACAAGTAAGTAAACTAAGAGAGGAGTATCAATTATTACAAAGAAGTTAAAACAAAATATATGTTTAGGTATTTGCTGTTCGATCAGGAGGAGTTGCAAGTGTATTGGTTAAAGGACCAAACCAAAACCTAAACTTTCGAATGGAAGACAAAGGACCTGTGATCTCTATCAAGTTTTCTCCTGACATGAATATATTAGCTATACAACGTACCAATGCATCAGTAGAATTTGTTAATTATTCCCCAGTCACAGGATTAGATAATATTGAATATTCGCAACCATGTAAAGGAAAGAATGCAACTATATTGGGATTTGTTTGGACACATGGAAACGAAATATTATTTGTTACTGATTATGGAGTCGAGTTATTTCAAGTAGGAAAGGAAGCATTTTAAATGATTAACTAATTTGCGATGTCTTGATGCACAAAATGAATGTTTCATGTATTCGTTCATATTTTAGGTAAATCCAGAGAAACGGAATGTTCGGGCACTAAAATGCCTAATTCTAGGTGTAAATTGGTTTGTCTATTGCCCGCAAAGCTACTTGGTACTATTATCGTCTGGTACAATGGGCAATCAAATGCAGGCATTGCATGTAACACCTGGAAATCTTCATAAATTGACAAAATTTGAAAGTGAGATAATTAAGTAGAGTTATTAACAATCGCAGACAATGTGACAAAATAGAAAACAAGAAGAAAATATAATTAATTGCTTTAGTGGAGCCTGGCGCAACAAAACCTGGAAAGTTGGCAGTTTGTGAGCGGGACGTGGCATTAGCAGTTTTGTACGGAACACCTTGTATTATTTTATTGCGACATCAACCGGGAGCAAATCGTTCAACGGGAACTGCATCCGTTTATGTATACACTGTCCATAAGTAAATATAATATTTGCAGGTTTCACGGTATTGGTTAGTCCAGGGCTCGGAATTAAGGCCGTAGCTTTTGAAAATCGGTCGTCGCGAACATTTAATTCCGAGCCCTGGGTTAGTCTAATGGTGTTCTAGCTGATTTTTTATTGTCGCAGGATGACAACAATCAAGCGAAGTCATATTTTACAACTTGATGTCAATGGTAGATTTGCTATTAACGTCGTAGACAATCTTATCATCGTCCATCATCAAGCTTCAAAAGTGAGTAAACGAGTATGACAAATATTGAAAAATGGGAAACTATAATGGTGAACTAACCGGTTTTCAGACCTCAATGATTTTTGACATTATGTTGCCGGGAGTGAGCGATGGGACTGTAATGCATCATAGCAGCGTAGCACCAGCAAAAGCCATCAGACCGTACAGTTTGAAGGTGCCAGGGGCAACTTTATCAGAGCAAGCGTATCAACCTTGCCAATTGTGTATCCTTGAGAACGTGTACAATATTTCATCTATAACTTATAATATTGGACCAGCCATAAATAAACTATCGGTTTCCCTCAACGGTTCATAGATTCACCGAACTGGGTTGTTTTTCAGCCAAATATTGTGATAGATGTGAAGCTAGGTTGCCTATGGTAGGTAAGTCCTTTAAAATTCGGGCGTAGCGTATTCTAATCGAACGAAAAGAGCAGACGTGAAACGAATAGCGATTGTTTGTTAGGTACGTGGAACTGAAACTCGAAGCATTGGTGAAACTGATTACTGACAAAGTGTTGTTGGTAGAATTTCTAATGCAGCGGACGAACGCAAAGAAGGTGTTGGTGCAAGAGCTGCAGAATTTCATGATGCAGCTGCCCGTTAGTTTGATGGACATGCCGGTTATATTCGACAAACTGAATTCCGTATATAGGAATTATTTGGAAAGCGAAATTCAAAGTCAGGTAATTATTTTGTAAATTTTCCTGTATCAGAATTCTTCTCTACTTTATATGTTTGTTCATTCCTTAGATGGGAACTCCTTTACAAAATAACGTGAAAAGCATCGGTGCACCGCCCGAGAACTATAAGTATAAGCTTCTACTCGATCAGAGCGACACGTACAGCTACATATTATCCCCAGAAAATCCGATCGAACCAAAAATGATTGTGTGGGTTCTTCTAGAATATATCAGGTAGCTGGGTACTCTCAGTGTCGTTTACCGCTCCCTGAACCATGTCTCTAACGTTTCTGTTATCCTAGATCGTTGGCGGAACACGGAATACCTGTACAACATTACTTACATGAGCTGGTAATCACGACATTAGTACAACGGAAAGCATACTACCAGCTTCATCAGTTGCTGCAATATCATGTGGTAGCAGATTCGAAACCCTTGGCGTGTTTGTTGCTTTCTTTGGAGAACCTTTATCCGGCTGCCCATCAGCTTGCCTTGGACATGCTGAAAAGATTGGGGAACGCTCACGAAGAAATAATCGAAGTGCTTCTTTCGAAAGGTCATATTTTACAAGCATTACGGTAAGTTGTATTATCGCTTCCCTTATACAGTAAGCATTTGATAAGTAGCTGTCTAATAAATAATAGCCATTAGGAACGTCTCTCACTTACAGGCATTACTCACGATCGTGCACTCTACCCTGTCGCTTAGCAAGAACGCATACTGTCTCACGTTTAACTTACTTGTTTCTGATCGCAAAATTGCATACACATATCATTTTATTGGTATATTTTCATTTCTTACGAGTGTTTTAATTAAAAATTGTAGAATATCATCAAGGCGACTGTAACATAGCAGTAATAATTTTCTCGTAGGTGGAAAGCTTCAGGTTCTAACCTAGAAATTTTTTCTATTTAATCTAATCGTGTGTCCCTCCGATATTTCGTTTTCGTTATGAATAATAAAAGGCGGGATACCCTGTACAGAATATCTCACAAACTGTAGATATTCCTAATATTATACCTTAATACATATTGTAACATAATGAGTTCCGGAACTCCTAGCGCAGCCACTTATCGAATGTCTACTATGGAATCTCTGTTTTCCTTATTTCGATTATGTATTGTGTTTTGCATTCTGTTTCAGATACGTTCGATCAGTGGGGATGGCGGATCAAGTTTCCGCCAGGAAAATCTTAGAAGCAGCGAAAGCCACGGAGGACTCTACGTTATTCTTCTCAGTGTTCAAGTTTTTCGAACAGCGTAATTTAAGGCTGCACAATACGACAGCCTTCGCGAAGGGAGAACACTGTCAAGCTTACGTTCAACATTTCAAAAATTTATTTCATGGGACTGATAACGGATGTAACTCTGATACCAATTCCAATATTACTACTATCTCTTCTTGATAAATTTCTTTATACTACAGGCTACAAACATCGACAACAATAGCAACAGCAGAAAATACTATGATCGGTGGTGCAGTTGTACATTTGTAATACGGAATAGAAGCAAGAGCTTATTTGGTCGCGTTGAAATATTTATTCGCTCTTCCCTTTTGCGATATACATATGCGTAGCATATTTTTATCGTTTATTTACACTCATTGTATTTACCAATACAATTTTCTTTGATATCGATGCAGCATTCCTTCTTCGAGATATTTGCGTAGGTATAGCAGTGGAATGCTAATATAATACAAAAGACTGTACTAAGACAAAATAATGGCGCATCATTGCTAGATCACTAAGATAGTAAAAAAAAAAAGATTTCAACGTTTAGTAATAAAAATATCTTTTTTTCTTTTTTACTGTTTTCCCTTTTGCTTTCTTATAGCTTCTTTGTATGCGCAACGAAAAAAAACGTTGCACTTTCAACGAATACAGAAAAATTTGCTTTGTGCTTACACCTTAGACTTTAGACGAACAGACAGTCACAAAATATATATTTGATAAAATTGGTCTGGTGTGTTTGTACGAGAAAGAGAGAAATGCGATCGCATCGCATACGTACACGTGTATGTACACGAGTACGTATCTGCACACCAACACACACACACACACACGTGCACATATTTGAGCGTATGAATACATATTATACGTTCAAGGGCAATAATTGATATTTGTATCTGCAGCGGCTCGGAATCGACTTACACGACTGAGCTTTTAAAACCACCAGTCGTACAGGATTCATCCATTTATTATACTCGACTACTGTCCAATAAATTTTAATTTTATTCATATGTTTCACCAATTAATTGATACCTTTGATATCCAGCCAGTTTCAGTAAAACAATCGCGGTTTTCAACGGTTATCTTTAATTTTTAAAGTCATTTTCTGCTTTTGGTCATGTACAATATTCTGTTACTCTCTACGACTGCATTATAATTTAATAAGAAACTATAAAGGAATATTTTTAAAATATTTAAGTTACTCTCTACGATTACATTATGATTTAATATGAAACTATAAAGGAATATTTTAAAAATATTTAACAAAGCCAAAATTAGACTTTATTTTTGTCAAGAAACATGATGAAGTTATTATAATTTCTTGAATTCAAGGAAATCCCTTACCATGCAGGTATTTAGTTACATTTACAGTCGAGAAATAGTGTTCAGCACAGAAAATTCCAACGTTAATATCCAGCATTGGCCAATTTTGTGAGAGATGACTTATGACAACACTAAATTCTTGAATCGAAGTTGAGAATTTTGTTAGACTTGTTCTTAAATTGAAAACATGTACCACTGGATGAATGAGATAACTGTAGACAACCACAATTATAGCTTCAATTCCCTGTATATGCCACCCTGTATATTATTTTAATGTATATGTATATCAAACACGTATGCAGTTCAGACCTGGGCAAAGTTTACATAAAAATGAAAATAATAATGATTTATTTGAAATAATAGCAATTTCAAATAGTATATTATTTCTTTATTTCAAGTTTGTGAAAAGAAATAATAATTCTTAAAATAATTAAATAATTAAATTAATTGTTTAGTATAAATCGCACTCAAGCCTGATAATCTGGTTAGTTGATATAATTTTGAATAGCAATATAATTGTACAATAAATTATTTCAAATAATTACAAATTTGAAATAATATTCCAAGTAACATTTATTAGAAAAGCGATCAAAGCATGGTGGTAATTATAAATTAAAATAGCGTGATGAAAGTGCCCAGATCGAACGTATAGCGTATTGTTGAAAGAGAAAATTTTGATATAAATTTGCTAATATCTGAAAATTGTTCGTTTAGACCAGTGGTGGATTTGGGGAGGGGGCTCAATGCTGCAAATTTTTGGAAAAGTACCAAAGCTACAAGTCAGAACAATGGAAACAAATAAATAAAAATGTTAACCAATTCAAAAATAAAAATTAGTGATGGGTGAGTACACGTAAATTTCGAAATCGGGGGGCGCAAACTTTTTGCATTCATTACCTTGTAATTTTACGAAAATTATCCCCAATTTAAATTAAAAGTCCACTGACAAAAAAACATACTTTTTGCGTTTATTGAATTTTCACAATTCTGCTTCCTAAAAAGCATTAAAAAATATAAAAAGATAAAAGGGGGCCCAAATTATATTTTGTGCGGGGGGGGGGGGGGCAGAAATTTGTAGTTCCGCCCCTGTGGAGGAGCCAGGAGTGGGAGGTCCATAGGCGGCACTATAAATCCACCACTGGCCGAGACAAACAATATGTGTAGAAGGAGACAGACTTCAACGGTAAGCTTAATTGTTGTGTAAAATTCAAATTCCGACTCGCTCGATACGTCGATTCATGCTTACGCGTGTACACAGCTCGCTCTATTCCCGGATCTTGGTGGACACGTTGTCGATTCTCGAAGGCCATGCCCCCTGGTCTCGGCCGCGTACGCGCAAACTTGTTATGCCAGGTGTCAATAGAATTTTGACTACAGTGTGAATTTTGGATATAATTAAAAGCTATTTTCACAATTTATCTGCTGAATTTATTTTCCAAATCTATTGTTCAAAATTATCGTGCGACACTCATGAAAAAATTAACAATGTGCTTGGTTGGTTTATTCTTCACTCTAATTCTCACACTTCTTCAATTATTATTTAATATAAATTTCCCTTCATGAATTCCTTTTTTAATTTTTAATTATTTATTTATATTATTAATAAATTAACTTTAAATTGAATTCAACAATGCTAACACTTCGAAGGTTTTATTAATGAATGTTATTCGCAAATGAGAATCGTTTATATGTAACAATTAATAAATTAATTAATATACCGGTAAATTAAATTCTTCAATTATTATTTAATATAAATTTCGTTTCACGAATTCTTTTCTTAATTTTTAATTATTTATTCATATTACTAATAAATTAACTTCAAGTTGAATTCAACAAATTTGATACTAACGCTTCGGAGGTTCATTAATGAATGTTATTCGCAAATGAGAATCGTTGATATGTAACACATAATAAATGAACTAATATTTACAACGATCAATATAATAAAAATTTATATTATCGACAATCACCAAATAATAATGTGGAAATCTATTCATTCGAGTGTCGCCCTAATGTGTCGCGAATAGGTACGCCGCTGAGGAGTTCCGAACAATAGAGAGGCGCGGCCAGGGGGCGTGGCCTCCGAGAATCGGCCGTTGCGATTGGTCGGTGAAGAAGGCAACGCGCCACAAGAAACGCGGAGACACAAACGGGCTATGTCTATGTACATACAACAAGAGGACGGAGAGGATATTTGTCGGTCGGGACACGTTCGTTCGGTCCAAACCGCGAGTTGTCGCGCGGTTTCTTGGAGGATTCGCTGCTGAATCGTTACAGTGTTGTGGACAGCGGACCGTCTCTTCTTTCCAGGACTCTCACCCTGTCAGAGACTGCAGGGGCTTCGGATATAGCTGAGACTTCATGGAATTATAGATCTCGCTCCCCTGGTTACGAATATACATCATTATAGGAGCAGACATTCAATAGTTTTCAAGATATTTGCAATTCGAGTTTTATGTACGTAACATTACGGTTTAGTTCACTTTCTTACCACGCAGTTGCGCCGCGTAGCGGCAGCGAAAAGAACTTCCACGTTGGCCCGGGTTCGAATCTCGTCGTGGTAACTTTTTTTTTTAATATTTTAATTTAATATTGTAAATAAATTTTAATTTTTAAAAGTTAATTGAAAATGATACTTATTATTTCATAAAATAGATCTGTTACTACATACATGAAAGATAATAATTATGAAACAATAATAATATTAAAATAATACGTAATGAACAATAAATAATACAATAAAAGAAATTATTACTACATACACAAAAGATAATGATTATAAAACAATAATAATATTAAAATAATACAAGCTTAATAAAAATTTAATTTCAATGATGTTGATGTATCATAGCAAAGCTAATATAAACTATTATATTATAATATTAATTAATATTAACTATTATATTATAATATTAATTAATATTAACTATTATATTATAATATTAATTAATATTAACTATTATATTTTAATATATATTATAATTATAGGTTATATACTTTATAACGTGTATTGTACATACTACATAAACCTTATATGGTTTAAGGCAATAAATAAATACTAATAATAACGAACAATAAATAATATAATAGAAGAAACTATTACCGCATACACAAAAGATAAAAGTTATAAAACAATTATAATATTAAAATAATACATAACAAACAATAAATAATACAATAGTATTTTAATATTATTATTTTTCATGTATTTAGTAATAGATCAAGTATGAAATAATAAGTATCTAAAATCGAAAATGCATTTTTACATGCAAGATATTAAAAAAAAAGTTACCACGACGGGATGCGAACCCGGGCCCACGTAGGAGTTCAGTTCGCTGCCACTACGCGGCGCCATTAGTAAGAAAGTGAACTAAACAGTAGGTTACGTCCACAAAACTAGAATTGAAAATATCTCAAAAACTATTGAGTGTCTTTCCCTATAACGATATATATTCGTAATCGGGGGAACGAGATCTATAACTAAGGCAAAGTCTGAACCAAATGTGTGACCGGAATTTGCAGTCTCCTCGCGAGAGTCGTTGTAACTCATGGACAACTACCGGGGAGCGTCGTTTCGGTGGGCAAGAGACTGTTGCGATCCAGCCAGACGTCCGATCCAGTGTCGCCAGATCGAAGCAGTCGAGGGGAATACAGGTTCCGCCACTCCGATGACCAGAGTAAAATGCGACACGTTGCGCGTGCGCGACTGAGTGGAATAGGACAGTGGAGGGGGAAGATGCGGAGAATACAGGACGCCTGTTTGTGCAGTATCTGGCGACACTGGTCCGTTCGAGGTTGCTAGAGTTATTGCGCGCGATTACGGATCGGTGGAGGTTGCGATGGGACAGAGGTGACTGAGTTAGGAGATATTGCAGTCGTCGGTGTGGGAGTCCCTGATCTGCTGCTTCGTCTTCCGCGAGGCGCGTCTGATCAAGCTGCGGCTGCGAGGTTTGCTCTTCACCACTTCCTCGTTGCCGGCGTTCGAGGACTGCGGCGCGCTCGTCTGATGGGAGTTCCCACCGGGCCCGCCACCGCTGCCGGTCATCGCCGTCCTACCGTGTGGACTGCCGGACCTGCCAACAGCAACGATTTCTTTGGTTATGCGGCGGCTACCTCCTATGTTTGCCACGAGATTAACGGATACTCGAGACCTTTCTCGCTTCCACCTGACCCCTCACCGACTCCTATATGTATACACCGTCCTTAACCGCCTTCCAATATCCCAGGGTCTAAGCCAGGGCCCGCTAGACAGCCTCACCGATGAGTCCTCTAGCGGGCCTAGGACGAAACGCCCCCTTTTCTTTTCCTCTCTTCCGCCCACTTCAGCCGCCGCGAAATTGGTGACCCCCACAACGCAACGCGACGATCAGAGGAAGCAAGGACTACAACCAGTGATCTTTTGCTGCTTGACCCGGTTTCCTCGAGCTGCTGCCGTACCTCGAACTGTCTGTTCATACCGGCATACTAGCAATAGTGGCTGATGGACTGCCCTTTTTATCGAGATCACTGTACAAGGGATTACAGCACGTAGATGGTTTTGTGTGCTTGGAAAACCCCCTCGTTCACCAGTAAAGGATCATCACAAGAGTAGACCGGTCCGATACATTGTATCGGGAACAACTCACTTAGCCGCTCCGTCGAGTTTACAGATACTCCGCACAATGGTAGTAGCAGATTTACTACGTGCCTGCCACGCTGCATACATCGGTGGCTTTTTACAAACAACAAATGGAGCGTTTCCAGCGGGGGGCTCGAAGAGGCGGAGTTGCCAGCTCAGCAATAGAGCTCCGATCTCTAACAGGCTTCGGCAACGGCATGATAACCGTTTTTGGGCCTATTACACCCTATGATCACCATACCCAGATGTTGAGGTATTGCCTGCGTGTGATCGTCAGGGTGGAAGGATTACAACCAGGAGCCATGTAACAGTAGCGACAGGACGACAACACCAGGAGGATACGACGCTAATGCTGAATCGCCGAGAATCACCCAGCGGTCTTTCGGAGACAGAACTAGGTACCCGGAAGGAACGAGATCATCCACGGACCTATGACGATATCAACAGGTCACGACGGGCTCTCACGGAGGATCGGCGCACCAAACCCGCGTCCTTTTCCAGCGGCCATGCTAGGACAGCAGCATCCACGGCTCGATAGGCACGAGCCCGACTCGCAGCTCGTCATGATGTGCTTTCTACAATTCGAGCAACGAGCTTTCGAAATGACGACCATAGCGTCAATCAAGAAAAAGGGGAACTCGTCAAGATTATCGTTGTTCCCTGGCATGGTGGCAATGTGGCGGCTATCTTCTACGTTTGCCACGAGATGAACGGATACTCAAGACCTTTCTCGCTTCCACCTCTGACCCCTCACCGACTCCTATATACACCGTCCTCAACCGCCTTCCAATATCCCAGCGTCTAAGCCAGGGCCCGCTAGACAGCCTCACCGAGGAGTCCTCCAGTGGGCCTAGGACGAAACGCTCCTTCTCAAAGTTACTCGCGCGGGATCGATCATCGACGCGATGCGACGCGACGCGACGTTGTCAACGTTGCCGCGAACGCTGCCGGCCAGCCGATCGATCGCGCTCGGTTAATCGACTGATTGTCTCAGCGTTTTTCGCTGGCCTTTCGCGGAAAGGCGGGACTCGGTCAGCGGAAATTAATTTTTGCACGTGGACCTCTGGCGTCGCGTCGCGTAGTGTCACTGGAGCGACGGATCTCGCTTTCAGATTTCGAAGTAGCGACGTGTGGCACGTACCTGCGCGAACCGTAGGCGGAGCATCTGCGTCTCAGGCCCGACTCGTCCGTCTCGCCTGGATGGCTCTTCGGCACTATTTTCGAGAGGGTGATGAAACACCGGAACACGTCCTTGATGTTGTAATCGTCCTTCGCCGAGCATTCCATCGCCTTCGCGCGCAGCTTTGGCAGCTTGCAGTACAGCCACTCGCTCACGTCCTCGATGGTCACTTCTCTGCGCGTCGTCGCCAGATCCAGCTTGTTTCCGGCCACGACTATCGGCACTTCCTGTCGAGAACAGCTACGATAAATCGATCAACGCCGGCGCTACACCACAGATACCACGAAGACGTTTTGGAGACGTCTGTTGTCGGACATTCGGACGTCTCCCCGACGTCTTCAAGACGCATTCTGGACGTCAAACGGACGTTTTTTGTCGGATAAGAACATGTAGATCGCGCTGATAATGTTTTCTGTTTACATTTAACAGTACCTCATTAGAATCATGGCACGATTCTACATCTACGATTTGGTGGAAATTGATGTAAAAAAGACTCTCCGCAATATTAAAAAACTCTCCGCAAGTTTAGTCTAGTTTTTCGCGCAGAGAACGTCGAAAAACATTGGTTTTTAATTTTATTAATCGGATTATAGAAATCGGTTTTTAATTTTTTTTAAATCTGAAAAAAAATTCATAAACAATACTTATAACAATATATCGATACTGTTAAAATCTAGAAATTGTTACTTTCAGACGTTAAAACGACGTTTCGCAGAAGACGTCCTGAAGACGTCTTTAAAACGTCTCTAAACAAACGTCCTAAAGACGTCTTTAAAAGTCTCTAAGCAGACGTCCTAAAGACGCCTTTAAAACGTCTCTAAGCAGACGTTCCAAACCAGGACGTGAGACGTTCAGACCCGAACTGGACGTAAAAATGACGTCCTTAAGACGTCGCGTGCTACCTGGAATATTATTTCTTCGTCACATCTATGGAACAGTAGAAATGCGTGTTTCATAATTGGTCACCGCAGTCTCGTCGGATCAGTGCGATTGACTCGAATCGAGGAGAACAGTTACCCCCACTCCGCCGGTACCGGACTAGTCACGTGACATTTTGACGCGTCACGTGACCGCGACGGAAACGTGGACGAATGGCGTCGTGGAAGGGGAAGAGTCGAATGTGAAAAGTACGCTACATTGAAGATAATTTATTGTTGTTTAAGTTATGCAATAATATTTTATTTTTTATATTCCAAATTCTTCAAAATAAGGCTTTGCTGGACATGGAGTTACATAATGTTGTACAACTCCACCATTTTGTAATTTTGTGTAATGAAAAAAATATGAAAATAAAGCTAATATGTTGTTTAATGTTCTCTAGAACAATCTTTTTTTTTGCAATATCTTTATATGCGAAAAAAAATGTTCTTTATTAAAATTAGCTGTTTAGTGTTACAAAGTATTTTGTGTCTACGCGTATGCAAAAAACGAAGAAGATAACAGTGTTGTAATCCTTAAAAAAATACACATTCCTAAATCTCTGTTTTTACCTTTTTTTTTTCTTTTTGGAACTGTTAGACTTATTAAGCGGAATTCATGCGAAGTCACGTCATAACCTTTACGATTACATTTATAACGACCGAACAAGAATGTTTTGCGTCCACTCGCATCTATGAAAGCTACAGCGACACGTGCGCAGTTGGTACCTCGGTTAAACGTATGTAGGACGCAGCATTCAAGATTTAATTAAAATATCCGGGATTTAATTGCAAATAAAAAGTATCCGAAATGGAACGCATAAACCCAATTAACCTAAAGTCCACGCGATCATTTGTTACATTCCCATAATAATAACAATTAATAATAACAATAATTATTAAATTACCGAGTTCCGAGAATATGTTCGTATCGCACCTTCACTGCAGAAACGACGCAACTAAAAAAATCGATGTGTTTTCGAAATGCGAAAAACTGTTTATGACTATAACTAGTAAATATTTTCTTAGTTAAGTTATTGAACAAGAAAATTGGCACTCATAGAATCAGAAGTATTTTTTCAAAAACAATAAATTCAACGTGACCTTCAACGAGATAATCATTCTCCCCATACAAACATGATTTTTTCGTTGAAGGATCGTCAACATACTGCACTTCGTTGAATTCGTTTTTTTTTTCATGAACTATAAGACCGTTGTAATGAAAATATGTAATTCCATTTAAAAACATTCGACAACCTTCAAATCTCGTGGAAAGTGAGCGTGAGAACATTTGTTTTTTACACGAACACGTTGAATAATGTTTTCTGTTAATATTAAACGATACCTCATTTGAATCATGGCACGATTCTACACCTACGATTTGATGAAAATCGATATAAGAAAAATTCTCCGCAATATTGACCTTGACCTCGAAAATCAAGGTGAAAAAAAATTTTTTTTGTTGAATTATTAGATCATGAAAGAGGCTGCGTTGGTTGCATATCTACCGTTCTCTCAAGAAATAATTGTGAATTTTCTGTAATTTTTGTGAGCTCTTTGTTCATAATATTATCTCATTGCGACTCGATAATATCAGATATTTATGTAAGATTTCGGAATACTTGTCTGCCACTCTACTGTAGTCCTTCTACGACGCTATTCCCCCACGGTCCGGTCACGTGACGCGTTTCCCGGTCGCGTGACTGGAGCGGGTAAAACTCTAGGGAAAATGTACCTATTACTATGGGTGTACCTATTACTGCGGTATTTTTTTCAAATCAGATTAAAACATGTATAAATAAACACATTAGAATTCAATGAGAATGTATTCTCGTTGGCGAGGCAAACAAAATTGTCAATCGTTCTCATATTTTTATAATCCCATTGAGGGGGACGTCGTGTGGTGGGACCTTTATTTCTCCCGGTGGTGCTCCAAGGTGAAGGTCAACTTTCTTTTTTTAAATTGATATGTTTTTTTGTTATCCAACATCGAATAGAGCAGTTTAAGACAAGTTCGATGACAAGTGACTCAAGGTCTGGGTTAAGTCAAACTTGCAGGGAAATACAGAATAGGTGTATTACGTTTTAAGATGAGTTCAATGACCTGTGATTCGAGATCAGTCAAGGTCAAACCTGCAGAGAAATACAGAAAAAGGTGTACTTTGTTATAAAGGTATATTTCGTTTTAAGACGAGTTCAATGAGCTGTGACTCGAGGTCGTTCAAGGTGAAACTTCTGGGGAAATTAGGTCGAAATTGGTTATACTATAAAAATTATACCATAACTATAACCAATTTTAATGATATACTATAACCATCCCAGCTAAAGTGGGTGAGAGAAATGAGAAAAAGGAAAGGGAGCGTTTCGTCCTAGGCCCGCTAGAGGACTCATCGGCGATGATCTCTAGCGGGCCCTGCCTTAGACGCTGGGATATTGGAAGGCAGTTCCGAACGGTGTATATAGGAGTCGGTGACGGGTCAGGCAGCAGCGAGAAAGGTCCTGAGTATCTGTCCATCGTGTGGCAAGCGGAGGAGGTAGCCGCCACACAACTGTCAACTGTATACTCTAACCTAATTTCCCTACAAGTTTCACCTTGAATGGTCACACCATAACCAATTTTAACCCTTCGCACTCCTATGTCGAGTGTGACTCGACATCAGTTTCCATCTCAGGAACTCTTTCGTCGAGTCCCGCTCGACATTTTGTCATGTTCGAACCAATAGGAAAACAATAAAAAAAAATTGTTAAACACAAGTAGCAGTAAAGGGGTCAACGACCACTGCCTCGCTGCAAAAACCGGTTCTCGTACGATCACCTAAGTTAAACAGCGTATAGTGTGCGCAGCGCTTGGATCGGTGACCGCTCGGTGAAAGACGGGAAGTGGATCTCTGGGTGCTTTTCACGTATTGTTGGCAAAATAGGTGGTTCGGAGCTCACCGTAATAAAAAGTAGGTCCCGCTGAAATTAGGCGATAACGAAGAGTGGTAAAGGGGGAGAAGTTGGTGAATGGATTTGAAACCCTGAGGACACCAAATATCATTACATACAAGTAGCAGTGAAGGAACCGTCCTTTAAAATTGTTGAGGGCTGCTGCTAGCAAAATTGAAAAATAATTCATAGTGCAAAGAGTAAAGTATGATTATTTACCACGATAAATTCTGAAATAAAATGATACCACAGTAACCAGTTACCCAATTCCCCAGTGTCCGGCGAAGCTGCGTTCGGCCACGGTGTCCTCCATTCAGCAGCTGTGAATGAAATTGCTTGATTAAAGCAGCGTATCGCAACACATACCTGAAAGTCGGACCGTTGCTCCCTGACTTCGTCGAAGCATTGCTTGACGCATTCGAAGCTGGGCTTGGAGGTGGTGGCGTAGACCAGTAGGAACGCGTGTGCGGTGGCGATGCTGAGCCTTCTCATGGCCGGAAACTGCAGGTCGCCTGAAATTGCGCGGGGACAATGAGCTTGGAACGACCGGGGGGTTGGCGGATGGTAGATCGACATCGCTTACCCGCCGTGTCCAACAGGTCCACCTTCAACGTGAGCGTGCCCAGCGCGCACTCCCTCGAGTAGAGGTCCTCGACGGTGGGCCTGTACCGTTCGCTGAATCCTTGGCCGAGCAGGCGACGCACGATAGAGCTTTTGCCGACGCCGGCGCCACCCAGCACCACCAGCCTGATCCTCTCGAGATCGGCCATGCCGTTGGCTGGTTGCGTTTCTCTCTTTCTACTCTTCCTCGATGATGGTTCGCAACCCGCGATCGCGAATCGATCGACTCAAAAAGGCATTAGCCGACGCAGCCCACCAGCTACCGCTCGTCCCGCCGTCAACCGGGATTGCCGAATTAGATAACCAATCTCGTCTACAAATCTAATATCACCTCCGCTATTTTCCTCCTTCTTTCTTTCTTTTTTTTCTTCTCTGTCCACGGGGCCGAGATTCTTCCCAGCTCTCCTCCGGCTGATTGGACTCGATTCCTCGACGTTAACTCGATTTTTCCCGTCAGACCCCCGCACCGGTACTTTCGACGCAGCTTCGATCGCTATCGGTCCTCCTCCTCCTCCTCCTCCTCCCCCTCCTCCTCCTCTTGCTGTTTTCCCGGGCCACAGCGCGGCGCGTCTGTGTCCGAGTTTCTGCAACCGAAGGAAATCTCGCATCGATCAGATATCCGAGAGAATTATCTTTCGCGGGGTGGCTACGCGCATCGATCGGTCTATCTGGCCACTGTGGAACGTGTCCCGTTCGTTCGGTTCCGGTAACTCGACGAGTATCGGATAACAGATTGAATTCGAGTTGAACGCGATCTAGGCGCACAGTGGTCCGGATCGAAGAATTTCGTGACTTTTTGGTAGAACTTTTGAACCGTTGGAGATATTCCAATGAAATTTTCATGAAAAATATTTTAAAAATAGTGATTTTTAACTAGAGATAATTAAATGTTTTTTGCATTTGTTAATCAATAATTTTTACTAACTTTTTATTGATATTTTTGATTAGAAAATTAATTGTTCCAATATAGTTTTTATAGTATGAATAATAATTTTTAGTGTCAAAAAAGAAAAGAAATATTTTAAGTAAATATTGCGAATAAAAAAGTACTAAAATTCAGTCAATATTACCACAAATTAAAAAGTAAGCTGAAAGAATAATCATATCATAATTTGTCTTTCGCAAAGACTGATTTAGTTAATTAATAATTCTGCTGCTTAGGTTTTCTTTTACATGTGGCAAATCTTAATTGTGACATGCACGGGCCAGATGTTAACAATAATCTTGAAAATACATCCTTATTCGTGCAACATCTTGACATTTGTCTCTTGCATATTTTCTTCTAAATTTTTAAAATTTTTGTGCCTGGTTCCCTGTGCTGACCGATGGGAAGCAATGCATGTCTTACAATTTCTTGGCCATGCATATGGCCATATGGCATATAATACCAGCCACAGCGAGTAATAAAATATTTCGCTGTATTTCCCAAATTTTTCATTGTTTATTTTGTAAGGGAAGGAAATAACTTGCAATATGATGTTTCACAAGGTTTCAACGATAGATATGTATAAATGCAGCGAGAACATTTAGAAACTCTCATCGTTCGTTTCGTTATATTTTTATAAATAAAATTAATAGAAAAAAAAATTATAACTAAAATATTTATTTCTTTTATTTCGTATAATGTTATTGCAAAAACGTACACATTTGGAAGACGTTCGATCAGCCATTCGAGCCTGTTCGGGATTCAAATCGAGGAGTTTACCGGTCGCTTGAGACCCACTTATAAACATCGCTCCGTATGAGTTTTTTCTACACCGGTCAAAACGCGTGAAGAACACACGCTGGATATTATGATTGTCGACGCCGCGTTCGCAACAGCTCGCTCTCATGACCTGTAAACTGCCTCAATTTGAATCCCGAAACAATCGACACGGCGATCGATTTCCACCAATCGCGTAACACCGCGTTCGCGAGGACCCCCGCGACGACGCGGTTCTCGCTTCGTGTTCAGATCCTTTCTAGCGATCACCGCAATCAAATCGTCTGTATCTTATACTTTTTCTCTCAAGTTCTGTTCATTCCAATACAGTCCACTACCGGCTCACTTCACGGAATTCGCGAATAAAGTATCGGGCGTATTCCGTCAGTATAACAAAGCTCGTCGCCAGTTTCTTTGACCCTACGGTCCGTGCATTTCCTTTTCCTCGCGCGTCCAATTCTGGGCGACTCCGGCCGTCAGGCATTCCGACCGTCGGTCGAGCCGAAATAGAGCCCGTTTTGAACAATGATAACTTCCAAGGGGGGAAGCGGAGGGACAAGATTCTTGCAGAATTATTGTATAGGGGAAAGGATGCCGAAAATGATCCAATTTGTTAGGAACTTGAACTATTTGGAACTCTCTAGATATTCCTTGCTAAATTTAAAAAATCCTACAAATTTTTTTACTTCATTGAATATTGATTTTTAACATATTGATAATTTTGTAACACAAAAGAGTGCACTTCATTGTAAAAAAAGAAGAATCAGAAATATTAAGTGGTGTCATCGGGACACCACCAAGAAGAGAAGCAATTTTTCGTGGTGAAAAGTGCTGCCTCTAAATGTCTGACTTTAAGCATTCGTCCTAATTACAATTCTTGGTAAACTGCATTAATTTTTTCATTTTCGAGGTTGATAGACATTTAAGAAGTAATAGAAATTTATTAGAAATCGATATGACAAAGTTGACTTTTTAGCAAAAAGTCACCAAATTCTTCGATCCGTACCACTGTGCGGCGCGCGCCATGAGGCCAGATGTATGTATGCGTGTGCTGAGCGAAACTGGATTGTCTGCACGCGGTCGGGCTCGACTCGGTACGCGTTGCACGCCGATTAAACTGGTCGGCATGCCGACAGACGCCGCTACAATGGACTGAAACGAAACGAAACGGAAAGGCCTTGCGTTACCACAGTTCTCGACGCGCGCTTTGTGCCTCTGCCTGCCTACCGGCGCACACTAAGTATCAGGTTCAATCGTTTCTTTCGCCGTTCCGATGCCGGTTGACGTAATACTCCGCCACAATGCCACGCGTCGATATAACAACATGTGGTATTTGTTACGATTTCTGAGTACAGGCTGCTCCACCCGAATGTAACCGCCAAAGGTCAGAGGTCACTTCAAGGTCGTGTTGTAAACATCCCTGTATGCGTCGCATAGAATATGCAAGGGAGAAAAATACATTCACAAGAGAAACGAAATACAGATGACCTTGAGAAATCTGGACAAATGACCTCGAGATGAAATCACGTCTGCATTCAACTGGTGAAACCATTTGTGTTGAAAATATTTGGTACGTCTTCATAAATAAAGGAGATATTTAGGACCACCCTGTATACAGGGTGGTCCGTTCAAGCGAGGCCACCTAAATATCTCTTCAGGTTATTGCGATGAAAGAAAAAATACCTGTCAAGAATATATTTTTTCCGAAGGTCATTTTTTTCGGAGTTCTCAAGGTCATCAGTGTCCGTTGATAAAATTTGTTTTATAATAACATGACTTTGAAATGACGTTGATCTTCGAAAATTAATGTAAAACAATGTAAAAAATATATACATATATATTTCTAAAAAAATGTTCACAGCGTTGCATATTGATCATTTAGTAATCAGTAGCTAAGGTTAACAATTTCATATTAACCGTAATTTATGTTTATAATATAATTATAACAATTTTATATCAATCGGATTTTATATTGATGGTAATTTTCAATCATCAATCGGATTACATTTTGCAACTAAACAGACTTTTCAGAAATTATTCATACTGCAATCTGTGCTCAACCATAAGCTGTGTAGGTAGCTTTTATACAGAACATTTTTTCGTCAGATTATCGAAACTACACGAAAAATCAGGGCGCTACGACATATATATTTGAATACCGTGTACATATTTAATCGTGTTTGCGGAATTCGTGGTGAAACGTTGTCGGCCCACCTAGATTTCACGGTTAAACAATTAATTCATTATTAGTTGCAACATTTTGAAAATTTACGTTAGCGTAATTCCAGACGAGCCCTCTGTAGAATTCACAAGAGAGCGAAAATTTCGTGAAAAGGTTCGCTCCTTCTCACATTAATTTCAAGCATGACCTTTCGAGAATGCGCTTCTAAATATTAAGCTGAAATTCATAGAAATACCAAAGTTAAATTGCTTTCCGTTACCGTGCACAGGGTTCGAGGAGCAAACAAAGAGTCGCTTGATCGGACTGTCTGAACAATGTGCGTGCGCAATACCGGGTGGGCCAATTGTTTTCACCACCTTGAACATTTCCGTCTGTTTCGACCACCTTCAACAATTCCCACGCTAATAGGTTAATACTTTTTTTTTATTATAACGTCTACATCAATTGGTGCATAAGAGCATGTATGCTCTATATATGATTCGATTTAAGAAAGTGAAGATGGGCTTTGTAAGTCCTTGACGCGTCCACCTACGAAAAAGCCGATAATTCTCGCCGTGAATAATAATAATAATAATAATAATAATAAGGTAAATCAAGGTGGTAATAGTTAATTATAACAAGAAAATTTACCCCTTATACAGGGTGTCCCATTTAATTTGAGATTGTAAACAATCTCGGAGACATTTAAGAAAAAAAAACTGACACATGTCCTTCAGTGTTTCGAGTGGGGAGACAGATGGCGCTACTAGTTTATTAATGCGTGGGCGTCTTCAAGGTTATTTCAAGGTCGTTTTGTCTTTCATGATTAACCCATATTTTCTATTTCGGAATCGTATTCTGCGTATAAAAATGCACGACTTTTGTATGAAACATTTTTTTGTAAGTTCAATATTTCTTAGAAAGAAATATTTTTAATTATTTTAAATAACATAAAAAGTTTATTTTCGTTTGTCGTTTAAATCAAACAATTTCTTATTTCAATTATGTTGTTAAACAAAAAATAAATAAATAATTTCACCTCGAGAAGAGATTGAAGTGACTAAATTAATCGTTAACTAGCGTTGCACGTTCGACCGCGCGATCACAAAGAAATAATAAACGGTTTGTTTATGCAAACGGAAGAAACCACCAGGTTTGCATCAGGTTAGATCGGGACGCGAGTCGACATCGGAGAATCGCGGCGGTCTACCCCAGGTAGCCAGGATCTGGGTCAAGACGCGGAAACTTCGGTGCGTCGCGGCCGCAATTGAGCATCGCCGAACGATCAGGAAACTCTGGCGCGCAACTTTGTCGACGTCGCTGCCTGCCTGCCGCTTCGATAATTTTGCCTCTGGCGAGTAAACAAAAAAAGGAAACAGGGTTTGTTGCCTCAACGAAATTTCGACGAAATTATTTGCCGCATTAGCGTAACCGGATCGACCGGCTATCGCTGCTAAATGTTTCGGTGGTCCGCGGTCTGCGGTCAGGTGGCCGCGGAACCGATATCGTAGCTGCGTTTATCGGCCAAGTGCCAATGCGTGGTGTACTAACTGAGAAACGATTTCCCATTTCGAAGCAATGCGCGCATTTCGGCCGGCATTAGCGTGATTAGGCGACCAACGAAAATTCGACTGGACCAGTGTTTATGGGAAGAAAGATTCTGCCGATAGGCCGGGTCTATTTTGACCCACGGTGTCGAAAAACGTCATTAAATTGCATGATTTCTAGCAAATTAATTTAGATACGTTAGAATCGTTAAAACCATCCACAGAGAGATGCTTTTGGGTGTCTCATTTAATTGTCACAATAACCTTGTGTTAAATGGGAGGCGTAGTAGAGTAAAAAGCATCGCAACACCAAAGATAACCTAAAACGAAGAAATGCACACTTGTATTGTAAAAAGAAAACGATGAAACAACGAAACTTTATATTAACAACCCATAAATTTTTAACATTTTATTATATAATTCTGTAGATTTTGACGAGACAATGCCGAAAATTCAAGTTTCAACGTTAGGAATTCACTGGTTCGAAAGGTACGTTTTTTTAAAATTTAATGATTTTAAGCGTTATCGAGAGGCAAGGGAGCCGCCATGTTGGCCTGCACTGCGATTCGAAAGTGAAAACATGTGACTAGGGCGTTTCCTTCCAGAGACGAACTCGGGAGATTTTTAAGAAAAAATTGAACTATATTGATAAACGAAAATTGAAATATGAGCTTTAATTGTTCATAACATGTTCTTCTTCGATTTGAAATTGGCGAATAACTGATAGTAGTTAATTAAAAGTGAAAGAAACGCACGCTTATATTGTAAAAAGAAAACGAAGAACCGACGAAACTTCATATTAACAACCCAGAATGTTTTAACATTTTCTTATATAATTCTGTAGATTTTGACGAGACAATGCCGAAAATTCAAGTTTCAACGTTAGGAATTCACTAGTTCGAAAGGTGCGTTCGTTTAAAGTGAAATAATTGTAAAATCCGCTGTCTATCGATGACATAACAAATGTGTTTCAAGCAACATAAATGGTGTCACAAGGGTGAATTCTTTGCAAATGTTATTTTTCTCTGAAGGTTATATTTTCCGGAGTGTTCGTTTCCAAAGATCAAAGATCAATTCCTAGTGTTAAAACTTGTATTTTCAGCGTTTTCTCATCAAAATCTACGGGAGTGTGTTTGAAAAAGTTAGAAATTTCTGATTCGTTAAGTTGAAGTTTCACCCAAAGGAACATTATTTGTAACTTTAAACAACGATATGTCTCGAAAGTGAAAAAAAAAGTGAAACTCAAAAGTGTTTTCTTCCAGAGACGAAACTCAAGAGATTTTTAAGAGAAAATTGAACTATGTTAATAAACTAAAATTGAAATACGAGCTTCAATTGTTCGTAAGATATTCTTCGACCGACCGTTTTAAAATTGATCAAACTCTAAAATTGCACGAATTAAGAAACATTTAGCCGCTTTATAATACGTTTCATTTAACCTCGAAATGAATATTAATGTACTGTGCGAAGAATGCACAAGTAATATAAAATGTAGGAGATGCAATTAGTACCCAAGCCATTTTTCAAAGTAATAATGTCTATTTAATGATTAATAAGTAACTCTTGTAGGCAGAAAATGCACGAATCGAAAGACTGCTTGGCTAATAGCCGCACAGTGCTTAATCAACGTGAAACGGTTTTATTAAATTGTTGAAACGTAACCGCAAGATTTAATTCGTGAAAAATGGGAGTAAGCGATCCAGTAAAATTAATGAATCCCATGAAATAATTAAAAACGTTTAAAAAAAGATTTATTTGTTTATGGAATAATGATTATAAAAATTGTCAATTTTTTCCAACACAATATTTTTATTACACGTAAAATAAATAAACTGTTTTCTCACTTTCGTGTCCTGAATCAGTCGATATCGTTATATTATAATATTAATACTAATTATTAAACTGCGGATCATTATGCAAAATAAAAACTTTCTACCTGAATTGCAACAATTTGGGGTTATATAAATATTTGATTTCTTGCTGAATATGTTTAATAGGTTTAATATGTATAGCAGTGTATTTAAATTCTTCACATTTTTTTACTGTTAAAAATTAAACCCATCGATTTTTATTAAAAATGCATAAAATCCGCAGTCTACTAATTATATTTCTATCAGCTTATTTCTACATACGATATAAACATTGAGTTTTTTATAATAATAAACATTGAATTTTTTTATAATAATAAACAACATTGAGTTTTTTTATAATAATAAACATTGAGCTTTTTTATAATAATAAACATTGCGTTTTCTATAACCTTTCAACAATTGACCCACGATTTTTCTGACAAAAAATTGGTGGGTTCACACTCCCCTAAACTTATGTGTTGCAAAAAATAAAAACAATTTGGACGAAAAAAATTTGGGTTACTTGAGTAGCCCCCCCCCCCCCCATCAATGTTGGCGAACCTTATTTTTTGACCTTGAAATTTTGGGCATTTATATCGAACGTTAATTTCACCACTTTTTAAATTAGTATAAGAATGCAACTAAAAAAAATGGTACTTTCAATATATATGTATATATTTACAAAAATATGATAATTAATTAATTATTATATTGACAATTGGTACTTTCAATAAAATGCGTAAAATTTAACATATATATTTACAAAAATATGATAATTAGTTAATTGTTATATTGAAAATTTTGGTACTACTACAATCAATATTTTTACACAAAAAGAACGTTTCATCAAAATTCTTTCCTTCAAATATATTCCCATTCCTATAAAATGTCATGTTTTTTCGCAGCTTCAACGTCAATGTGCCACGTCTTCCCCTCATCCGATCAACTTCATCTTTCGGAGTAATTACAGTATTTCATCGATAAATGTCCCAAATGTCTGAACGATAATTGTCCCTGACCAGACTCGTGGTTTGGTCAATTATCGATAAAATACTGTATTTTCTCAAGCAATGGCACAATTTTAGGGAGGGGGGTGTGAAAAAATTTCACCAGGTATAACTAAGGTCCACCCTAGTGTTGGGCCACTGCAGGTTCGAAGGTGAGATGGTCCGACGTCCGCACTGAGCCGTAAAACAGCTCAAAAATCCCAAAATTAGGTAGGATGGCCATCTCATCGATGACGACCGTCCCGTCTAGTAAAGTCGACGACTCTGAAAGCGGCTCGGGCCATATAAAACAGAGCGTGGCCGAAATACAAAGGATAAATGCAACCCGACAAACAGGGCCGAGCATCGGTAGCGCCGCAGTGAAACTGTTGATTAAAGATACGATGTGCGTTCCCTAACGTTTCCCTAAACGAGGGATGGCCGAATCCTTCTCCGATGTAAACATGACTACATATTTTTAGAACAAAAAAACTGAAACGCAAAGAAAAATTTGCAGAGAAAGACCTGCCCAAAATAATTTCCCTGTTTTCCGGCGTTGATAAGTCGCGGAGAGGATGATCGCGACGCGTAAACGGATAAGTGGTGATTAAAAATATCACGCAGCAGGTGGCGCGGAGTCGACGATGTTTGTCGAAAAACCTTTAATTGGGCCACAATTATACGGCATGAGTCCGCAACTGAATCGAATTGGGTTACTCGCGGATCGAACCGTGTGGAACTGCAGGCCGGAAAGCAAGTATGTATACGGTGTGTAGCAGCGCGACATAGCACAGTACGGCGTAGCATGCATCGCCTCGTTGCGTGCAATTTCTGCAGGCGATGATGGTCATCGACCGGCACGGCACAAACGACGCCGATCTATTCTAGTGTGCACGATTCGTAGCGTCGACTACCGAGGTGCTAATTAGTTTGGTGCGCGGCCGTGCTGCCGGATAACGCGCCTACCTAATTCGTTAACTTAACGAACGTTAGCTTCCCTCTGGTCGAAAGGTGCCCGTGCGAACTGCTCACTTAGCCCGCGAATTCGTTTCTTACCTTTCTACACGAAAGGCTGAATTTTTGGTAAATCAATATTATTCATTCATGAATATTTGGTAAATCAAAATAATAGACTATATGTAATTGCCATTATCTCAAATATTTAAATCAATATATATTTCAAACAATACTTCAATCAATATATTGTATTTAAATCAATATATATTTAAATCAATATTATATTAAAAACTCTGTTGAACTTGAAGAATATTAATAATAATATACTATATGTAATTGCTATTATCTCAAATATTTAAATCAATATATATTTAAATCAATATTATATTAAAAACTCTGTTGACCTTGAAGAATATCAAAATAGTATACTATATCTAATTGCTATTATCTCAAATATTTAAATCAATATTATATTAAAAATTCTGTTGATCTTGAAGATTATCAAAATAATGTATTATATGGATACTTTTATCATTTCCAAATTGCTTCAGAATGCAGCAACCATTTTAATATTTTATTCAAATTTTTATAGTATGAAATATAAAAAACAATCTATTTCCATTAAAAAATATGAAATCTGTGCTGCTATTATTATAATTATATTATAATAATATTATTAGATTACAGATTATTATAATCTGTTATTATTTCCTCTAATCCAATTTTTTTCGTGGAATCAATCTAGCATCGCAATCGATTTTCAATAAATGATGAGCTTTTTGCAGAATTAATCGTTCGCCCACAAGGTTTTGGCTTAATGGCTCGAGCATGCTTTCGCATATTAAATACTAGACTTTCACAATATTTTAGCATAATACCCCTATTACCGTTTATGAGTTCTTTGACGAATGCCACAAGTCCATTAATGATGATAGAGGAGCGTTATTATATTCATTTCCCAACTTCACCTTCGAATGTGTCCAGATATATTGTCTATCCAGTTCAAAGCAGGCTATTCTGACGTTCTAAATGGATGATCGAGTAGCCGATTTTATACAGTTCTCTTCAATCAAATCTTGCCACTTCTGAAATGACATTGACTGAAATATTATTTCAAATATCACGTTATTTTATTTGATCATTTCGTCCATATGCCTATGATCACTTCTAAAATAACATGTTATTTTATTTGACAGTTTCGTCCATGTGCCAGTGATCACTTTGGAAATATCATTACCTAAAATATTATTTCAAATCTCACGTTATTTTATACAAGTTGTTAATTTTATCTTGTACACCTAAATTATTTTCGTTTCTATTAAACGTAAGAAAAAATAACTAAAATGTATGTACATTTTAAGAAGCGCATTAGGTGGTAATAAAAAAAATCCTTTGAAGGTCATTTTAACAGTTTTTTCAAGGTCACTATATTTTTCTTGCATATTAACACCCAGGTAGCACTCGGATGTCCGACGGATGTCCTAAATACGTCCGTTATAGTGCACCACCGTCCATGCATGTATTTTTCATAATGCAATGTTGTAGTCGACGTCAAGATGAGTTCAACGACCTACACACGATGACCTTAAAGTGACCTCGAAGGCGAAAAAATCAGTTTCATTTTGAAGAATACAAAAGTAATAAAACGAAATGGGTAATATCACCTTATTTTATTAGATGCTCAAAATCCTTGTCGTCCGCAACAAGACACGTCTGAACACGAGAAGGAATGACTGAATGGCATTTCTTATGGTATTTTCGCGGTGTCTCTAGAATTCGTAGAACTTTAACATGTGCTATGTCTCTAAACTGACCGGCTCTTTGTTTACTAGCTACAAGGTTTCCAGTTCGATACAATTCAAGCAGTGTAATAAATGGTTTGATCAGTCCGCAAGTATTGGCTTCTTCAGATTGCTAGAAAATTTAGTAACGTTTACTAAGCTCACGAGTCAACGACCATTGCCTCGCTGAAAACACCGGTTCTCGTTCGATCATCGTAGTTAAACGGCGTAGGGCGGGGGACGCACCTAGGATGGGTGACCGCTCGGTAAAAAGCCGGGAAGTGACCCTCTGGGTGCGTTTCACGTGTTGTTGGCAAAATAGGTGGTTCGGAACTCACCTTGATAAAAAGTAGGTCCCGCTGAAATTGGAAATTAGGCGATAGTTGAGGATTGGTAAAGGGAGAGGTGGTGGAATTGATTTGAAACCCTGAGGGGACCAAATATCATTACATACTTCCATATGCCTGTGATCACTTTTGAAATAACATTACCTGAAATATTGGTTCAACTATCCTGTTATTTTATATAATAATTACTTCAATATGCCTGCGATCACTTTTGGAATAACATTACCTGAAATATTATTTGAACTATTCTGTTATTTTATATAATAATTACTTCCATATGCCTGTGATCACTTTTGAAATAACATTACTTGAAATATTATTCGTGCCAGAGAAGGTTCGATTCGAGAGTAAGGAAGAGAGCATACCAATACCGGGTCGGCGAAACATGTGTGCGGAGATTTGAAAGAGGCGGCCAGAATATTGCGTTTTGAACTGCGGGTCTCGAAGAAACGCTGGCGCACTCAGACCTCGAAACACGTCCGCCATGTTATGAGAAACCGCGGGTGGACCACGATGAAAGCAAACGCGGGCCGCGCTCCTCGTCCCTGCAGAGCCGCCGAGATAAATCTAGGATTTTTTTCGGGAGTCCCGCAAATAAAAATGAACGATAACATTCTTTACGAGATAATATACCGGTCGGTGAACGAGCGGGAAATTGTCGGAATCGAGAACGCGACGATCGAATTTCGAAAAATGTTGAGGTTATGTGTGTTTACAGTCGGTGAAGATAGTAATACACCCTTCGAAACGATGTAACTTTTTAAAAAGTGGACCACGTGAGTTTTTTTCAAGAATTTAGAAGAATTAGGTCGTTAAATGATGTGTAAAGGAAATTGAAACTGACAGGACTTGTCAAAAAGTTAGTAAATGTTTACAATTTTTTTATCTGGGTCTGTAATGAAAATGTGAAAAACATATTTTGCAGATTTCTGCCAATTATACATGCAGTCAAAATTTCATCAAAATTAGGTCACGGTGGAGTGAGCAACAAATATTTGAAGATTGGAACTTAAGAAACTTTTGATTTGAGTTATCGATCTTAGTTGAGTAACGCAAATTGAATGATATCAGCGCCGGGTTTGATCAGAAGTTACACTGAGAAGTAGCCTATTTGTAAAAAATTATTATCATTGAGATCATCCTCAGAATCGAGTGTTTGCGTCTGTGGAATACAGGTTTAAAAATGAAATAGTCAAAATCTTTATGTATCGAATAATGGTTTCAAAAGAATGACATAAGTCATACTAACTGGCTATGTCATTAGAATTGCGTATCGAAATGTATGTAAACTGCGCGTGTACTATATGCCGGTTACAGGTAGACTGAAGTAACCGGTAAACACGACAAGGTAAGAGGACGTTGAAGAAAGTCTACACTATACAGGGTGAATTCGATAAAGCAGGACACCTAAATATCTCCGTTACTTTTCGTTGTACAAAAAAACTTCGTAGGACAAATTGTCCATCAGTTTCCATTTACTCCAATTTGATAAATAAATTCCGTGAAACTGGTAGTGTCGAAAATAAAAAACGTACAAAGGGAATATTTTTGAACATTTGGCGTAACAGAAATACATCAAATGAATCTTACACGTTGAATTTTATTTATACCATTTTTCTGGGATGAAGGTCATATTGTGTTACATGCATGAATTCGTTATTTTGTCAACTACAACATTACGTTAACAAAAATATATCATTTCATTTAAAAAAACATCGATAACCTTGAAATCTCATAAAAATGACCTTGAAATTTTTTTTTCCCTTACACCGTTATATGTGGCCCTTCAAACGGTGTAACTTTGTCCTACAAAGTTTTTTTGTACAATGAAAAGTAACGAAGATATTTAGGTGTCCTGCTTTATCGAATTCACATGACATCTAAACCTCCAGAATAGAGAAACACATATATTTCTCAAATTTTTATTACAGACCCAGATAAAAAAGTTGTAAAATCAATGTTTACTAACTTTTTGGCAAAGTCCTGTCAATTTCAATTTTCTTGAAATGTTCTTTACACATCGCTTATTGTTAGTAACCTAATTTTACAAAATTCTTGAGAAAACTCAGGTCACGTGGCCCACTTTTTAAAAAGTTACATCATTTCAAGGGTGTATGGAGACTTATTTTACTGACACGAGTGTATAATCACGGGTTGTATGCAAAGAAAATTTTGTTACAACATAACACAATATAATAAATAGACAGCGGATGTTTATGCAAAATAAAAATTTTCTGCTTGAACTACAACAAATTGGAGTGAAATATAAATTCATTTTCTTCCTGAGTACTTTTTGAATAGGTTGGAATATTTACTACTCACATTTTGTTATAAATGCATAAAATCCAAAATCAAAGAACTTTCGATGGAAATGAGATAAGCAATGAAATTTTTTAAAAATTAAATCTGAAACTTTGCAGAATATGGGAAAAATAGAGAGATTACGATAAAAATGTTTTTTAACATTGACAAAAATTCGTTAAACTTGCAAAATTTCAATAAAGTGGTTTTTTCAATACCATGTAGGGAAAAAATTTTTTTAACATGTGTTTAACATGCTATACACCATTTCCAGTAGATTTTTTCACGCTGATTTCGAATCTGGTCTTAAAATTTTTGTACGAATTGAGGATTTTGCAAAAAATCAATTTTTGTGACCAAAATTAACGAAATCATCAATTTTTCATTGAAACAATTTGTTATATCTTTATAATTCACAAGGAATATCTTCCGAGTCCCAAGTTGTCCATCGTTTGGACATATCTCAATGTTTTCAGGATACTTTCTTTTACATAATATTGTATAAAAATCACATCCACCTTTGTTCACCTTTTTGAATTATTATTGTTCAAAGTTATTCGGTAGCCGCCATTGGTACTCTGCGGGATATTGATAAATTTTTATAAAGAATTGATACATGTACAACAATGGTTAGAAAATGGTACGTTTATAACATACTAAATGATGGTACGTCCCTCTTCTAAAGAACTATTTAGAATATAGATGTTTTTTTACATTTAACAATGGAGGCTTATCGTACGCATAGGGACTTATTTTTCACATTAAAAAATTCTTAAAAGGAAAAGAGAATTATTAGATCCTGAAGCTGCGCAGTTATTAAAATAAGGACAGCAAAATTCAGTTTACAACTTCAAAAATCAAATGGTAAGATCGTAACCTCTCTGTATAATAGAGATTTTGTTACAGCATTTAATAATATTATCTGATATTTACATTTCCTGAGAAACACATCTAAAGTAAGGAATAAACTTCCGGTTTATGTTTTTATATTTGTGTCAAAGAATTACGTTTAAAACATTGCAGAGACCAATTAAATGAATATAAATATAAACTTTATTATACATTGTAAAAATTACTATAAAATATTCTATACGTTACTAAAACGAGGAGAATTTTTAATATTTTTCTGTCCAAATTGTTTCTGTTCAAAAGTTTGTTACGAGCCAGGGCCGCGAGCAGCTCGAGTGGCCGGCGAAGGGTTACCACCCTAGGAATATGGTCCCAATTTGTTAGTTGAGGTGCACGGACGAATCCAATGCGAGATTGGGGAGCCGCTAGGATTATAGATGGCGAGGACGAACCTGATACGATTGTCAGGGAGCCTCTAGGTTTGGAGTCAAACGCAGACGAACCTGATGCGATTGTCAGGGAGCTGCTAGGATGGTTGAAACTTCGTAAACGAACCCAATGCTAGTTTGGGGAGTCACTAGGAGTAAAGCGCAGACGAACCTGATACGATTGTCAGGGAGCCGTTAGGATGCGGACGAACCTGATGTTTAATCAGGGAGCCGCTTGTAGGTTGGATGAGAGCACAGACGAACCTGATGCGTAATCAGGGAGCTGTTTGGATGCGGACGAACCTGATACGATTGTCAGGGAGTCGCTGGGAAAGTTAGTGGGCCTCGTAACTAGTATAATTTAGTTGATACAATCCGAGCGATTAGATTGTATCATGTGGAAACGTTCAACTGTTCTATTAGGATACTGGACGATAATTGTGGGTTTAATAAGTTCTACTGAATTATCGGTAAAACACAAGTATATTCTATAATAGAGTTCGTTACATTTGTGTAAATGTCGCGATAGAATTGAATAGATTGAAATGGATTGAAAGAATAGAAAGGTAAGACTACTACCTTACTAGGATGCTCGGTTTTGACGCACTGCCAATGCGGGGGTCTCGGAACGACTTTAAATGCTTAATAGATTTTACACCGACTCGCGGAATCTATATGGTAATCTTTGATCGAAGGGGACTTTAGCCCGATCTCACTGGAGGTCGATTCTACGAGATATATGTATGTAGCACGATGCGACACGATTCGTGAGTACAGAAGTACTAGCCCACGAGTACAGAAATGCAAGGGTTTTATATACCCTTGCAACGGATGGTCCTTGTCTTTATCTTTAAATAACAATCGTGTCTCATCGATGTCCAGTAGGTCGCGCGTTTGTTTGGTTTTAGACTAAACATATTTTATCTAGGGTGGATTTGTGCGTTTATCTAAGACGGTTCCTGCCAGAGATGATCTTAAACAACTGTTCGTCATCCCTAACAAGTTATACTAAAATGTCACTAAAATCTTCGATCCAGCCCCTTGTGCGCCGCTACTTTTCGAAGATCCGATTCCCGCGACCCTGTTCGCCGATTGTTCACGCGAAGCCGACAACTTTACAGGTCAGATGCACTGCATTTCCGCATGGGAATCGAGCCGCGCGACCAACTCTCCTGGAATTCAACCGATAAGACCGACCGAGACCAAGTAATCATTTCTCTGTCGCGAAACGAGGCTTCGGTATTGTCGAAATAAATTTATTATCTTGCTCGCTACATTTCAAATAATCGTTTCTTAGCTTATTCGAACATTTGAAAATGTACATTTGAACATTGTGTTGTATAAAATTTTTCGTTAATTAAAAAAGTTGTATAGAATATTTATAGGGGGTAAATTTTATATGAAATTATAGAATAACTAAGAAATTTTACAGAAGAATAGAGAGGTTATGAATAGAAACGTTTTTTAACTTTGAAAATCTGTTATTCAGTGGCAAAAAAACGAGCAAATAAAACGTGGATAGGTACGTTGGCAAGTAAGTGTGCGTGCTGTTCGACATGCCTCTATATCTAAGAGCGGGACAAAGAAAACGAACAAATCTCTGCACAGCAGGCAGTCCCTCGGTTCCAAAGAAAATACCGAAGAATAGCGAACGTGATACGACGCCCTCGCCGTTCGTTTCTTCTGAACTGTCGCGTTTCTTTTTTTATGGAATATTCCGACTCCTCCCATCGAACGATTCATCGAGAACGAGAAGAAACTGAATACCCACTGCGTTTACTAGAACGCAATCACGGCTCTGTCTCTATTTCTCTATCTGTTTCTGTCTCTCTCCCTTTTTCTAGCGGAGGGTGCTCCGCGCGCCATCAAGGTTTCTCTTTCCGAGATGTAATCTAACGTCGAGTAGAAACCAATAAGAAGAGGAAAGCTGAGAAAAGGCAAAACAGAGGGAAAACGAACGGGATGAAAGCGGACGATCGATCGCGATTGGTAAAACGACTCCAAGTGACGAACAACGGCGCACCTTTCATTCTCCGGCCCCGGCCAAACACTATTTTTGGGTCCTACCCGATTATCCCGCAATATTTTTTCTTCAGTTTTTAATTTAAAACTTCAAATTTTATTCTCATTTAATCTTTCATATTACTTATCGCTACTGCGAAAGTGGCCCTGGGCTAACACTATTTTTGGGTCCTACTCAATTGACTCGAGTTTTTGTGCAATTTATTTTCTCTTTAGTTTTTTATTTAAAACTTAAAATTTTATTTTCGTTTAAGCTTTCAAATTACGTTTCTTTCTGGCAAAAGGGGCCCTGAGCTAACACTATTTTTGGGCCCTACCCAATTAACCCAAGTTTTAGTGCTATTTATTTTCTCTTAAGTATATAAAACTTCAAATTTGATTTTCATTTGAAACAACACCTGTTTTTGGGCCTTACCCGAATTAACCCTTGATACTTTCTGTTGCGTTAGGTGTTCTACAGACACAAGCATATCAGAATATCATAAATAACAATTCAATTTTACCTTTATTATTTATATTCATAATGCGAAAACAATACCTCGTGAAACAAGAAAAACTATTTTTCATTTTTCCTCCAATTTCCGATAAATTGGTGAGAAAAACGTCCGAACAAACGTTGGCCAGTAATTGCACGGTGATAAATTGCAAGAAACAAAATCTTCAAGAAGATTCTTATTGTATTAAAAATTAAGATCAGCTTGATTTTCTTGACGAAATTTTATTGTTCTTTTTGTTTTTGTTCAAGTTGTTAGAAATCCTAGGTAGAAAAATAATTAATTAATTTTTTGCTAGCAGCGATCGCACGTTTCTCGATCGAACTTTGCACAGAGGAGGAGAGACATTGATCGGCGAGTAATTATGCTTTATAATGAATATCCGAACATCTTTTTTTTTTACTGGACAACACGATTTCACGGACCGACGACGAAACATCTACGGGACGACGAGCACCTGATTTCCAAACGAACTATTACGTCCACTCGTAGAACGAATAATGATCGACCAAGAATTCGTGGCTTTCCATTAAAGATGAAATGCTCTTTAAAAAGTAGACGAAAGGAATTGTGGCTTCGTTGTGCAGGATAGCTCGCTGTAAGTCGATCTAATAGGAACATATTTCCCAATAATTCACCGCGCTACGTACACTTTGTACGAAGCACCGAAGTTATAGGATTGTTCTACATGGTCGCGATCAATTTTCACGGAAGAGATCAGGATTTTTGTTCAGAGTGATTTATGACGAGGTGCTGCCACATGAAATTACAGGCGTTTGTATCACTCTGCGTCGCGTCGCATAGCGGGGTCGATTTTTATCTGTTTTGCGGTGAAAAATCAATAACGCTTCAAGTCTTGCGAATAAGTTAAATTTATAAATAGATAATATAGTTATGCATCGTACGCGTCATCGTCGAATAATCATTTGAATTAATTGAAATCGATCATTTTGTCGGCAATCCAATGAAACTTGTTGTTATAGGGTCTGGTATGCACTGATTGAGAAATAAAGCCTCTGTATTTGTTGTTCTCGAACATCTTCGAGTAGCATTTTCTCCAAACATTTGGCAGTTCTCGAAATGGGACCAAGTTCGTCGTTCTACTATTTTTTCTTTTAAGCGAGAGTATCACAGTTTATTTATCGAGAATTTTTTGCAAATTGGAAATTTAGTGTGCGAATACTTTTCGAATACCAGACTTAGATTCTCTGACTCGAGGAACTCCTAAAATCTGTTTGTGATTAGTAGACAGCGGATTTTATGCATTTATGACAAAAATTATATCATTTAAACACTTTAGTAAAATTTAAAAAATATTGTTATATTATTTTCAACCTATTAAACACATTAAGAAAGAAAATAAATTTCTATTTCACTCTAGATTATTGCAATTCAAGTGGAAACGTTTTACTTTAAACTTTTATTTAGTCCTTTTGTCCAAAAATTGATGCGCAAACCTCTTATTTTGCATAGGTGTCTACTCAATAGATGTCATTTAAAATATTAAACACTGTAGTAAAATTTAAAAATATTGTTATATTGTTTTCAACCTATCAAACACATTAAGAGAGAAAATAAATTTCTATTTCGCTCCAGTTTGTCGCAGAAACTTTTTATTTTGCATAAAGATTCGCTGTCCAATGACTCAGAATACGTAATCGAAAATATACATTTTCGTATGAAATTTTAAAAATGACCTTCACAGAGCTTCTCAAAATTACAACAATATCAAACAAATACAATCATCGTATACTCGTCCCTGTAACTTTTATTTGAAACATTTTTTTATACCGCTTATAGTTTTTAAGAAAAAACGGGCATTCCGACGCCGTCAATGTGTCGGAATCGCAGTTTAAATAACTTATTTACATCCACGTTAACTAATTATTATATTTCGAGTGTTCTTTTTATAAATATTTACAAAATAGATAGTAAAATGATAAATATTTACAAAATAGATAGTTCAATTATAACTATTCACAAAATAGATAGTAAAATTATAAATATTCACAAAATAGATAGTAAAATAATAAATATTCACAAAGTAGATAGTAAAATTATAATTTTTTGAAAATGTTGTTCATCATGATCGTTCACTTTTTCCAACCTCGCTTCTCATCGTCAACAATACATACCAAAGAACCCTCCAACAATCGCCAAAAAAACGCAAGTTAATTTTTTGATTTTTCCGCCCACGACAACGCACCGTGCGTCGGCCTAGATAGTCGTGCGCGTCGAACGCCGCCGATCGAGGCTCCGTGTCCATGGAGTTACCTACGTTTCGCTTTCGTCGTATCGTATCGGAACGAGGGCCAAGGGACGAAAGGACTACCGGGTAGGCGAGGAGAGCACGGGCCAGAAAGAAGAAGCAGAAAAGGTCGGGGTTCGAACGTGTACGACGCGGCGCAGCATGGCGCGGCATGGCGCTGTGGTTTCTGTATAGCCGGGGTGTATAGGTTGAGGGGCAGACGATCGAACCGGATCGGATATTCGTGAACGCGAGGCCGTATCGGATGGCCGATCTACCGTGAAACGATCAAAGACGAGACACGTGCCGTTGCCCGATCTATTTCTACGCCGGTGTCGAGCCGACTTCCCTCCTCTGTTCTGCATTCGCGTGGACGCCTCGCCTAGTCCCATCTCAACCCGTGCCTACATCCCCTTTCGCACCGTTCGTTCTCCCTTCCCTTTGCCGTTCCCTCATTCGTTCGAAACATTTTCAAGCTCGAGATTATCGCAAAATTTCGACCGTGTTGCTCCGACGCACAGTGCGGACACATGGCCATATTATATTTGGCGCTTCTCTAAAGCAACAACGTCGAAAATTCTTAATGTACGCCCCCACAGAATATATTTTTTTTAAATTTCTGTTTTATAATTTCACATATAAATAAATATTTCACAAATATATTTATAATTTCACAAATGAATAAATATTTCACAAATATATTTATAATTTTACAAATAAATAAATATATATATATTTCACTTTACAAATAAATAATATAAATAAAATAAGTTTGACAATGTCAATAACTTCACCATAATTTTTTAAGAGAACAATCGAGCTTCAGACAGCTCCTTTTGCATTTTTTATTTTTATTCTTTATTCATTTCTTAGTAAAAAGAGAAGAATCGCGATATATAATTTCTATACACCCTGTACATACGTCGCGGATGACTCATTCACAGTGAAAACGAGAGACGAAAGCTGGAGTATTAATATTGTTCGCCGATTTAATCCAATTCGCCGAGTCTCAAAATATCGGCAAGTGGTGAGTGGCGCCTGGATTGAATTAACAACGTCGGCTCTGCGGAAGAATGCCGTGAAGTATTAGAGAAGAGAAAGAAAACGTCTCGACCGCGTCGGTGGCGGATAAAACCGTGGAGAAGATCCTGGAAGCTATAGAAATCACTTAAGAGTGGGCAATGCTCAGTTTGATTCTCTATTGCAGAAATGCATGTACAGGGTGAATGATAAAAATAAAAATGGAATAAAGATTTCATTTTCAGTGATTGTTGTTTTATCTTTATCATTGCAGTACCAATGGATAGTTGAGATTCTCCCGATTAAAACAAGTCCAAACACGGTGCAAATCGGACTATTTTTACCGATTTAAGTATACAGGATGTCCCAAAAATGTCGAAGACAGGTGTGGTTCTCAGGCCATTTTAAGTAACAGACAGAATACTATAATACCGTCGAGCACTGAGATTCGGCATTTCACAGCGCGATTGATAGAACAAATGCAACAATAAAACAAATACAAACACGATGCAATTCGGACTATTTTTACCGATTTAAGTATACAGGGTGTCCCAAAAGTGTCGAAGAACTTTGACAAGGGTGGCTCCTCGTGTGGTTCCTCAGGTCATTTGAAGTAACGGAGAAAATACTGTAAAGTCGCTTCAAATGATCTGAGGAATCGCTCCGTTCAAGAATGTAGAACACCCTGTATACTTAAACCGGTAAAAATAGTCCGATTTGCGTCGTGTTTGGGCTTGTTTTAATCGGGAGAATCTGGGCTGTCGATTGGTGCCGTCAGAGTCGCCAGATGAGGGGAGGGAGCACGAATTTAGGGGAAAAAGTCACCCTCTCTCCGCGAATACCGGATTGGTCGCGTGACATTGTGACACATGCGCGACAGAGACGAAACACGTCGTACATGATGAAAATGAGTCCAAACTCGAATGTAATCGAACAATTTTCATTAATACATTAATAAAAATATTATAATCTTATAGAAAATAGTTTTCAAAATTAATTTATTTTTTACAAAAATTGACGTCGCGTGTAATTATATTGTATGTAACATTGAATCGGAATTATTCGAAAAACCAAATTTTTCAGTTAAACATAACAACGATAATGCAATTATTTAACGATTAACGATTACCGAGTTAACCAACGATTAGATTCGCTTTGATTGCTCAAGTTAAATCACTATCACTGGAGTACTTAGAAATCCTGATCATTAATCACGAACATGATTTCGCGTTACCTATAATTGTTGATCATCGATCAGGTTACTTTCTGCCCAGTTCTGTTTTTTATATGAAGATCTATCAGTTGATGGAAAAAGTAGAATTTTATTTAAAAACTTTAAATAATCTCAATTTTTTATCGAATAAAATTATAAAAATATATCGTCATTCCCATCAAAATTGTTTACACGTCTTAAATGTTATATAGTACTGAAGATCTATTAGTTGATGGAAAAAGTAGAATTTTATTAAAAAACTTTAAATAATCTCAACTTTTTATCGAATAAAATTATAAAAATATATCGTCATTCTCATAAAAATTCTGTACACGTTTTAAATGTCATATAGTACTGAACTGAAGCAACAAAGATCAATTTACAAAAGCAAATATTGCGCCTTGATACACGATATGAAAAATTATAAAAATATATTATTATTCTCATAAAATGCCTTGCACGTTTTAAAGGTTATATATACAGTACTGAACTCAAGAACGATTAGTATAAAAAAGAAAATATTCTGCCAGGACATAAAAAATATATTGTTATTCTCACAAAAAACTCTTTACACGTTTTAAACATTCTACATTGAACTCAAATCATAAAGATTAGTTTAAAAAAGAAAATATTCTGCAATACTATAGAAAATATATTCTTCTTCTCATAAAATCCTGTAGCATTTTAACGGTTACACAGCACCGAATCGAGGTTGTAAAGATCAGTTTGAAATATCCTGCCAACGACACACGATTCAACTTTAAGGTAAATTTCCAGCCACAAATTATTACATTCAGAAAAAAATTGCGTGTAGTCTGAAAACCTACATTGCGACTTTTGTCCAGTGGCTCGAACGACGCGTCGAGCGCAGAGTCCTTTCGAATCGCAAGAGCATCGGTCGCTGTGCAGCAACGCGACTCGACGCGCTGCTAAGTGATACGCCGGTCGCGACTAAGTTATACGCCGGCCGCTTATTCGCCGTAGCTTGCGGCATTCGAGCTTCCAAAGTGCGCGGAATTAATTGGAAAAGCGTTCTACTATTAACGGCGAGTGGGTGGTTACCAAGTTTTCCTTTTAAACGAACCAGAGAGTCGTGGGGCAAGGGGGAGGACATTATTTTCTTTCGTAAGAGCAGAGGCGAGTAGGTAGACGGTCGAAATGACGCTCGTTTGGCTTTTAACGAAAGACGGAGAGGGACACGAACATGCAAATTGGCCGATTTTTTAGTGTTAGGCGAACGTACACACGAAGAGTAGGATGAGAAAGACTAAACCGAGAAGGGGAGGCGAACGACCGGGAGCGAGTGCTCGCTCTCTCCCTCTCTCTCTCGCGGAGCCGAGTTATTTACGAGGGAAAACGCAATATCCTGGAAGGCCGCGGATTCTCGGGACGAAAGGAAGGAATGACCTTGAGCACCTCGAGGAGCCTATACGTGTAACAGCTTGGATAGCGTCGTCGCGTTCAAATTTCAAATTTTCTACATCGCACTTACGAGGACGGTCCACCAGTTCGACTCGGAATTTTCGGATCTCTGGATCGCGGAGCAAGCTCACTCTCTCTCTCTCAGAGATCCGGAGCAACAGTTGATCCCCTGTCGCGCCCGCGCGCTTGTGCGTGAGAGAGAAAGAGAGCGATGAAACGTTGAAGAGAAAAATTTTGATGATCAAAACGACTCACCGGGAGGGCGAGAGAGACGGACAGAGCGTGTGCGTGTGTGCGCGACGGCGTTGTTCGATGGCCCGTGTCGCGAGCAGTCGGAGAGCGTTTCGACAACGTGGAGGCACGACGCGCGAACGGAACGCGAACGGATTTCACCCCGGCCGCTGCCTGGTCGCCACTGAATCTCCTCCGCAATTCCTGCTGGCCGAGCGAGCGCAACCCTCGAACCGCCCGACCACCCCTAGCCGCACGCCCGACAGCCGCGTACTACGAACGTCAACCCGCCCCCAACGAGCGTGCGCAACATTATTTACCTTCTGATAATACGGTCGATCGCGGCCAGAAATGAACGCTAACTTTTTCGCAATACTTTCCGCACCCCTTAACTTCCCCCAACCCCGACTCGACTTCATCAGCGGGGCTATGAACATTCCAAGGAGGACCTTACCAAACGGAGACCAGGTTTCCGGCTCTGCCGCAGCACGTGGAACGCGTGTCCTCCTCCGAACGCAACGGCCCACAGTGGTTCGAAATCGAAACGTGGCCAAAAATCACTTTTCCAACTTCGCTCAAAATTAATGAAAATAGATTCTTAAATGTTCAAACTAAGTTGTAGCATAAATATAATTTTTTTAAGTAACGCATCTGCCATATTGAATCCGTCATTTTGTTTTTTCAAATTTTTAAATCAGATCCATAATCAGCAACCCCAAAAATACGGGAATACTAGATTTCAAGGAAATCGGACAATTTTTTAAGTAACGCTTCTGCCATATTGAATCCGCCATTTTGTTTTTAAAATTTTTAAATCGGATCCGTAATCAGCAACCCCAAAAATACGGAAATACTAGATTTCAAGGAAATCGAACAATTTTTTAAGCAACGCATCTGCCATATTGAATCCGCCATTTTGTTTTTTTGGAATTTTGAAATCAGATTCATAATCAGAAACCCCAAAAATACGGGAATACTAGATTTCAAGGAAATCGGACAATTTTTTAAGTAACGCATCTGCCATATTGAATCCGCCATTTTGTATATGAAATTTTGAAATCAGATTGAGAATCAGCAATCCGAAAACCCATAGAATAGCAATTTTCAAATAAATTCGAGAATGTCTTCGATTTTTGGCCACATTTTGGCGATTTTGAACCACTGTGCGGTCATCTTGCATTTCTACGCTCGATGCTGGAAGGAATCGGGCCGGCTCGCTTCGTCGGTAACAGCGTTTCTGTCCCGACCGAGGAAAGGACTGGGGATGCTTGAGAGGTCCAATCTCTGACAGGTAAATGCAGTATTTCATCGATAAATGACCACGCCACAGGTCTCAAGGACAATTATCCGTAAGAGTATCAAAAAATCAAAGTCAAAGTCAAAAAATCATTAACTTTTGCCGATCGTAGAGAAGGACAGCGAAACTTGAAAGGCCTTGGGTGTCCCCTCAGTGGAATGGGCAGTCGAAGGGACAATTATTGTTCATACATTTGGGACATTTATCGACGAAATACCGTATTCACGCGCGTTCTCTTGTTGGGGACGCTCAAAGAACCAGGCTGCCAATGTTTATTTTCCATCGTTTATTGCATAAATATATATATATATATATAAATATATATATATATATATATATATATATCACCATTAATGCGAAAACACATCGTCTCCGCGTAACAAGGAAAACAGAGCGTAACGAGTCGAACGTGACGAGAGGACGATAAAATACACGCTCTAGATAAGCTATTCAATGAATTCAACAAATCCTACGTTCGAGGTGAAAAAGAAAAAACATAGAGGTTTCTCAAGGTTAAAAAAAAAGAAACATCCTGTCACCGTCATCTACGTCGTTACGAATGCTTTTCGCTGTTTTTCATAACATATTAAAAATATACACGGTGTGCATGTGTATATATATATATATATATATATATATATATATATAGATAAATCTGTTTCAAATTTCTATGTAAATAGAATCGTTACAACTAGTATCAAGTTTAATCAGTTCGTGTAATAGCGGTGGGAACGACCGGAAGCAGCACGCTTCGTAGAAAAACGGACATTGCCGATCGCTCCGAAGAAATAACATCGCGTAACATGATCTTGCGCGCGTGTTCCCGTAGACGATTTGCATATTTCACTTTCGTCGAATATCGGAGAGGAGAGACGCGCGCTACGTTTGCCCCGAGGAGGAAGGAGGCTTCTCTCGCTTCCTCGAGGAGAAATCGATTCGTGTGAAGGTCCCGCGACAATATTTACATCGTTCCCTAATTTCCTCGCGGTTCTCTTCTCTTTTATGGCAAGTACATTCCTGATGAGCAGGAAGGAAAGAAGGAGAAGAAGAACAGGCTGTATCGTAAATTCTTTCGCTTGCTCGGAATCGCTGACAAAAAAAGAAGAAGTACTTATTGTTAAATATATATAATAACCGACAGAAGTAAAGTAGAACAGAAGAAGAAGAGGAAATGAAACTTAACAACCGGCGATCGTTAACCCTTATTCTACCGTGATACAGTGTCTCATCGATAAATGTCCCAAAAGTCTGGCCTGTAATTGTCCCAAAACTACAGCGGGCTATACCCACCTGAAGCTCAAGAGGCTGCCGAAAAGTGTAACTTGGTCAAAGTTCTATAAAAAATAATGAGGATAAAAAGGATAGCATCCCTGGCGGATAATCGTCCCTGACCGGACCCGTGCGCCGGACAATTATCGATAAAATCACTGCACCCAACAATAACCGTTCGAAGTGAATCTAAACAGTAACGATGCGATCGTTCGAACGGCTGTTCCCTGTTTTATCGATAAATGTCCCAAGCGTCTGGACTGTAATTGTCCCAAAACTATCGCCACTACAGCGAGGTATACTCCGTGAGGGGCCCTGAAGCTCGGGAGGCAGAAGTCAAAGGACAGCATCCCTGGCGGATAATTGTCTCTAGCCGGACCCGTGCTTCGGACAATTATCGATAAAACACTGTATTATTCCCAGGCAACCGCGAGTTTGTGCGTACATGCGAGCGTAACGTAACGAAAATTGTACACGCCATGGGCAGAAAGCGAACAAGAGGTGGTGCAGCGAGCCGTTTGCAAATAAATAATCAGAGAGGCTGGGGAGAATATGTAAGATCGAAAGAACGCAAGGCACTGGGGTTGCGTTTTCTTCTCAACGAATTGTTTCTCGGCTCGAGATTACTTTTCTCGGATTGTCTCTATCGCCTAGGCGGTTTCGCAAGTTTGTCTTCTGTTCGGCGAAAGACGACGGCGGACGGCGCTAGTATCTGATAGGCTGCCAGACGCCGGTGGTCTCGTCCCGGCGATAGTAGTGGGGTCTGTTGTCCCGGAAGACGGTGACGGCTGGAAACTGGTTGTCCTGGATGTACTTGAGCGTCGCGCGCACCTGAAAACCAGTTCGGTGATCGTCTTGACCGTGGATCGGGAGAGGAGGACGCGCGTACCTGGGACACGAAGTGTGGCGGTTCCACCTCCGGCGAAGTCGAAAGGTGCTGCAAGATGAATTGGTCGGATTGAGCCAACCAGAGGTCCACGCCACGCAGCGGGTCGTAGTTGAACGGACCGATCCGCAGCAGTCCCAACGTGCAATCGTAAACGTCCAGTACCTGCAAATTAACAAACTTTTCAACCTCCGGTTCTGGAAGACCACCGTTCGAGCACGCACCTGTTGTCCCCCGGTGAAATGCCTCGCGGCTCGCAACGCTTGGTCCGGGCCCTTGTCGGGGAAGGTGGCTGGGAATATCTCGCCGGTTTTCACGTTCAGCCCGATGCCGTAGATCACCGGCCAGTGAATCCCCCCTCGCACCGTGGTGTTCAGCTCGCCCACGCAGCACAGAGTCAGGTCGATCTCCACCGGTTGCTTGTGAAACGCCGCTGCGAAACGAAAGAAGAACCACTTTCATGTACGAACTTTCTCACCCCTTCTTCAACGCTTCAACCCTTAGCGTACCAAGGTCTCGGTTGCGGAATATTACTTTTTCTTAACATCGACTATGCTTGAATTAATTATTTAACTAAAATTATTTTTTATTCATTCTTTTGCATACACTATTTTTCATTAATTTGTTTCCAAAAATTATTTTTTGAAAAAAAATTTTAATATTTTCTATAAATTGAAAATAATGTAGTCTACAGGGTGTCCCAAAACTCCTACAGCATCCGGAAATGGGGGGTTCCTGTGGTGATTTGAAGCAACATTTTCCTTTGCAAAAATGTCCGCCGGGGCTTCGTTTAGGAGTTATTAACGAAAAACACTGACCCAGAGCGCAACCTAGACGCGTGATGGCAAAGATGGTACGGCGCGCCAGGCGGATCCCCTCGGTGGAGCGTTAGTTGTCCGCCGCGAAGAAGAAGTGAACAAGTGAAGGAGTAGAAATTTTGAATTATTTATTATAAAACCTCACTTATTTAGCCGTACATCCACTTGCTGCTTGGAAATGTGGGTCACTGGCCCATTCGCAAGGGGAGGCCGCGACCTTCGGGTCACCGATTGTGCTGAAACTTTGCACACTTATAGATCTCGTTCTCCTGTTCACGAATATATACCATTATAAGGGCAGATACTCAATAGTTTTTGAGATATTGACGATTAAAGGTTTCATAGCTCCCTTATAAAACAGTATTTTGTCTGGTTTTCTACAAGAACCTGTGTAGCGCGGCGGTAGCGTGCCAAGTTTTAAGGCTAATGACCAGTGTTCAAATACTGCCAACGGAAGTATTTTTTTGTCAATTGTATTATGTTTTTTTCATTGTATATTTATATTATTAATTTCAATCGATTAAATTTCACGCATAAAATTGTATTTTGAATTATAAATAACATGTATTTATTTACTAACAAAAATAGAATAGTTATAATAGAATACTTACAGTTGTTGTTATGTACAGCAGTGGTATTTGTCATAGAAGCAAACAAAACATAAAGATACGAAACACCTTGCACATCGTATAAATACTTGTTGATCACATGAACATTTGTTTTTTAATGCATAGTCCAACGGTGAACCATGCGTATTGTATTATTGATTTAAAAATTATTTATAATTCAAAATACAATTTTATGCGTGAAATATAATCGATTGAAATTAATAATATAAATATACAATGAAAAATAATAAAATATAATAAAATTTAAAAAAGAGTACGTTAGTCAGTAGGATTTGAACACTGGTCATTCGCCTTAAAACTTGGCACGATAATGCCGCGCCATACAGGCTCCTGTAGTAAGGCAGACAAAATGCTGTTTTATAGAGGAGCTATAAAACTTTAATCGTCAATATCTCGAAAACTATTGAGTACCTGTCCCTATAATAGTATATATTCGTGAACAGGAAAACGAGATCTAGAAGTGTGCAAAGTTTCAGCACAATCGGTGACCCGAAGGTCGCGGCTTCCCCTTGTCAGTGACGAACTACACAGCTGGCCACAGGTATACCACAGTGCCGAACGGTAAGGGACATACGGCCAGGTCAACGCACCGCACAGCTGGTAGTGAATTGTAGGTATACGACAATCTAAGGCGCAAGGGATGCGCGGCGAAGTCAATGATCCGGACCTTCACTTTCACTGTTCAAACGATAAATAAATCGTATGATTCTTTGATACAGATGCCATGAAATTTTTTCACACTCGCGATCACTGTTCACACTTGTCACCGCATAGCTATGCACTAATAACAATTCCAATGTCACTTTTATCACAGCACAAATCACAATAATGAGGTAATGAAATCAGTAGACGGCGGTTTTCATGCGTTTGTAGCAAAAGTAAGTAGGTGCAGTTTAAAACAGTAGAGAGATTAAACTAATTAAAAATTCCAATGTATTATTTTCAACTTGTTCACATGATTAAAGTAAAAATCAAATATCTGTTTGGCACCTGTTCCTTGCAACAGCAGCATCTAACTTTTATTTTTGCATAAAAACCCGAAGTGATTATCACTATTAAAAACACACATTAGCAACCGTGAGTTTTATACTGATAACTCTTTAGAGATGTTCTTTGTACCACGGCTCGAACGACACTGATTTTACGCAAGATTTTTCTGAAAAGTCTAGGGAGGTCGTTATGCGTGTCGAAAATGCACGCTGTAGCACGCTTACGAAAACGACGGGGTGGATGGACGAAACCAGGATACGAGAAGGACCGCTATAAGACTAGAATTTATGGCAATCACATGTTTCGGTATTCCTGCAGACTGGTACGCAGAGTCAATGGGTAAATGTTCGAAAACGTCGTCCGTCCTTTTACCCACCAAGAGGCAGAAATGTCAGATCCGCGCGCCGCAAGGGTTCCTATTGTCCTAACACCTTTCTTAAGAACCTTTCTAAAAGAAGGACGGACAACGTTTTCGAAAAGTTACGTATTGACTCTGCGTACCAGTCTGCAGGAATACCGAAACATGTGATTGCCATAAATTCTAGTCTTACAGCGGTCCTTCTCGTATCCTGTTTTTCGTCTATCCATTCCGTCGTTTTCGTAAGCATGCTACAGCGAGCATTTTCGACACGCATAACGACTTCCCTAGACCTTTGAGAAAAAACAAGCGTAAAATCAGTGTCGCTCGAGCCGTGGTACAGAGAACATCTCTAAAGAGTTATCAGTATAAAACTCACGGTCGCTAATGTATGTTTTTAATAGCGATAATCACTAGACTTCGGGTTTTTATGCAAAATAAAAGTTAGATGCTGTTGTTGCAAGGAACAGGTGCCAAACAGATATTTGATTTTTACTATAACCATGTGAACTAGTTGAAAATAATACATTGGAATTTTTAATTAGTTTAATCTCTCTACTGTTTTAAACTGCACCTACTTATTTTTGCTACAAATGCATGAAAACCGCCGTCTACTGATTTCATTACCTCATTATTGTGATTTGTGCTGTGATACAAGTGACATTGGAATTGTTATTAGTGCATAGCTATGCGGTGACAAGTGTGAACAGTGATCGCGAGTGTGGAAAAATTTCATGGCATCTGTATCAAAGAATCATACGATTTATTTATCGTTTGAACAGTAAAAGTGAAGGTCCGGATCATTGACTTCACCCTGCATCCCTTGGGCCTTAGATTGTCGAATACCTGGTATTAACCACCAGCTGTGCGGTTCGTTGACCTGACCGTACATACCTTACTATTCGGCACTGCCGCATACCTGAGGCCAGCTGTGTAGATCGTCACCGAGTGGCCCAGTGACCCACATTTCCAAGCAGCAAGTGGATTAACGGCTAAATAAGTGAGTTTTTACAATACGTAATTCTAAATTGCCTACTCCTTCGCTTGTTCACTTCTTCGTCGCGGTGAACCGCTAACGCTTCAGCGAGGGGATCCGCCTGGCGCGCCGTACTATCTTTGCCAACACGCGTCTATGTCGCGCTCTGATTGGTCAGTGTTTTTCGTTAATAACTCCTAAACGAAGCGGACATTTTTGCAAAGGAAAATGTTGTTTCAAATCACCCCAGGAACCCCCATTTCCGGATGCTGTAGGAGTTTTGAGACACCCTGTATTTAAATTCGTTTACCACTTTAAATTATATGTGTTCGCGATTAATTACACACAAGTATGTGCAGTTAATTATTTTTTCGAAATTGTTGAAGATATAAAGAAATTTTTATTTCAAGTTCACTTGAAGGCGTCTAGTTTCTTACGCTATTAATTTAAGCCAACACGTGTACCAATCAGAATTGTAACACGTGCGTAAAGTGGGTGCTAACATAATCTGAATCACTATAGAAACGTATATTTGGAATTTACTTCACCAAATATCCTTTTATGATTTACATATGGTTTGTAACATTTATTAAACTGATACTAAAAAGAGACCAATAAAATACAAATATTTATTTCCATATAGTAACATTTTTACTGGATTCGCATAAACAACGGTATAAAAACTATTAAAATATATACTTGATCTTTGTAATCTTTGATAATCGAGGTTTTACTAAATCGTCCAATGAACAATCATTTTAATAATTTAATACGCAGTGTCACAACTGGAGAAAGTAAACATGGAACAGAGAAAATTTTATTTCCAGTAATTTTTATCTTACCTTTATAATTCTAGTGCCAATCGACAGCCGAGATCCTCCCGATTAAAACAAGTCCAAACACGATGCAAACCGGACTATTTTTACCGATTTGAGTATACAGGGTGTCCAGAAAATGTTATACTTTCTTGAAAGGAGCCTGACGCCGAACCGACATTCATTCGTTGTGATAATACTGTGATTGATCAATGTTTTTTGTTAATAACACCTCAACGGGTATCGCCAATTTCAAGAAAATACATACGACATTTTCGGGACACCCTGTATACTTAAATTGGTAAAAATAGTCTGATTTTCATCGTGTTTGGACTCATTTTAATCGGGAGAATCTCAGCTGTCGATTGGTACTACAATGATGAAGATACGACAATTACTGAAAATGTAATTTTCTTTATTCCATGTAAGGATTGAAAACTATTACTTCGGTTCTACATAGCATATGTAAATTTAATCGTGCACTAGTGTATCCTGCACACCTCTTTCTGCGACTTACAAAGAATATTGCAGAACAATTCCTCGGAATAGTTCCTCGGATCGGAATAGCCGCCGACCAGTTGCAGCTCCAGGCGGCCCTCCGGAAAACCAAGGGCCAGTTCGGTCACCCTTTGCACCATCGCCGCTGCGGCTTCCTCCGCGCCAGCTCCGTCCAGGTGCGCCAACGCTGCGGCGCCCGAACCTGCGCTCACACACAACAACCTGTTAGTATTAATCATGGTGGCGAACATTTTTTTGGTTTTCCTCAATGTACAGGGTGTTAAGAAAGATTCCGCAATAGTATCCTTGACCTTGAATTTCAAGGTCAACATTTTTTTTAAGGTGAGTACAGCTCTAAGTTTATACATATTACTTTTTCGTCACGAACGCTACATCTCTGTCAGCTATCTTGTGACGTCACGCTTGCCTCGCGACAGGCATTTGTGCTGCCGAATATTGCAAATAAACTCCACGATAACGAAAAAATCGACATTTTAGAGACCACGCCGACGAAGATTGGGATCTCAGGAAACGCAATTGACCAGTTCTGAACTCCTCGTTGCAATATTGAAGCGTCAGTTTGTTTATTCTTTGACTCCTGCATTTTGTATGCGAGTGTGCCACCACAAAGTCTTGCGTCTTTCTGGAGCGTGAGACCTTTAGCCCTAAAATGGACGCAAACTGGACGTCCTCGAAACGTCCTGTGCTATCTGGGCCATTCGAATCGAAGAGGCACCACGCTTCTCTTGCTAGGAGCCCGGAGTAATCGTTGAGCCACCCTTCTATATGCTTACCGGAATGTTTCACCACGACGATTATGCACGTAGTCATGTCGTCGGAGCCAATGATGCTCACGTTTTCTGAAAGAAAGAAAAAGGATTGTTATCGAAACGGCGGCGAATGTACTCGAACAAAAGGAAAACCGAGTCGGATCGCAACGGATCTGCTGGGTCGTGTGGGTACTAGGGCTGTTACTTTTCCAAAGCTTCGACTCTTCGAAGATTCGAAGGATTCAAAGGAATGAAGGGAACCTCGAAGTTTCGAAGTCTCCGAAATTTTGAAGTCTTCGAAACGTATGAAGTTGTAACTTACGAGTTTCATATCACGTTATGACTTTGATAAATGAAAATATTAATAAATCATTGGACAGAATATAAACACAATCAGTTATAACAAATTTATTTATTGTACAGTTTCGGGGAGAGGTTCTTGAACAAGGGATCTTTGTTCCTAAATAATTGAGAATAATGTGTTCGATGCGAGAGGAGTTTAAGCATCGCGGCGTGTCCGTTAGTCAATACCGTGCAAGAGTAAACTATTATCTGTATCGATCCTGGACGATTCTAAATGTTAGATCCCCATATAATATTCAATATTAACATTAGATATGAAGTTACAGAACGCTCCGACGCTTATTTTCCGAAATAAATGAGAATAACGTGTTTGATGCGTGAGAAGTTTAACCCCTTGCCGTATTTTAACGAGTTAGGCTCGTGATGAAGATTTTAATCAAAGTCTAACAAATACGAATGTTACGCCTTTCTTTTTAGATGAAATAAAATTTGATTTGTTTGTAATCAATATTTCAGCATTAAAATCGATGTAGCAATACAAAAAATATATGTATTCTTTTCTCTTCTACGACACTTTCGGGGATGAAGACGTTTTAATCACTGTAACCGTAAAGAAAATGGTACGCTAAGAGGTTAAGTATCGCGGCGTGTCTGTTAGTCGATACCGTGCAAGAGTAAACTATTATCTGTATCGATCCTGGGTGATTCTAAATGTTAGATCCCGGTATAATTATACTGTCCAACAAATTTCAACTTTTTTTTAGGATTTCGATTCTCACTATGAAATTCTTATAGAGTTTTTTGCGCTGATTCCGAATCTGACCTTAATTTTTCTCCTAGACGCACAGTTTTTGAGAAATTTGAGTTTGAAAAAAAGACCTATTTTTCAACATTGAACAAATATTGTGATGTTATTGTAAAAGATATTGAATTGATTTTTACAGCAAAAGATTTCTTAGACTTTCCCGAATACAGTGATATCCAATATTAATACATTATGATTGTTTAAACATGTTTAAAAAATAAGGGTCCAGCGTAAAATCGAACTATACCACGCGATAGAGCAGACTTTTATCTTGAGAAACCCCCCTTTGAAGTTTGAAACGCTGACGTTTTTACCGAATGAGAGAACAAAATATCTTCGCCCGACATGTGCTGCCGCCAGTGGTGCCCTTCCACTAACGCGGTCGTTCGACGGAATACGCGGCAGCGCGGCGTAACAGCGATGCGTGCGTGCAATTATGTTAGCTTATTTAAATGTTTATTCATTATTGTTATTTATTAATTTTATTACCCTATTCCCATTCTATTAACATATTTATTCTTTATTTATTATTTTATAGTAAAAATAGGAATTTACAAGATAGGAAACATACCTAAAACTTCTTTTTTCTTAACTGACGTTTCTAACATGTTTCCGCTTCTGTTATTAAATTCCAACAATAGTCTGCAAGCATGGTTGTACTATCTTTTTCCAAGTATCTTGCCTCCAAAACCAAAATGTCTTGATATTTACTTTTACTTTATTATATTTATTATTTAGATATTTTTATTTTTTTCGTTATATTTTGTCGTGTTTTCTTAGCAACTATTTCACCACACATGTAGACAAGATACTTGGGAAAAGACAGTACAACCATGTTTGCAGACTATTGTTGGGATTTAATAACAGAAGCGGAAACATCTTATAAACGTCAGTCAAGAAGAAAGAAGTTTTAGGTATGTTTCCTATCTTGTAAATTCTTATTTTTACTATAAAATAATAAATAAAGAATAAATATGTTAATAGAATGGGAATGGAGTAATAAAAATAACAAATAACAATAATCAATAAACATTTAAATAAGCTAACATAATTGCACGCCTGCATCGCCGTTACGTCCCACCGCGCCGCCCCGTATTCCGTCGAACGACCACGCTAGTGGAAGAGCACCACTGGCGGAAACTCATGTCGGGCAAAGATATTTTGTTCTCTGATTCGGTAAAAACGTCGACGTTTCAAACTTCAAAGGGGGGTTTCTCAAGATAAAAGTCTGCTCTATCGCGTGGTATAGTTCGATTTTCTGCTGGACCCTTATTTTTTACCCTCATTATTTTTTAAACATGTTTAAACAATCATAATGTATTAATATTGGATATCACTGTATTCGGGAAAGTCTAAGGAATCTTTTGCTGTAAAAATCAATTCAATATCTTTTACAATAACATCACAATATTTGTTCAAAGTTGAAAAATAGGTCTTTTTTCAAACTCAAATTTCTCAAAAACTGTGCGTCTAGGAGAAAAATTAAGGCCAGATTCGGAATCAGCGCAAAAAACTCTATAAGAATTTCATAGTGAGAATCGAAACATTTTTTGGCTGTTGGACAGTGTAATTTACTACGGACCTCCGCGGAGGTTCGAAATTCGAAGCTTCGAGGCTTCGAAAGCTTCGAAATCTTCGATCTTCGAGGGAAAGTAACAGCCCTGGTGGGTACTCACTGTCGTGGGGCAAAGTCGCGGCCATCTCCCGCTGCTGGACGTAGAGGAGTCCCATCGGTCCGACCAATTTCGCGGGCATCGAGTGGAGCTGCGCGGCGGTCTCGCGGTACACCGGGTGCGCCCCGTACAAGGACCTGCTGTCCGTCGGGATGTCCTCCTGCAGGACCCCGTTCACCACCAACACCATCCTGCGCAACCGGCGGAAACAGAGATACAGAATCGACTGTAGGGCGGGATTCTCGCGCGGAATTCGATATCAACATTCGATACGCGAGCCCGAGCTGCAACAACAAAACGGTTTATCGCGCGCCGCAACCAAGTTAAAAAACGGGCGATAAACCGACACGACTGGCCGCGATAATGCCGAGATGTTACGCCAGCCTGGCCCGTAACCGCGCAATCGATACGCACGCTCCGCGAGATCCGCGAAACGCAAAAAAATCGTGGCCGTGCGCGTCGCGAAGCCGGCATAAAATCTGTTTTATTCGATTTTTCATGGGATAAACAAATTATTTCAGAGAGGCGGTATTTTCAGCAAAATTTCTTATGAACGTTCGCATGTGGAAAAGTCCCCTCTCTCGGATTTCGATGACCTTGAAATATCTTTTCAAGGCTTTAGTTTGCGAAATGTTCGCACAATTGTTGGAAATCCGTATGAAGCACCGAAGTTATAGGATTGTTCTATGTGGTCGCGTCAATTTTCGCGGAAGAGATCAGGATGTTTGTTCGGAGTGATTTATGACGAGGTGCTGCCACATGAAATTACAGGCGTTTGTATTACTCTACGTCGCGTCGCACAGCGGGGTCGATTTTTATCTGTTTTGCAGTGAAAAATCAATAACACTTGAAGTCTTGCGAATAACTTTAATTTATAAATAGATAATATTCAGTCATTTAATATTTTAATTAATTGAAACCGATTGTTTGTCGGCAATCCAATAATCCGCTGTCTACTAATCACAAACAGAACGATTTTAGGAGTTCCTCGAGTCGGAGAATCTAATTCTGGTATTCGAAAAGTATTCGCGCACTAAATTTCCGATTTGCGAAAAAATTCTCGACAAATAAACTGATACCCTCGTCAAAACAAAAATAGTAGAACGACGAACTTGGTCTCATTTCAAGAACTCCAAAATGTTTGGAGGAAATGCTACTCGAAGATGTTCAAAAACAACAAATATAGAGGCTTTACTTCACATGCAGTGCATACCAGACCCTATAACAACAAGTTTCATTGGATTGCCGACAAAAGATCGGTTTCAATTAATTCAAATATTAAATGACTATTCTACGATGACGCGTACGATGCATAACTGTATTATCTATTTATAAATTCAACTTATTCGCAAGATTTCAAGAGTTATTGATTTTTCACCGCGGAACAGATAAAAATCGACCCCGCCGTGCGACGCGACGCAGAGTGATACAAACGCCTGTAATTTCATGTGGCAGCACCTCGTCATAAATCACTCTGAACAAAAATCCTGATCTCTTCCGTGAAAATTGATCGCGACCATGTAGAACAATCCTATAACTTCGGTGCTTCGTACAAAGTGTACGTAGCACGGTGAATTATTGGGAAATATGTTCCTATTAGATCGACTTACAGCGAGCTATCCTGCACAACGAAGCCACAATTCCTTTCGTCTACTTTTTAAAGAGCATTTCATCTTTAATGGAAAACTACGAATTCTTGGTCGATCATTATTCATTCTACGCGTGGACGTAATAGTTCGTTTGGAAATCAGGTGCTCGTCGTCCCGTAGATGTTTCGTCGTCGGTCCGTGAAATCGTGTTGTCCAGTAAAAAAAAAAAGATGTCCGGATATTCATTATAAAGCAGACTTGCTCGCCGATCAACGTCTCTCCTCCTCTGTTCAACGTTCGATCGAGAAGCATGTCCGATCGCCGATAGTGGAAAACGGAATTAATTAATTTTATTATTATTTATTAATTTAACAAAAAAAAAATAAAGTTTCGTTAAGAAAACCAAGCTGATCTTAATATTTGTACACGTGCATTTGCAAGGATCCACGGGGCCTCAAATCGTTTCTCGATTATGCGAATTCGAGGCTCCTCAGTACAGTATCGTCTCGATCTAAGGCCCTCTCTCGGGCCCGTGCGCGCGCTTAGATCGTGCACCTCCGATCGCGCTTAGATCGTACCGATACCGCAGCCGGAAACGCTGGATATTTTCGTGGCGTAAATTGCATTACGAATCAATTAATGATTTCGGCGCTGCAGGTTCGATCCAATATTACCAACTAGCAATTTTCCAATTTAAATTATTCTCAACGTTTCGATCCAGATATGGACCAATAGTAAATTCCATTATTCGGAATGTTTCTGCCGCGCGCGCTTTCGTGCTCGCTGACCGAAGGGACGCGGCACATCTGGTTTCTGCGTCGAAAGATCTATTTTAGAACGGGACGCGGAGCATCGCGCGAAACTTTTCACCCGCGGCGGGCAACAAGTTTTTCTTTCTGCTCAGAGATTGAGTGAGTGAGTAAGAGAGAATGAGAGAGAGAGAGAGAGAGAGAGAGAGAGAGAGGATTTGCAATCCGTTTCCCGCAATCTCGTCGTTTCGCGCCTTATCGACGCGCGAAGGGAAAAAAGAACAGAGAGAAAAAGATAAACAGCAACCGATCCGACATGTTTTTCCTCGTCGTCGCGCAGTGGGCTGGATCGAAGATTTTAGCGACATTTTAGCATAACTATTGAACCACTGAACTTGACCCCTTATTTGACAAGTGAATTGAGTTCCTTTCCTTAATATTGTAGAAATTAGACTTCCGTGTAATATCGTGCAAAATTCATGCAAAATTAAATACACAATGTAACTTCATTGTAACTACACAAACGAAAGTTTATTAAAATAATATCCATATTTTTTTCAATAGTAAACAAACGGTAACGTAACGAATAATGATGTGCCGTTATTGTACCGAATTATGATACCAGTTTTTTGCGAGAGAGTGACTTACGCCATATGGCTATTAGCGTATTAATAATCATAAGTCACACAAATGTTATTTTTATTGCACTACAAGTTTGCTGTATACTATGTATTAAAGAAATTTATAAAAAAAATTGAGCATAATACTTATGATAATATCCCATTTCTAAATTAAATCTGTAGTAGTGCTCTTTCGATTTCTATATGAAATCTGCATTTCTTCGATTTTTTTCGCGTTTTACAACCAGAGTTTGCAACGGAAAAATCTGAAAATGATACATAATATGTGGCTTAGTATCCAAAATGTGTCAGAATTTTTTACAGAATTTTTAACTGTCAATAAATGGGGGAAATGGGCCAAAAACTGGTTTTTCGATTTTCCTCAATAACTACCGTTACAGATAAGATGTGGGGCTGTAACTTGGCAGATCTGGGTCTTTTTGGGTAGGCTATCGAATTGCCAAAGCTCGATTAAAAACTCGTCCGGGGCGAATTTGACCACCAAACCCGGCTATAGCCTTTGGTAATGGACAGATTATAAGAGGTTTCCATTTCAAAATTACCGTTTAATTTAACTTTTTATAAAAGGTACGTAGACGACATTGTTACCTGTGTTGATGGTGATAAACTACAACTAGTCATTGATATTTTCAATAGCTTTCATGAGGGAATGCAATTCACTCGTGAGATTGAAGTTGATTCACGTCTGAATTTCCTTGATTTAACAATTATAAAATCTGGCAATAGATTAAAAACGAACTGGTATCATAAATCTAATTGGTCGGGAAGATACATTAATTTGAACTCGTTGCATCTAACTCAACATAAAGTGGGATTAATCAAAGGCTTAATCGATCGTGCCATCCTACTCTCTGATGCTGAGTTTAGACCTGAAAACCTAAGACTCATAAAAAACACTCTTTTCTCGAATGGGTACCCGTTAAATTTCATCATTAACATCATTAAAGAACGTATTTTCGAGATTTATCATCCTCTTTACGTTAAAGACCGCAAAGAGGAGAAACTATTGAAAATGGGTTCAAATAGATGTAACATTGCAGTGACATATTCCATATGCATCCCATGCAATGGATGTAATCAAGTGTAATTCGGACAAATAGGTAGACATCTAGAAATCGGAATTAGAGAACAGAAGAATAATATCTTTTTACCCACAACCTAACATACTGCTTTGATTAAGCATTCAATTGAATTTGACCATTGTTTTGATTACAAAAATGCTAAGATTGTTGATAACGAAACTAAATTACACCATAAAATTTTACTAGAGACATTACATATGATTAAGCATCAAAGCACTAATCTTAGGTACGAAACACCTAAGATACATGAATTTTATGTGGTATTACTTCATAAGTAATGTTTGTTATATGATTTAACGTTCTCTTAGACCTTTTCCTCTGTCAATCTTATAGCACTGGCTTGTCACAACATGTTTCAAAACAATATCATTCTGTTTTTAACAAAACTTCTTCATATTGAATGTCAATTATTATAATTACCACCGATAATCCATTGGTATATAGCAGTTTCTTTTTTGGTTTTTCAAATTACTGTGTTTCGCTATTCTGAAGGTTTAGATGTCACCATCAAACTCCATGTATTGTCACCTATACTGCATACTTTTTTCAACGTCCTCGTACCTCGTTGTGTTTACCAGTTACTTCGGTGTACCGGTAACCGCCATATGATACGCGCGCAGTTTACATACATCTCGATACACAATTCTAATGATATAACCAGTTGGTATGACTTTTTTCAGTCTTTTGAAACCATTATTCGATACATAAAGATATTGACTATTTCTTTTTTGAACCTGTATACCACAGACGCAAACACTCGATTCTGAGGATGATCTCAATGTATATCGAAACCTAAATCGATAATAATTTTATTGCAAATACTTCTCAGTGTAACTTCTGATCGAACCCAACACCGATATCATTCAATTTATGTTATTCAATCTTGAAATATTTGTTGCTATTTGTTGCGATTTGAATGAAATTTTCACTGTATGTATAATTGACACTGCAAAATATGTTTTTTAAATTTTCATTACAGACCCAGATAAAAAAATTGTAAATATTTACTAACTTTTTGGCAAGCCCTGTCAATTTAAATTTTCTTGAAATTTTCTTTACACGTCATTTAGCGACTTAATTCTTCTAAATTCTTGAAAAAATCTCACGTGGTTCACTTTTTAAAAAGTTAAGATCGTCGCATTCTCAGTTCGGACATTTTCCTGGAATGTTTCCGGATTCTCTTAAACTATTTTTCAATACATAAAGTTTTTGACTTTTCCACAAACGCAAACACTCGATTCCGGTGATGATCCACATTTAGATCGAAACGTCAGTCAATTGATAATAATTTTTCGCAAATAGGCTATTTCTCGTTGTAACATTGATCGAACCTAGCGCCGATATCATTCAATTTATGTTATTTTAATACGATCGATAACTCGAATAAAAAATGTCACTGAAACCTTCGATCCAGCCCACGTGTGCGAAAGCACGTGATCGTGAGCTTTCAGCGAAACAGACACTTGTCTGTCGGAGAGCGCATCAGTGAAACTACGAACCCGAAGAGCGGCGTGCGTATACGCGTAAGTGTCGCACGACGATGTCCCTCCAAGTCCGTTGACGCGGGGAAATCGATCGCGAATCGATCGCGGGCGTCGATCGATCCGTCATCGAGCGCGACTACGACTAAGCGCATTCACGAGCAATTTCATTCAAGCGGCGTAGCGGCTGTTCGATTCATTAACCAGTCCCGCTAATTATGGCTTCCGTTATCGGTCGACGCGGCGATTGGTCGCCTGCCGTGACCCGCGCTCCGGTAGAGGGGCGGAGCCCGAACACGCCTGGGACCAATCGAAGCCCCCGCTTCCGATCAGATAGCGAACCGTCGTTGTCGCCGTCGTAGGAAAATCCGTCGCGCATCCGATTCGTGACACGGTTACGGACAGAACGACGCACAGTGGTTCGAAATCACCGAAACGTGTCCAAAAATCGAAGAGTCCTCCGATTTCCTTGAAATTTGGCATTCCCGTATTTTTATGATTGCTGAAGCGTCCCGAATATCGCAATTCTTCTTTCGAATTTCGCGGGTCGTAAATCCGGTTCGCGCGTTCGCGACGATATCGGGGGCTATGACGTAACTGGATAGTTACGCCTATTTGAAAAATGAATAAGGTCGACACTTAATTGAAAACAACTTTAAAGCATATATTTAACAATGGTTAGAAACTCGGTACAAAGCGTTATAAGTGATGTGGTTTTCGTGATTTTATATTTCGAACTGATCGTCCTGGTTCTGTCACGTATTACGTCGGTTCTGGTCTTGTCCTGATTGGTCAGTATGGGAAACGTTGCGTCAATTCTCATTGGTCTTTTAAATGTTTGTTTTAGCGGTCGGAGTGGGAGTCTGTTGCAGTCTTATTGTGTTTTCGTCTGTCATAGTTGCGTGCAAATGTATCGTAAATTAGTTCGTCGCCAGATTGTCCTGTCCAAGATTCTTAAACCTAAGCTGAAGCGGTGTCCGGTGACACCCAAACAGTCCTAGGACCGTCGCCGTCGAGTGGCTGTCCCTACTCTCACGTTCGGTCTTATTTATGACCGAACAATTGCTGATTATAAATCTGAATTCAAAATTTCAAAAAACAAAATGGCAGATTGAACATGGCAGATGCGTTGCTTAAAAAATTGTTCGATTTCTTCGAAATCGAGTATTCCCGTATTTTTAGTTGCTGTTACCGACGAAGCGAGCCGGCCCGATTCCTTCCAGCATCGAGCGTAGAAATGCAAGATGACCGCACAGTGGTTCAAAATCGCCAAAATGTGGCCAAAAATCGAAGACATTCTCCAATTTATTTGAAAATTGCTATTCTATGGGTTTTCGGATTGCTGATTATGAATCTGATTTCAAAATTTCATATACAAAATGGCGGATTCAATATGACAGATATGTTATTTAAAAAATTGTCGGATTTCCTTGAAATCTAGTATTTCCGTATTTTTGGGGTTGCTGATTACGGATCTGATTTAAAAATTTCACAAACAAAATGGCGGATTCAATATGGCAGATGCGTTACTTAAAAAATTGTCCGATTTCCTTGAAATCTAGTATTTCCGTATTTTTGGGGTTGCTGATTACGGATCTGATTTCAAAATTTCAAAAACAAAATGACGGATTCAATATGGCAGGTGTATTGCTTGAAAAATTGTCCGATTTCCTTGAAATCTAGTGTTCCCGTATTTTTGGGGTTGCTGATTATGAATCTGATTTCAAAATTTCAAAAAATAAAATGGCGGATTCAATATGGCGGATTTTTGCGCCTTCAAGGTCACTTCAATGTCATGGTGTGTAGATCGTTGAACTTGATGCCTACGACCAGGTTGCATTATGAAGAATATGTTAATATGCAAAAAAAATATGGTGACTTTGAGAAAACCGTTAAAATGACCTTCAAAGGAACATTTATTTCTTAACAAATATACATATTGAAAAAAATATAAAAATTTAAACTAATTTTCGCTCTCTTAACATTGTTTAAGAACTTGTTTAAGAAATTACATCCTTTTACAAATAAAGGTAATTTTGTACACATTTTGTAAAACTTTTAAATTATATCTTTTCAGTTTTAAGTTCAGTTTGTAACAAAATTTGTTATTGATAGAAAATAACAAAATTTGTTATTGATACAAACTGACAAAATTTGTTATTGACACAAAATGACAAAATTTGTTATTGATACAAACTAACAGTTTACAATTCAATTCCTTACATAAAGCTAAGTGAAAAATAGTTTAAATTTTTATATTTTACTTTGAAATATCTATTAAGAAGTAAATGTTCTTCCAAAACTTTTATAACATAATTAATATGTTAATGTGCAAAGTTAACTTAAAACAGAAACGGTACAATTTAAAAGTTTAAAGTTTACAAAATAACCATTATATATAAAAATTTACAATTTTACTCGAGCCCTGGTTTTGAGTCTCGGTCGGGACGGACTCGATCGCATTAAACGCTCATCTAGAAATTCCCACGATGCACGGAAAATTAGAGTCGGGGGCCGACTGCAAGATTATACGGCGCGCGTACGGCCATTGTTGCCAACGAAAATTACACTCTTGAAAATTCATTGTACCAGATTGCCGGTCGCCGCAGTACGTTTTCTTACCCGTGTATCCCATCCTCTCCATGACTACCCCCCCCTCACTCTTCCGCCCCCACCACGGCCCCTTTCAACTCTGTCGAGCATTTACCACATGTCTTGGAAAAAATTGAAAACTGTTTGGACTGTATCGCATTTTTTTCACACAATTTATTTTTCTGTGGTACGTACAAGGGAACTGATACCAACGTGAGAGAAGAAAAAGTTTTTAACCCCGCAGGTGTTCCGCCATTTTAGTAATTTTTTAATTTTATTCCGAACTTGCAATAGGTCATTCGATAGCTCATCCAAAGAAAATACTTTCTGCCAATTTTCAACCATATGTATACCCAGATAGCATGCGACGTCTTGGAGACGTCTCTTTTACGGCTACTTTAGGTCTGAACATCTTAAATTACGAAAAGACGTCCTTGAGACGTCTTAAAGACGTCACTTTGGAGATGTCGTTTGGACGTGTGAAAAAGACGTCTTAAAGACATCTATATCAGACGTTCAAACGACGTCTAATTTCAGACGTTCAAACGACGTCTAATTTCAGACGTTCAAACGACGTCTAATTTCAGACGTTCAAACGACATCTAATTTCAGATGTCTTAAAGACGTTTTTTCAAGACGCCATTTGAACATTTGAAATAAGACATCTTAGAGATGCAGATTTCACACGGAAGTTCTGAGTGACAATCTCTACATTTTTACAGTACCGATATATTGTTATAAGTATCGTTTATGAATTTTTTTCTCAGATTTGAAAAAAATTAAAAACCGATTTTTATAATCCAATGAAAACCGATATTTAAAAAAAAACTTAAATATAAACGAACCTTGAAATAGTAACGCTTTATTTATTCTATAAGTCTGTTAGGCACTGATAAAACACGAACGCGTCACAGGAAAAATTTTCAAATGAGATCAACTTAATTAGTATTTCTATTGTGTCTAGGCATTACATCTGAAAGTACTTAGAATGTTTCCAACAGCTCGGTTGGATCAGCGCGTTAGGTGTTTGGCTGTGGAACTGCTAATACTAGGTTCTTTGTTTCGAAAATATTTAGTAAGAACTGTCGATACTTTGAAGGGGGTCGGGGGAAAAAAAGGCTTTGTCGCCAAAAATCCTTTTAGGAACTTTCTTCTCTAATCAAGAATAAGCTTTGGCAAAAATTTCAGCAAAATCAAAGGGTTGTCGCTTTCGGAAGTACAACCACGGAATTTTGTCCAAAAAATGTTTGGGACATTTATCGATTTATTACTGTACAACGTATTGTAAAGCGAAATACATATTTAAAACATTTTTTTATACCACTTACAGTGCGACGCGACGCACAGTGGGCCAGAATCGCGATCTAGCTGTTCACGCCTATTTCAGCATTATTTTAAAAGTTAAAGACCACATTAAATAAGTCGTTGGATTCGTCTTGACGTCACCTATAACATTATAGAATAAAAAATATGTAGTGATAAACAAATAATCAATGTGATCTCAATTTTTATATTAAACAAATAAAATTTGTTTAATTTTTCATATTGAAATTTGTAGAAGACTGATTGCTGATTACTTTTTGTACGAAACATTTTTTTGTCACACCACCGGAAATGTCTGAAAAATCGTGTGCTATGATTTCTCAAATACAAATGATTCGACTGTGAGCTAGCAAGAATTTTGAATGTTTATCAATGGTGGTATGATATAAAAAATTCATAAGATTGGTCTGGGCTAGGTTTTTCCACTCTTAAGAGCCGCCGAGTCTGTGAGACACTTTAAACTATCATAACTTCCAAATTGGTTTGAGGAGGGACGTGAATTTTGCAGGATCTTTTAGAGGAGATATCGCTGAAAATGTTCCACTTTGTCCGAGCTTGTACTTCGTTGTACATTTTAAGATATTCCTTACCAAAGTTGAAAAACATTGACGGATTTCTTCAGTTTGCAGAGTATTTTTCCTTACAAAAAGTTATTGACAACATTTTTTTAATCCAAGCGTGTCTTAAATATAGACACGTATACTGTCCATACAAAAAAAATTAGCTAATAATGTTCAATAGGTTTTCCAGGACGTCATTACAAAGAGAAAGTAATTTTGTTCGATGAGAAACGGTATCTGAAAAAGTTTGATCTTTGAACGCTTCCTGTAACGAGAGTTTTTAATAACTTTTATTGATATTATCATTTTCGAATGTAATGGACATTTAAGAAACACTATGCACTCGTTAAAAATGTGAATGTAATGTGAATGTAAATTTTAAGTCATGAACACAGCAGGTTGCAACGATATTTTCCATTTTCCCGCCGAATTCCGCGGAAACGAATCGCGCTGAAGCGTACACACACACGCGCGCGCGCGCTCGTAGTTTAAAGTATCATCGGCAAGAGAATTTCGTTCGGCGCGGTGAAGATCGGTGAACGGCTCGGCTCGGCTCGGTCTTTCAGATTCCCGGTAGAATCACCGGCCATTAGAATACCGCGGGGCCACGGAGAACAGGCTGATTCGAGGAAAGGCACGCGTTAATGGCTACGAGGCTCTTGCACGCTTAAATAAATAACTGCATCGCCGCATCTCCGCTGTGTAATTACGCGCGCGTGTACGTACACGCTATACGTGCCGCCCCGCGAACGTATACACGTATACCAGGGGGGAGGGGAGCTCTCCGCCGTACATTCTACGAGTAATCGGTATATAGAAAGAAGGTAGAGAAAAAAGGGGGAGAAAAGGCGGTGGATGAGGGGTCTCTACGGCGCAGCAAGCCGTTCTTTCGAAATTATAGCCTCGAAAAGATCGAGGCTCGCGGGAACGAGAAAGACTCCACTGGACTCGACTCGGATTCACTGAGAATAGATACAGTTTTCTTTCGATACAAGTCGACGGCTCGACTTTCAACGTATTGCGAGCGAGGGTGCTCCTGCACCGACTTCACTTTGCTCTCGACACCATGAATTTGTCGGCCGATCGACGATTTCTTTCGTTGGAACTGGATATACGGTGAATGTACCTGTTACTGCTAGTTCCAGATAGCACAGGAACGTCTTCGGGACGTCCGTTGTTGGATATTCAGACGTTTTAAGGACGTCTCCTGAACATCTACTGTTCGGAAACGGTAAGTCTTCAAGACGTCTGGAATGTGTCTTTCAGATGTTTAAAAGACGTCAAAAAGACGTTGTAAAGACGTCAAACAGACGTTGTAAATCGTCTAAAAGAGGTCAAACAGACGTTTTGAAGACGCCATCTAGACGTCAAACAGATTTTTAATGACGTCATCTAGACGTCAAACAGTCGTTTTAAAGACGTCATCTAGACATCAAACAGACATCTTAAAGACGTCATCTGGACGTAAAACGGACGCTTTACAGACGTTTCAAAGAAGTAATCTAGACGTCAAGACGTTTTAACCGCTTATATTATAAGTAATATCGTATCCGACACGTGATGAAGCTTCTGAACCAAGTATAATAAATATGTATGTTGTTAATTTCCTTTAAACCGAAATAAAATTCTATGTTGGTTTCGTTAATGTACAACTATTGGAGAACATATAGGCATACAACAGATATCAATTTTCTCCTTTTTCAGGAAATTATCAACTACAAAAAAGTTCTAATCAATGAAACCGTAAAATAAATCGTAAGGCAAGGGGTTAAAGACGTCATCTAGATGTCAAATAGACGTTTTAAAGACATCATTCAGACGTCAAACAGACATTTTGAAGACATCATCTAGACGTGAAACAGACGCTCTACAGACGTTTTAGAGACGTCATCTAGAAGTCAAACAGACGTCAAACAGACGTTCGAAGATGTCGAGCACAGGTGGCGAGCAAACGTAAACACGCCTGCGAGGAACTCGAGGTACAAGGTGAAGCCTTGATTTAAGAAAAACCCCCGGGTCCGTGCTATTTAATAAATCCTGTAGCACGTGCGTGTCCTGGGAATTTCAAATAATCCTTTGCAAATAAATTTTTCAAGAATTTCAATTATTTATTTATTGAAATTCAATGATTCATTTCAATTTCAAGATTCCCAAATAACGAAAAAAGTTCAGAGCACAAAAATAATATTTTGTTGCGATGCGTCCACCGATATTCGACGGACGGTTGAACTTTCGCGTAAGGAACCAAAGATTTTCAAGTTTTCTGAATGTAATATTATACAATTCGACAAAAAATTGATAAAACTTTAAATTCTAGTGCGCGGAATCCAAGATCTAACCCAGACCGAGCGGAAGCGCTCGCTAAATCATACCCGCTCCTACGTCCGGAAACTAATATGGCGACGTTATAACCTCACAAACGCTCTTGGGATCGAGCAACTTTACTCGGGTATAACTTCCAAACGAGTAGACTCCGCGCACTAGAATTTAAAGTTTTATCATTTTTTCGTCGAATTAAACAATAGTATATTCAGAAAAGTTGAAAATTTTTGGTCCCATAAACGAAACTTCAGTCCGGCGGACGGTTCCCAAGCATTGATACTCAATGACCGACTGGTAGAGAAAAGACGTTCTTTCTTCGCTCTCCTCTTTTGAAGAAAGTCAAATTTATATACCGCGTGATCCATGAGAAACGGAACACCCAAATAGCTCCGTTAGGCTTGAAGATAGAAAAAAATGTTAGAGAGAAAAGTTGCACTGTTAAAGGAATCAAATATGGTGATGTAAAATACTGTTCCGATTGTTGTCGTTTCCAAGGTCTTTTGGAGGTCATCGATGACTTTTAAAAGGGCATAATATACAATATTTTAATTCATAATGTCGTAGCTGATGTTAAGACGAGTATAAGGACTATAAATCCAATAGAGGTAAATCCGAAAACATCATTGAATGAACCCAGATAGCATGCGACGTCTTAAAGACGTCTTTTTTACGTCCATTTTAGGTCTGAATGTCTTTCGAACTGTCTTTCTGGAGACGTCATTCACAAAATTTTTTTAATTCATGCGCATCTTAAATATAGACGTGTATACTGTGCATACAAAAATAAAATTTGCTCATAATCAATAGATTTTCCAGGGCGTCGTTACAAAGAATAAAGAATTTTTTCTAAAAACATTTAGAAACTCTCATCGTTCGTTTCGTTATATTTTTATAAATAAAATTAATTTTTTAAAATTATTATAAGTAAAATATTTATTTCATTTATTTCGAATAATGTTATTGCAAAAACGTGCACATTTGGAAGACATTTGATCAGCCATACGAGCCCGTTTTACGCAAGCGAAACTCGTCGTGCGGTAACATTGACAGCTTCGAACAATGATAACTTCCAAGGTGGGACGCGGGGGAACAAGATCCTTGCAGAATTATATAGGGGAAAGTATGCTGAAAATGATCCAATTTGTTAGAAACTGGAACGCTTTGGATATTTCTAGATATTCCTTGCCAAATGTAAAAAATTATACAAATTTTTCTACTTCATTGAATATTAATTTTTCACATATGGTAAACAATAACTTTTAGTGTCTACGTTAATTTTGTAACGCAAAAGAGTGCACTTCATTGCAAAAAAAAAAAGAATCAGAAATATTAAGTAGTGTCATCGGGACACCACCAAGAAGAGAAGCAATTTTTAATTCTTGGTAGACTGCATTAATTTTTTCGTTTTCATGGTTGATAGACATTTAAGAAGCAATACGAATTTATTAGAAATCGATACGACAAAGTTGACTTTTCAGCAAAAGTCACCAAATTCTTCGATCCGGACCGCTCTGTGATGGCGTGGCGAGTGGGGTTTTCGGGCAGGATGCCGGCTACGCGGTAATCGGAAGATAACGCTGTCGTTTCACGCGTGTCGCGGCTATTTGGAGCAGCGATAACGAGGCTCCTCGATATGTCGAAATCGGAAGATAGCGCGGTCGCGCGCGTGGTGGAAACGTTCTTCGATGCTTCTCCTCGTGGAAAACGCAGCGGACGACCCGATTCCGTGAGCCGATCACGGGAAGAGAGCACACGCGTGCTCGCCATTTTCCTTTCTTTTTTTTCTTCGCTATCGGAATTATCGAGGATAACGATCGACGCTCGAGTCGAACTACATACAATTATCGAGGGTACGGGAAGGACAGGGGTAGTACACGGATGAGCCAGCACAGCGCACCGGTTGAATCGAAACGGAAGGAGACGAGGAGGGGGTGGGAGTGGGAGTAACGCACAGAGAGAGGGGCGGGGAAGAGTAACGAAGAGAGACGGGGGCGAGAGTGGGAGTAACGAAGAGGGACAGAGGGGTCGGAGGAAGAGAAAGGGGAAGGATGGGCCAGACCAGGAACGAGCAGATCGGCGAGCGCCCTTCGTGACCATAATCGGCGGAGAGGAGGCAGACCGGCGCGGTGCGGCGCGGAGCGGAGCGGCGTCTGGCTGGCTCTACGGCTACGAGAATCATGCCACACGGAAATCCACTTGAAAAGTAGCCATTACCTTAATTATCGGTCTCAAACGCTCTAGGAGGCTGTGTGTATACGCTGGCCGAGAATCGTCCTCGGGACCATCGGTTCACCTGGACAGCGATCGACATCCTGCTACGGGGAATTTATTCCATTCGCGTGGTGCGTTTCTCTCGCGACGACGTTTTAGAAACGTCATCTAGACGTCGAACAGACGTTTTAAAGAGGTTTTGAAGACGTCGTCAGAGAATATGCGGTTATGGCCACCGAAAACTCAAATATTAATACTGTAGAGGAATTTGGAGCAAAAATTAAAATTATGTTCGGGCGTAAGAAAACGCTTGACTAATATAGGGGTGAATTAGGCAATATGTTTAAAAAACCCAACGAAAATATATTGGAATATATATGCCGGACAAAAGATTTGAGATTGGCAATTATGGACGAAGAACGTAGATCATATGGAGAGATGTCCGAAAGATCACAAGCCAATCTAGACTTTGATGTACTAAATGCTTTTTTGAGAGGGTTACCAGCTACAATTCGCTTTGGAGTACAATTGGAAGGATATCGAGATTTGGAAGAAGTATACGGCAATACAATTCTGGTCTCCGAACAAATGAACGAAGATGAAGAGCGTACAAAAGCATTCACGCTTAATACCAGAGATCGAAGAAATGCGCCTCAGCTGCAATATCAATATCTATTAACCAGATACCACCAGCCTTCAAGACAAAATAATAACGCAGAATCACGCTGGCGTTTCAATCCTGCTAACAACAACAACGATAAGAGCAACGACAGTAACCCGAGACCCAACAGACAAGCCGGAACAAGTAACACACCTGTTACTTGCAACTATTGCAAAAACCTCGGTCATACGATCAAGGATTGCTACAAGTTCAAAGCCAAAGTAGAATCAGGTGAGATAGTACCCTATTCCCAACAGCGGTCGGGAAACGAAAAGTTCTCCTCAGGGAACAACGGTGCACCCAAGGGAGGAAACTCTCTAGAGCGTCGATCGATAATGAAAATTAGTACAACTCTGAAACCTCCACCTACACCGATGGAAATTGCATCAGTCAGTTAGGACAATTCTGCAGAAACGAATCACCTCAGAACAACCAAGAAACAAAGAATCAAGAAGAGAAAAACAGCCAAAAATGTTAGACATACCGATAGAAAGAATTGTAAGAGTTGAAGAAGCAGCCAATGCCAAATACTGTGATGTGTATTATACGCTTCTTGGAGATGCTCTTCCTGAGATAAGTGTGGGTGACACTTTTACATCCTGCAACTGTTGGTTCTTTGGCAAAAGACCCAGTTTTATAGAAGCAGTGGTAGTTACAGTTCTGCTATACAAGCAAGATATGAGAGGGCAATAGAGGCACCTGATACTGATACCTTTATTGTGCTCCAGGCAATGATAGGTTTGATGGCAATAGCAAAAGAAGTAAGGACAGGAAGGGATGGTAATATTGAATATCTCGAAAAAAGATGGAAAGCCTTGTGTGCTACGCAAGGCATTACCAATCATATAGCGACAGGGAAAATTAGGTTAAATGACTTTGCACCTAGAATATTAGCGTGGCAGGCTTATACAAAGCCCAGAGATGAGTTGAGACAGAAGTTTATTAACTATGTAGTGAATGGATTACCCACAGTTAGCCCTGGAATTCTTCATGCTGCTCTTGAGCAGGTTAAAATGTTTATATTGTGTATAGTGGCATTTATAGCCAGAAAAAACCGAACCTTAGAATTAACTCCGATAGCACAACAAGCTGTTGACTTAAAATACATGTTGAAGTGGGCAAGAGACCATCATGGTGACTTATTCCCTTACATAAAATTATACCCTTTAAAGGACGCTGACAAATTGAATCACCGAGAATATCCTGTCCTATACTATGCAGCAATAAAAGAAGCCATAGTGAGTGGGCATTTAGGCAAAGAGGAACGCTACCTTATGACTGAGATGCAGACAACTCTTCCAAAAAGTCTCATAGAGGATATAAGTGAGAAGAGAACAAGAGCCATTCACAAATTAGACACTGTAACAAAAGAGAACTTGGTAAAACTTGGCTATGTGTTACTAGAAGATGAACCAGAACCGAGAAGGGAAAGGGAACCATCTACACTTCCCAAAGACGCCGTTAAAAGCAATTTGAGATATTATCTTAGAAAAAATGAACAACAAATTGACTATGGAGCTGGAAAATCTGCTAATTGAGCACATTAAAGACTCTAGAGATACGACGACAAGGAACACAACAGCCTCTACAGACATTATCCTTCAAACACCAATTCCCGTTAAGGAAATGCCTAATAATGGAAGTGGAAACAAAGGACAAAAGAGGAAAAGACACGGGGTAGAAGAAAGCGTCTCGGTTGGTGGTCTGACTTTGCAAAAGTTAGACAGAGAGGAAGTTAAGAAAAGACGTGATATGCAAAAAACTAAAGTAGTCAGAAAATCTTCAACTACTCAAGATGAAAAGCGGGAAGAGTTAGAAACCAAAGTTGAGAAACGCTTGGTTAGAGTTGAAAGAGCTATCAAATCGCAGAAGAAAGAAAGCCGTGAACGAAGAAATACGATCCAACCAGCTGACGAGCCAGTCAGCAACCTTCAAGACAGCCGATCCCAAAATGACAGACCGAGTACATCCAGGCTTGGAAAAGTTATCAAGGACCTCGAACAAATTTCCTTGGGAAATTTGCCTTCTAAGGGGGATGGTGTCCCGTCCGGTGGTCCACCCACTAATAATAATTAACGATTTTTAATGTATCATTTTTACAAGTATTATCAAACCACTGATTGTTAAATCCTCGAACATTGTATTGGGTTGCCACCAGACTTGGAGCTCAAACTGAAAACTACTTTCCACAGGAAAAAACGAACTTCTACGATAAGCAATCAGAGCGAAACACCTCAACGGTAAAATCAACACTTTATTTTTAACTCCTCCTAACACTCAGTGTATCAAAAATATTTTGTTAATTTTAAAAACAAAAGTTTAAGAACTGTTTCAATCCGATTTCAAAACTATCCAAAAAACCTCAATTACCCGAACCGTAGCTGGTGTATGCAGGTAGGTTCAAAACTGCGTTCTATCTCGAAATTCAATAACTATTATTCGAAAGAGTCCACTTCGGACGTGACACTTGGTAGACTTGATATACTTGATAGACTTAATACACTCAAGTGTTGATAGTCTTGGTAGACTTGATATACTTGATAGACATGGTAGACTCAAGTCTTGACTGCCTCGACAGTCTTGATAGACTTGATAGACTTAATACACTCGTGTCTTGACTCATATCTTGATAGTTCATATATTAATAAAATTGTATAGAAATAAATTTTTTAATAATTTTTTTTTTAATAACCTTCAAAGGATTTTTCTTTTATTGAAACCATGTACGTCCTATTGAGTTATTTTTTCTTATTTTCAATAGCAGCGAAAATAATTTAGGTGTAAAAATGAACACCCGGTATACTGTCGCAGAAACAGCGACGATCGCTGGAACGAGCCTCGAGCTCAGAGGTAAACAACGGCCGTCTATTGTCACAGTTTCCGGATCGACACACGCGTTTTAAAGAAGACGTCTACGCCACGATGATGGCAGGTCGGCCGAGCCGAATAGAGGCATTATTGTCGATTGTTCTTTCATATCTCGGAGACTCCTGGTCCGGGACAGAAGAGACGCCGCGTATTTCCGTGGATCGGTCACTTGTCGGCACATCGTGTTCTCGGAACGATTCCGTTTTTCAATCTCTCCCTTCGCTTCCTACTTATTCCGAGTAAACAATCATGCGCGCTGCCAATAACGGCTTATCTTTCCTCCCGTGACTGCCACGCTCCGATCCAATCCGTTCCGATGACATGCGACGCGGTGCGATCCGATCCGACTACAGTAAATGTTCGATCCCTGTCCAGAAGCTGTGTTTTGAACGGACAGAGATCGTATAGGGACATGCTTTTTGATTTATGACTGCGCTCAGATATCTATCGCGCCGAGCGCGCCGACCGCGCTGAGCGAAACTTCAATAGAGAGCCGAACATAGAGAAGGACAGAATGAAATACGGATCGCATTACCGAAGTGTGTCGCCGTCGCCAGCACAGTTTAAAAGCCCGTGTGTTCTCACAATGCAATGCCAATTATAAATGCTTTATTTTTCATTATTTTTTTAATGGGACTTTCACTAACGTATTTCTGGCATTTTTCTGATTAGAACAAGACCAAACACGATATAATTTGGCCCATATTTGGTTCGCGTCTCCTTCTTTCCAATACGCTGTTCGTCGTTGCCTTCGAAACTTTCATCGTCGATAAAACCACTTAATACAGTTCAAATTATATCGTGTTTGGTGTCATTTTAATCAGAAAAATGCCAGAAATAAGGTAGTGAAAGTCCCATTAAAAAATAATGAAAATTAAGAGATTTGTAAAATCGTTTCCTCGAGTCAATGTAGTGGTGTTCACACCGATATACCCGAGCCGAGATCAATCGTCGCCGCCCTGCGAAGCGGCGCGGAGTTGACAGCCGGTGGAGTGAGTAGGCATGGACAGGGATCGTAGAAGAGACCCAGGACAGGGATCGAACATTTACTGTACGTAAAAATTTCCATTCGCGTGTCACGTGGTCGCACTCTTACTTTTCGACCTCCGAACTGTGGGGAATTTCTTGAAATTCTTCAATTTTTGTATGTAATGATATTTGGTCCCCTCAGGGTTTCAAATCCATTTTACCAATTCTCCCCCTCTTCCATTCTCACTATCGCCTAATTTCAGTGGGACCTACTTTTTATTACAGTGGGTTCCGAACCACCAATTTTGCCAACAACGCGTCAAAAACACCCAGAGGGCCACCACCTGGCTTTTACCGGACGGTCACCCATCCAAGCGCTGCACACGTCCTACGCTGTTTAACTTCGGTGATCGTACGAGAACCTGTTTTTTGCAGCGAGGACGAAATTCTTCAATTATTATTTAACATAAATTTCTGTCACTTATGAATTCCTTTTTTAGATTTTTAATTATTGGAATTCGAATTATTTATTTATATTATCAATAAATTAACTTTCAATTGAATTGAACGATGCTAACACTTCCAGTACTCTAGTTTATAAAATTTTATATTATTTCTTAATATAATTATTACATAATTATAATATATGTATATTATATAATTAAATATATATATATGACCATTTTCAGTTTGTGTTATTAAATGAATTAAATTCATTTCTAAAAAAAACTAGTTTTTAGAATTACATTTCACATCAAATTGAATATTTATGATTTTTTTACCACAAAAACAATTTTACTTAATTAGTTCATTTTTATTCGAGATTAATATTAATTTATATTTTTATTTTAATTACCCCTAATACAAAAGGTACAAATAATATTTTTCTTTCTTTAATATTATTTAATTTTCTTTTACAATACTCTATTTTATAAAATTTTTATTGTTTCTTAATATAATTATTATATAATAATATTATATTAGTATTATTATATTATATAATTATATATATGTCGAGAACTGAGAAGCGGTGCATACGCGCGCCCCGTGCGCAACAAGTCCTTCCACTCAGTTATTTGAATTCGGTCTATTCTGGACCGCTGCGCGCGTGTCTTATCGTTTACGACGCCGCGTCTCCAGAAACGGGTCCAACCTTTTTTCAGTGCCGTTTCAACGATATATCGTCGATATTCGAACCGATATAGGTCCGGTCGTTACTGAAACAGATAAAGGGGAACATTCGGCAGGAAATCAACTACTAGTTATTTTTTTAGATAAACTTTTCAAATGACGTGCTTTCGTGTTATACAGGGTGTATCAATTAAAAAATTTAAATAATTCTAAAACACCATCACTGTCGTACCAAGATGTTAGCGTTTGTTTATTTACAGGAATGGTGCGGCAGTAATAAATAATTTCGATTGCAATATTTCCTGAACTATGTACTTACTTTTCGACATACACAGGTCAGTACTTTTTTATAACGAACGTCCAGCTGCATCGATTGATGAATTAAAAAATACCTCGTTTAAGAAAACAAAGTTGACCTTTAAAGATTTTGGGTTGAAATTTTGTTTACGAGTAATACTGTACAGATAAGGATATTGAATTTAGCAAGTTTTTAATTTAAACAAAAATTCTTTTATCATAGAATTTTCGACCAGAAACTTTCTAAATCCAACAAAAACCATTTGGTTTAAAGCAATAATAAATAAATAAAGACAAAAATTATTTTATCATAGAATTGTAAACGAGAAACTTTCTAAATGAAAAATGAAAATTTCAAATCTAAAATTACATAAAAAAAAATGTTCTGTCGACCTTGAGAAAAATCTAATTCAGCGCTGTTTACTCCAGCGTGAAAAATGGTATAAAACCGTGTAATATCAACAATTGGCCTGAAAAATAACTAAAATGTAGTTGATTTTCCGCCGGACGCCCCTCCTTAAATTTTCCGCGGGCTGAGCGTATAATCCGAGACGGCGAGAATTTATCGAAAAGGTTATCTCCCGGTGGAAAGCGAGCAACGGACGTTCCGGCGTAACGATCTGCCGGTTCTTTATCTAACGAAAACGCGATGCGCGTGAATAATTGCTCGCCACGCAAACGGATACTGTGCTCCGCTTTTTCTCTTGGGCCCGTAACGATCTACGACGGATTAATGGTCGGGCCGTTCCACCAGATAAGATAGACGTCGGGTTAAGACGCCCGGAGTATCGTGGAAATCGGGGAGAATACGGAATTGCTCATAATCATTTGAACGACTGAGATCCTCACTTGCTTGGATTCTAAGAGGAGATACAGAGTAGGGCTGTTACTTTTCCGAAGCTTCGACTCTTCGAAGATTCGAAGGATTCGAAGTGTCTGAAGTTTCGAAGTCTTCGAAGTGCACGAAGAGTCGAAGTCTTCGAAACGTATGAAGTTGTAACTTACGAGTTTCATATCATGTTATGATTTTTGATAAATGAAAATATTAATAAAAAATTTGTCAGAATATAAACACAATCAGTTATAACAAATTTATTTATTGTTCAGTTTCGGGGACACATTCCGGACATTCCGAAATAATTGAGAATAATATGTGTTCGATGCACGAGAAGTTTAAGTATCGCGGCGTGTCTGTTAGTCGATATCGTACAAGAGTAAACTATTATCCGTATCAATCCTAGACGATTCTAAGTGTTAAATCCCTCTATAATAATCAATATTAACACTACATATGAAGTTACAGAACGCTCCGACGCGTATTTTGCGAAATAATGGAGAATTAAGTATCGCGGCGTGTCTGTTAGTCGATACCATACAAGAGTAAACTATTATCTCTCGAAATGTGCTCTTCCTGAACTTTGGGAGGGAGTTGCAGAAGAATTAGGATTTACACTGGATGTAAAAAGTATTCGTATAATGATCAATTTTAATCGAAACTTTGTAAAATTGTTGTTTATTAACTATTTTTCTGTTAACAATGTATATGTACATGTTCTGAGAAATATATAGATTAGATGCAATGCAAAAAAGAAATGAATTTCTTGGTTAACTTGTGAATGTAACAAGAAAAAACAAAAAATCGACTGAAATACGCCAGCAAATAGTAAATTTTTTGTGGAATTTTTCTGTGGGGGTGTATTGTTTTCGAAATGTACAAGTGTCCAATCACTTTCTACTCTCACTGCAATTGTATCAAATATAACTTAATAGCGAAATTTCGAAATTTAAAGCTTCAAAACTCCGTTTCTTTTTCCATCTTCTAATAATTTACTACGGACCTCCGCGGAGTTTCGAAATTCGAAGCTTTGAAATCTTCGAAATCTTCGACCTTCGAAGGAAAGTAACAGCCCTAATACAGAGTCGTGTTTCGATACAGGCTAAATGTACCTATTACTGTGGCGTAAATCAACGAGAATTTAAAACAAAATTGTCGATCATATACAGAGTGTTCATTTTAACTCAAACACCTAAATAATTTCCGCTACTATTAAAAGGAAGAAAAAATAACTAAATAAGGGCGTGTAGGGAATAAAAAGAAATACTTTGAAGGTCATTTTAACGGGTTCTCAAGGTCACCGTATTTTTTTTGCACGTTAATATGTAGTTTTCGTAATGCAACGTGGTAGTCGGCGTCAAGACAAGTTCAACGCCCTCACACCATGACCTTGAAGTGATCTTGAAGGCGAAAAAATTAGTTGAAGTTTGAACTATAAATATCGCGATATTGATGAAAAAATAAGCAGCGCACCAATAATAAATTTTGTTATTTTGTATCAATAACACATTTTGTTATTTTTTTATCAATAACAAATTTTGTTATTTTTTATCAATAACAAATTTTGCTATTTTGTATCAATAAAGACAGCAAAATTTAATAAGCTATCAATAAGGACCTATAAAATAAGGACAGCAAAACTTAGTTTACAACTTCAAAAATCAAATGGTAAGCTCGTAACCTCCCTATACATATGTATAATAGAGATTTTGTTACAGCGTTTAATAATATTATCTGATATTTACATTACAAGAGAAACACATCTAAAGTAAGGAATAAACTTCCGGTTTATTTTTTTTATATTTGTGTCAAACAATTACGTTTAAAACATTGCAGGGACCAATTAAATAAACATAAATATAAACTTTATTATACATTGTAAAAATCAATATAAAATATTTTATACGTTATTAAAACCAGGGAATTTTTAAATATTTTTCTGTCCAAACTGCACTTTGATATCTTTAGTGGTTCAAAAGTTATACTAAAATGTCACTAAAATTTTCGATCCGGCCCACTGAGCGCCGCGCCGCGCCGCGCCGGTTCGAGAGTTACGAGCCACAAAGTTCGGAGAACGGTGCTTCGTCAAGTACGGTGGCAAGCACCGTTACGGTGTCTCTATTTAACGCGTTTATTCTGCCATTCGCGGATCAAGCCCGCATCTCGAAGGACAAGGACAGTGGAAAGGAAAAATTTATTATATCATCTCCGAGGACAGTTATGTCAGATTTCATCAATCAATGGTATCATTTTATAGAGCCTAATCGAGCTGGGGGTGGGCGGGTACTCGGGTTCGGGTCGGAAAAACTTATGATATGCGGGTAGTCGAAATTGGGTTGGGTATTCGAAAATTTATATTGTTCGGATACCTAAATGTCATAAATTTTCAGGTTCCCGACCCGACTCGACACGATCACTACCTGACACGATTTCGACTTTGGGTACCCGACATTTTTGGGTACCAAGCATCACGATTTTTCGGATTCCGAGTCGATAAAACCCGACTCGGCCAGAGTCATCCAAACCCGAACCGAGTCGTAAAATCTCGGCCCGATTCATAAAATCCCAGACCCGACCTGAGTCAACAAAACTCGATTCGGCCCGACCCGACCCGAGTCATCAAACCCTGGCCCGCCTTGGCTCGAGACATCCAAACACAGACCCGACCCGAGGCATAAAAACTCGACCCGACCCGGACCGATTCATCAAAACTCGACCCGACCCGGCCCGATTCATCAAAACTCGACCCGACCCGGCCCGATTCATCAAAACTCAACTCGGTCCAGCCCGATTCATCAAAACTCGACCCGTCTCGTCGAAGGCCGATTCAGCCCGAGTCATCAATATCTGGTCCGACCCGGCCCGATGCATCAAAACGTGGCCCGATTCGGCCAGATTCATCAAAACTCGACCCGACCCGGCCCGAGTCGCGAAACCCCGACCCGAGAACACCCGCCAGCCCCGGGAATTAGCTTCGCGAAATATTTTCCTAAGCGATCGAAGATGTCCGTGCCGTATCGAAATTTGGCAATTTCACGAACGTCGTTATCGCGATCGGAGATTTCCAGTTGTGCGACTATTTCGGCCGGCAGGTGAGAACGGCAACTTACCTGGTCGTGTTTACGATTGTCTGTTCAGGCCGATCGACACGTTCCCGCCGCCATTTTCAAGGGATTCCTCCTGTCGGGTCCACCTTGAGCCGGCAGGCAGCTTTCTACAAGCAAAAAGAAAAAACGCCGGGACACGTTACGACAACAGATCACGATTCGTCGCCAGCCGGCATGCATTGCGATGGTCGTCGCCTGGAGATGATTTTCGCGGCCGATCACTTTCCGCTTCGTCGTTAAACTTTTATCGAAATCGACGAAACGACGCGCAGCTGCGATCGGCCAGGTGCGCGCGTCGCATTTCGGAAACGATGAGCGCTCGCTTTGTCCGTGCGCTCTGTAACCCGCTGAACGCGAGACGGGGCAATAGGCTCCGCCCACGCGGGGCCTGCGAGCGGCACCTGGCGATGCGCTGCCCCTCCTCCCTCCACGTTCCTCTATTACATATTCGATAGCGATGCTGCTGCGCTGGGGAAAAGAGAAACAGATACGCTCCCATGCAAAACAACTGCAGAATTTGCATACAGTGGCTCCGGCGAGCTTGCGGCCGAGCGACCAGACGACGACCACCACCGCTCTCTACATATTTATGCCACGCGCGACTTCCTTCGATTGTTTACGAGCGTAATCATCACGCGAGCTGCCATTTTGGTCGCAGTCGATCGTCTCGGGAGAGCTCGTAAATTTCGAAACGATCGGCGACGATCGTTTTATCGGGCAAGCGCGACGGAGAATTTTCCGGTGAACGATAACGCAATCGCGAATTCGCGGCGGTTATCACGACGCACGACAACGACGACGACTGCAAGGAGGATCCCCGGGCGGTCGCGGGCGCAGCAAGGATACGCGAGGAGCAGGAGAATAGGACGAGCGGCCCGCGCACGTGTGCGACCGTCGACGGTGTCGGCTCTCCCGTGCACGTATGCGCACACGTACTCGACGTGCTAGTCCGCATTCCACGAGTGGAACAACCGGTACACGGGCCAGCGGTTCTCAAACGGCGCGAGGCGAGGAATCGTTATGCAACGAGCGCGCGCGCGCAAGAGAGAGAGAGAGAGCAGTCAGTGGCCCGGTCGATTCGCGGAAGATGAGTCGCCCTTCCGGGTCCCCTTTCCTTTTCCCTTTTTCTTCGCTTCTGCTTCTCCCCCTCCCCTCCTTCGCAGCTGCCCCCCACCAACGAACGCCAACGCTCCCCTCCCGCTCTTCTTACACTTTCGCGCGCGCACGGTCGAGATTGAAATCGAAAGTCGTCGCAAAATGGTGAAAAAAAAATAACGGTCAACGCGTCTACCTCTCCCCCTCTTCCTCCTCTTCCCGGGCAGAGGACTTCAGCTGATAACAGGGAGACACTACGCGAACTTGTTCGAGGGGAAACTATTTCGGGAACACCGAGTGCATCTAAATTTCTATTGCGCCGCTACGGGCCGAGCTTGTATCGGAGTTTGTGATTTATACGGGGCCCGAGGGGAGTCCAGTTGTGCCAGACCTCGGCGCGTCTTGCCTTCTCCGTGCCGGAGGGGTCGCCCTTGCTCTCGCGATACGCCGCTTCGAGTAAGTACGTGTGCATTGGGGTGGAGCTTATTTTTAGAGTATGACATTTTGGCCACGCCTCCCTCCCTCCTGACATTCTTCCATTTCATGAAGAAAATCGAAAATCATTTAAGAAACACATAAGTTTCGTTTTATTTTTAACATCTTTTTACAGAGCGGATCGATAAGAGAATTAACAAATTAGGGTCGATGATCAAAAAAGTTTGGCGGCCCCTGGTCTAGTTGAACCTACCGAGCACCAAAAGCGGTTAAAACGGTTTTGGCTTATGAAAATTACGAGGCTCTATTTATTTAGATTTTATGCAATTTTTATTTCGATATGTGTTTAGATAATAAAAAATTTGTCGAATCATTTTCCATGTCAGAAACTTTATAATTGCAATATGAAAAATATAAAACCTTGGAATCTTGTTATAAAAAAATATTACCAAATTCATGTGAGTAACTTCATAATTTCAATAATTGTAAAATGAAAAATATAAAACCTTGGAATCTTGGATAAAATATATCGAATCAATGTCCATGTATGTAACTTTATAATATCAATAATTGTAAACTAAAAAATCTGGAACCGGTCATTTGACCGGTGATGATTAGTGCTAACAAAAGAGCTGATAATAGTATCGTGTCCACCGAACAGTTACGTTCGATCTGGATCTTGATCGATGAGACCAAGCCAGGAATCGAATGGTAGCTGCGTAGCTTTCTGACAAGCGTAGGAAATCGAAAGATTACGAAAAATGACGGTGTATCGTTGATTGACGACTGGTTATCGCAGGTGAGCCAACGGCAGAGCAAAAGGTTAACACCCTCCGCTAGCCTCCGCGAGCGTCTTAACTCGGTTAAGTCCGTGACTCGAAAGAGTTCCGAGCCGGGTCGAGGGAGCGCGTGTACCGACCTTCCTCATCCCGTTCCTCCTTACTCCCACTTTGTTCCTCCTCTCATCGTCGTTCGTTAAAGAACCCTTCCGAACCGATTCGAGATCCGTCCGGACTGCTGATCGAGCCTAGATTTCGGTTTTTATCTCGCGGCTCGATCGAGTTCGCTGTCCGTTTGTGTATGTATATAGTTGTGGGATTTGAAAAGTTTATCGATTAGAAAAATATGCTGTCGTCGTTTCGTCCAACGAAATATCTCGACTGAGCTCCTGGATTGTAGAGGACGAGAGTACAGAGTCGAGATTAACACCAAACCTACCACTGCCGGTTAAATGACCGGATTCATATTTTGCAATTATTGAAATTATAAAGTCACATAGAAATTGAGTTGACAATATTTTTTTATCCAAGGTTTTATATCATTCATTTTACAATAATTGAAGTTATAAAGTTACTTAGATAGAAATTGATTCGATAATATTTATTTATCCAAGATACCATGGTTTCATATTTTTCATTTTACGATTATTGAAATTACAAAGTTACTTACATGGAAATTGATTCTATAATATTTTTTTATCCAAGATTCAAAGGTTTTATATTTGTCATTTTACAATTTTTGAATTTACAAAGTTATTTACATGAATTTGATAATATTTTTTTATAATAAGATTCCAAGGTTTCATATTGTTCATATTATAATTACTAAAATTATAAAATTACTTACATGGAAAATGATTCGACAAATTTTTTTTATCCAAACACATTAAAATAAAAATTGCACAAAATTTAAGCAAACAGAGCCTTGTTATTTTCATAAGTTAAAGCTTTTATATCGCTTTTAGTGCTCGGGAAGTTTAGTGTTACATAAGTTTTATGACGAGTCGTTCGTCTCCCCACTCTGTCTGCTCCTTCTACGACGCTATTCCCCCACGCGTCCGCCAGGATCACGTGACTCATCCGAAACTGGTAGAGAGAGAGAGTACCCCCTCGATTCGAGTCAACTCCTCTGATCTGGCGACTCTGTGAGGGTATCTATTCGGCTTGACATTGTTTTTGAGTGGGCTTAGAGTTTGCAGGTCCCATAAACTTGTCCGGCAGACCACGAAGCGATAAGTTTCGTAGGCAGAGCGTATTTAAATTATTTTATATATAATCATTTATATTTTATATTCTAATCATTGTTTTCTAATGTTGGGGTGTCGGTAAAAATCAGTAAAAAGACTATTTATACATTTAATATAAAATAAAAATTACAATTTCAACACATCAAAGGAGGTAGAAAAAAATCAATATTTCGTTGGATATCCTTTGCTTTTAATTTAAATGTGATTATCATACATTCACATCATGCGACGTTTCGTGTTGCCAGCCGCAAAAACCAAAATAACAACACAGTTTAGATTTATTATATTATTATACAGGGTGTTTCACCTAAAACTGACTGCATAATTATCTTTTGTAATTTGTACGAGATATGTTTCATACGCTCCACAAGGTAAAAATTCACAATTTTACTATTTTTATTTCATTATAATTTATTGATTTAAAGTGTAGAACAAAAATAGGTGAATGATTATAATATTTTATGCCACTATCTCTGAGGAGTGTGTAAAACAAATTTCACGCCAATTAGCAAATTTTAAAGCCACAGATTTAAATATTCAAATTAGAAATAAAATTTTTTAAGTATAGAAGCAACATTTATAGTATCATCTCGGTTGGAGAAGACATTAGGGGGTCGTTTTAAGCGAAACACCCTGTATATATTATTATACATTTTCTTAACCACTTGCCGGTACCATTTTCTCTACGGTTACAGTGATTAAAACATCTTCATCCCCAAAAATGTCGTACAAGAGAACAGAAAAAATATATTTTTGTATTGTTACATTGATTATTAATGCTGAAATATTGATTACAACCATTAGACTTTGTTTAAAATCCTCATCACGAGTCTGACTCTAAATACGGCAAGGGGTTAAATAAAAATTTCAATTATATATTACAAACAAAAATTGCATTACGGTATCAATTTAGCATAGCAGAGTATAAATTTTCTGCACGAATAACAAATATTTTCACTCAAAGTGTCCAGAATTAATTCCGGTGGCGTAAAAGCAAGTGCTAAGGAAGCGATTGTTGTTCGCGAGAGAAACGCGGTCGACTCGTATCGGGAGAGAACTGTGTGTAATCCGTGAATACTGGATCAAAGGATCGGAGAGCTCGCGAGAGAGAGAGAGAGAGAAAGAAAGAGAAAGAGAGAAAGAGAGAGAAAAAAGAAGACGCAGGGGAAGAGATCGCAAGAAAAAGAAACGCGAGGAAATCGAAGACGCCCGTACGATCTCGCGCACGATACGCGCAAGCGGAGGTTCGCGCATCGGAGTAACGCGCGCCTGTGGATAGGTGTATGCCCGCCGCGCGGCTATCTAAATGCACGTACACACGGTGCAACGAAACGCGCGATACGGTGCACACGTTGCCGAGATACAGGACACGGCTCCAGGCGCGGTCAGATTAATGAAACTCTTGGGAAAACAGCGGCGCTCAACCACGGGCCGATGCACTGGTGCACGGTTGTTCGAATGCCACGATTAGCTGGATCTTTCTTTTCAAATCAACGAAAACGGTCGTTGCAGAGTGAACATTTATGTGAACGAAATTACCGAGAGCTGAACGAACGTTTATGAAGTATTCAAAAGAAATTAATGCTACTTCTCATTTTAAATGTCAGCCCCCCCCCCCCAAAATTAATATTAATTGTCATCTTGAAAAATGTTGGGCACCCCTCTTTCCCCCAAAAATTAATACTTCTCGTCTTAAAAAATGTTGGGCCTCTATTCCCCCCTCCCCAAAATTGATATTACATTCCACTTTTTTAAATTTTAGGATCCCCTTTTCCTCCAAAAATTTAATATTACTTCTCTTCTTAAAAAATGTTGGGCCCCTTTTCCCCAAAAAATTAGTATTACTCCTCGTCTTAAAAAATGTTGCTTTTATAATCACCCCTTTTAAAAAAGTACAACATTTTTGTGTCACCCTGTATACATTGTATGTCTGTGGTCGTATACGTATAATACACTGATACACTATTAAACTGAAAACGTAATCACATTATTTAGTAGTTTATAATCGAATAAAATTCAAACGATCGTGAAAATATGCCGGGACAAAAGATTCTCGTTCAGAATCAACCGCGCGGAATTCATTGGCGAATAAGCTTCGAAAAGCTAGGAAACCTGCGCTGGGATGTATCGCGCGAACTTTTTCGAGAAAAGAACTCAATTACGCTACAGTCGGGCATAGAATCGATTCGATGAACGTTAATTAACTGTCAAACTACTACGAGTTACCGCTCCGGCGGAAAATAAAGAACGAGAGGGCTGGAGGGAGAGAGAGAGAGAAAGAGAGAGAGAGAGAAAACCGGCTCCGTTTAACTAGGTCCGTTACGTTTGGTGCGCGCATCGCGGAACCTAGCCGCGAACATTTTGTGTTGGTTAAATTACTATTATTATTACTATTATACTAGGGGGACCGGTAAATAATGTCGTTTTTACATTGAATTCAAACAAATAAATTTTTAACGAGTTTTTATTTCTAATCAACGATATGATCACCCTCGTTATCAACAAACTTTTGCCATCCAGTGTTGCAAATTTTCAATGCCGAATCAATAAAAAAATATATTATTCACACGCGCAGAAACGACATTACTTTCCGGTGTTTATTTATAATTATTATCGGAGATCAAGAGTAACAGTTATTTTGGAAATTTTTTCAAATAACATCGTTAATGTTAATTTTTATTTAAGGGAAGGTTCCAGTCTGGAAAACAAAATCGAATTTTTCGTTTACACTTTTCTCTTCCTTGATATGTGTAAAATATGTAGTTAAAAGGAAATTTTGAAATGTGCCAATATTATAGCCTTTCAATTTTTTATTGACTGCCGCATTTTCACTTTCATGCAAAACTTCGAATTTTAAAACGAACATCTCGGAAACTATTAAAACACTTGGGACGAACCTTTTTTGAAATTAAAGAATACAGTATTTCATCGATAAATGTCTAAAATCTAAACGATGCCATATTGAATCCGCCATTTTGTTTTTTGAAATTTTGAAATCAGATTCATAATCAGCAACCCCAAAAATACGGGAATACTAGATTTCAAGGAAATCGGACAATTTTTTAAGCAACGCATCTGCCATATTGAATCCGCAACCCCAAAAAATTTTGAAATCAGATTCATAATCAGCAAACCCAAAAATCCGGGAATACTAGATTTCAAGGAAATCGGACAATTTTTTAAATAACACATCTGTCATATTGAATCCGCCATTTTGTATATGAAATTTTGAAATCAGATTCATAATCAGCAATCCGAAAACCCATAGAATACCAATTTTCAACTAAATTGGAGAATGTCTTCGATTTTTGGCCACGTTTCAGCGATTTCGAACCACTTTGCGTCTCAGGGACATCCGCAACTGACATAGGATGTATGGACGTAAACGGGACATAAAATGGACATCTTATGGACGTACGGTGATATCTTGAATATATGTGCATAGTATTGAATCCACCATTTTGAATTTCGAATTTTTCGGTGTCAGATTCGCTATCATTGACCCCGAAAGCATCTGATTACCAACTTCCAGAAAGTTTCAATGACACTTTGACTTTCGACCAGTAAAATCGCGTTCTCGGGCCACTGTGGCGGCGGACCGGAATAATAGGAAGTCGAAAGGATTCGGTGCAGTCGGACGTGTTGGAGCATTTGAATTTTTACCAGCGGTAGATCGAACGTCGATAACGCGCCGCGGAAAAGCGAAAGGTTATGCGGCGAATAATTTCGTGTCGATCAGGGAACGCGATACATATTCAAGCAGCATTATACACAGTGACGCGAACGATGCAACGCGAGGCGAGGCGAGGCGAGGCAAGTCGGAGACGGGGAGGGACGACGCGAGGCGACGGTGTTCTCTTTACGCCGAATCGGATCGGATCGGCTCGGATCGTGCGCGTCGTAGGAAATTCTGCAAGTTGTACAATGACGTGACTTTGATCCTTTTTCACGGGCGCACGGAATTTTCCTTCGGAGGTGGTCGCGCGTGTCGCTCGCTTAATATCGAAAACGTATAAACGATCGATCGGTCGACTAAATTCGTCGATCGACCGAGCCGAATAAATCGTTTAAAGTTTGCCGCGAGCAGCGAAACTGGTTCGATGCGTCGCGAGAATAACGGGCGGCATCGAGTTTGCACGCGAGCCAACTAACAAAGGATACTCACCCGCGTCGTCGATCGTAAGAATCGGGAAAAGAACGGTTTTGGACGTCCAGTTGTGCGTCGATGTCGTATCGAGAGCCCGAACAGTGGCCGGCACGAGAGAACGAGTATGGCTGGGCTGTCGTAAAATCGTGGTTACGCAACACGCAACTGGTGGCAAACACACACCGACACACGGGGACCACGGGTACACGGACACGGCACGGCTGATCGAAAACAAAACGTCAGCGTCGTTGTGTCGTCGACGTAGACGTCGACGTACGCGCCAGTATCGAGCGCACCGCACACCCGAACGGAACCAAATTATAGAGACTCACCGAGCTCGGAAATGTAAACACGGCCAAAGCGTACGCGATTGTACGCGTATCGGCAACCGCGCGTCACTCTGAAACTGTGAATCGTCAACCACGTTGTCCGAATAAAGACAGAGGGAGAGAGACAGCTGCGATGACAGCCGAGGAAAACTTCACCGAGCGATCGGCTGAACACGAACGAACACGCTTCGACTCGATCGCGTTCTCCGTACCGTCCGCACTGACACCACTCGGCCGAGCCGAGCTTGACCTCGTCGGCTCCACTCGGTTCACGCTTCGTCCGTTTCCGCCGCTGCTCGGCTCGCGCGGCAACATGGCGTCCTCTCGCCTCGCGTTTCGAAATCTTTGGCCGCTCGCTACGCGCGCTCCCGCGTTACCAACGAGCCGGACAGCTTCGTTGTGACGTCACCGCTGAACGCGCGACGTTCACGATTTATTCGCAATGTATAGTAAGATTCGCTGAAATAATATATATATTTATCAGCAATAACTTTATCCAGTTTATAATAACGTAAAAAAAAGATAAAATATTCAATTCTTTCTAACTATTGTAAAAAATAATACAAACTATCTGCTTTTTTTATAAAAGTATAATATATATTTATTTATTTATTTTTGCTTTAAACCAAATGGTTTTACAGCAAGTACAATATCATTATATGTATCTTACATTACATAGGTATTACATTGTTCGTAAATTCTTTTACGCACAAATATCACTCAACAAAAAATTAATAAATCTATATTTCTACTATATGAAACAATGTTCAGTCAAGAGAAACAAATTATAGGAACAAATGAACAAATGTGGTATCAGAAGTGGCTTATTGTTAGTAGAAAGAGTAAAAGCAATCTATCAATAAACGAGGAACGTGGTAAAAGTATAGGACGGAGAGACTAAGGAGTTCTGGGCAGGGTTGTCCATTAAGTCCGACTCTGTCCACAATTTTTATAGCAGACGTGGAAGAGAGTCTCAAATATGATAGAACAGGCAGATAAAAGTGGAGGAGGAAAAATTTTGGTCACTGGCCTATGCGGACGATATGGTTCTGGTGGCGAAAGAAGTGGTGGAACTAATGGAAATGGAAAGGGATGAGCATAGAGACAGTCAGCGAGTTTACGTATTTAGGGGTGACAATGCAAAGAGATGGGAGTTTATCAAAACATGTTAGGGAGAGAGCGAGGAAGGCAAACATGGCACTCAACCAGACATGGGGTATAGGTGAAAGCAAGTTTAGGGATAATTTTAGTCTGAGAATGTACGTGTTTGACTCATTAGTCATAGGGGTCTTAATGTATGGTGTGGAGATATGGGGATATGAAGAAAGAAAAGAGGTAGGGTTCTGGAAGGACGAGAAACATGACGTGTGAGTGGGTGCGTGAATGCGAGGAAGGACGCGTGGCTTAATAATTATTGTAAACAGAGTTCCTTTTTATGGCCAGAAGGCTGAAAATAAATAGATTATTCTATACAATGTTCACGCAAGACAGGAGGCTTCTTAAGGTAAATTTTAACATAAAATAGAATATGAAATAATTGAACATGAACATGTAGAACATAAATTTTTGTTTTCACGAAACCTTATTTGAACGTTTACTTGGTTTTTCACTTACAGTAGTTAGTTTCCTATTTCTCCTTTTAACAGCTTTTTTATTTTGCAAATTTGCAACTTTATTATTATTAGTAACTTTGCAGTAATTGTTTAGAATAATATTGACTGAAATATTAATAATTCACTTCTTACAAATTGTCCAAAGAGTGCTGACAACTTTAATATATATATATACAATTTATTTTTTTTTAAATTAATTGAGACGCTGAAAATTTAATTATTCCTAATAAATTTATTAATACATATACATTTAAATAAATTTCTAAAGTTTTACTATAGAACAATAATAATTTGAAGTTATAATAGATATTTTAATATAAAATCAACATTTATATATATATGTTTTCGAAAAGCTTTTTCAAAAGTATAAAAGTATTCTTAACAGTAAGTAATGGAAGTTCTTGCGGAAATTTCGAACCTCCTCTATCTATTTTTACTGTTAATCTTTCTGTCAATTTAGTAGCTTCTAAATTTTATTTAAAAATTTAAAAACATCCAATTTTGAATTATCACCAATAGATAAGTTTCGATAAGATAAGTTGTGGTGATTGTCGATAATGTAAATTTCTATTTTAACAATGTTGTAAATTTTCTATTTTACCGACATCGTTATATTGATCGTTATGTGTCGTTATAAATATTAATTCGAAAAGAAATTTTCCAATTTTTTTTTCATTGCAACGTATAGCCAATCGCAAAGTGATAATATTTTTTTATCAGATTATCGCAAGTACTCGAAAAATCGTGGAAAGTGTTGTATAAACTGTAAGTTCGTCTCGAAAAGCAACTTTGGAAAATATTGGTTTTTTTTTTATTAAAGAGCTTTAGATCTTTTCTGATCCATAAGCCTTATACATATGAGTATGTAATTATATAATATCTATTACAAAACTACCTGTTGATTTAGACCTATACTTACAAAAATTAGTAAATCATTATAAAATAGTTTCTTACATATAGGTATGAAAAAATATAATATCTCTTACAAACTTAACTGTTGTTATAAGCCTGCTGTTAACAAATTATTATGATATTGTTTCTTGTATTTAAATAGGAACTTTCTACTAAGTAGGTACATAGGGAGAACGTACAGCCTAATATTGCATTTATTGCAGAAATTCTTGATTATTTTTAAAATTTCCATCTTTGGCTCTTTTGAAAATATATATGCATCGTATGGAGGTTCCAATTTTGCATTTATTAGATTTCTAAGTAGCACCTGTCTTTCATCTCTATATTTTGGGCATTGCCATAGGAGAATATGATTAATATCTTGAATTGGAGCATCACAGTCGCTTGGCTAAGGATTCGTTACAATTGTAATGATTAGATCTTAGCCTACTAAATCTTACTACTACTTCTCAAGGCAGTCTTTGATTCTAAAACCATGGTTTTTCTTTTAAGGTCATAATATTTATCGTAATATAGTTGTCCGTTCTTGTTAAATTCTACTAGTAATTTACTTTCATATTCTTTCTGCATATTTCTCTTATGGAGTTCTTTAAAGTCTGTGAACGGGATTTTGATATTTTCCTTAAAATCAAAAGTTGTACCTAATTTGGCTAAGGTGTCCACTTTTACATTACCTTTGATGCTGCAATGAGATGGAATTCATACAAAGTCTATTTTACCACTATTGTTAATAATAAATTGTCTTATTTTCAGCTTAGCGTATATCTATTAGTTTTAACTCCAAAATTAATACTAATTAAACTTTGAATTGCACTGCGTGAGTCTGATAAAATAGTATCATTTTCTGAATCATATTCAAGACATATGTCTATTGCTTTAGTTATAGCTATATTAGTTATAGCTGTGAAAACTGATGCGACGTTGTTGATGCTAATTGTATGGTTTATGTTCTTCTGTGGGCAGTAAACTGCCACTCCTGTAGCTATGCTATCATTGATTCTAGAACCATTTGTACATATGCGAATACCCTTACTGTAGTTTCTGTTTATAAAATCGTTCAGCTCTGCATTAGTATGAGGAGATTCTTTTAGCTGTTTACCAAGGGTTATTGTAGTATACATCATCAAATTCTAGAACTTCTCTCATACATCTGCCGAATATGCTTGTTCTGTATTTAATTGCCGAGGTATTCGGACCATTTATTGATTGTATGAACTCCCTGATGTATCCGTTGGAGTTACGCTGTGCATTTGAAATAATTTTGCTGAAGAATGTTTTACCCAATTAGGCTGATCGTTCTTGAAGGTGCGGAATCCCAGCTTTAGCAGAGACCACGTTGGATGGAGCGGAGATTCTTAGTCCCATTGCCAGTTTAATCGCTTCTATTTCCACTCTCAGCCACTCTGACCCTGGAAAGTATACAAATGATCCATAATCCAGCCTAGATCTAACATAAGTCCTGTATATTGTAAGAACAGTTTCAGGATACAATCCCCAGAGTACCCCTCTTAGAAATTTAATTATGTTTAATGCTTTGAAACATTGTTGTCCGAGTTTGTTTATATGCGCTTCAAAAGCAAGCTTGCCATCAAATATCATTCCTAAATATATTACTTGCCCTGAGTTCAGTAGGAAAGTATTGGTCGTTCGGTTCGCGTTCGACGCCATCTGGCGGAACCGGCCGAGGCGACGGTTCGTTCGGATCGCGATTCGGCCCTCTAGTCGAGTCTTTGAGTTTCATCGGCAGAGAGAAACACGGTTCGAAGATGGCGGTACGGGGGTAGGGTTGAGTGGACGCCTCGCGAGCAAGCTTCTTCCTCGCCGTGATAGCTGATAGTCCCGAGCCATTTCGTTTCTGGTGAGTAGAAATATCGTCGATGTGCGCAACTCCACGGAAAACGCGTCTCCCCGTTCGGCGCTCGATCAAGGGATCAAGGACTGGCGGGAAATTCGCGCCGATGGTCGGCCGATGAAATCTCGCGATGCTCACCAGCCATCTCTTTCGCGACTGGGAAGTTCAATGCGCACATGTATCCGCGTGTCGTGTCTTCTTTCGTTGCGTCTCGTCTCGTCTCGGCTCGTCGTGTGTCGTCGCGATAAAACCCGAGCGCCATGGAGGAACAAATGTGCTGCGTATGTATGTGTATATGTGTGTACAGTGGCGAGCATATAAATAGGGAAATGTGAAGCCGTTGAGATTTCTGTTGCGATAAAAATTTTCATAGACTTTTCGGAGACGCTAAATATTTCGCAAAATTAGTTGAATTAATCGAGTTCCTTTTCATGTAAATCATAATTATAAGTTCAAAATATAATAAATATATATTATAAATCGTAATTGTAAGATCGAAAATCATTGCGAACATATAAACAGGCAACACAGGTATTTTGCAATTTGAGAGTAAATAATAATAATAAATAATTAATAATAATAAAAAAAATAATATTCGATGGAGAATAAATATATTTGACCGAAAAAGATTTTTTTGTCTCTTCGCCTTCGTTTTTATAGTTTCGGCACATACATCTGTTTACATGATGTTGTCTTCCATGATCCCCAGTTACATAATTTATTTATTTAAACAGGATGGTTCTCCTTATTTTTTACAACGTTACAATTAGATTTAAATCCAGCTATTGTTAATTTATTTATATATCGGTTATTTATCGATCGACATATATGTTGATTCTTAATGACATTTGTGCGGTTAATTAATAACGGAGTTACTGCTTCCTTTATCAGTGGTTTTAATTAGGGTACGCAATCCCGCGGGATTTAAGGATTTAGTTCCTTAATCTAATATATATTTAATAAAGAAACAAATTTTACTTAATTAGATAATCATCTTTAGTCATAGTGATCAAAATTTATTAACAAAGTGCAGACAAAATGTAAATTTATATTGAATTAAAATAAATCCTTTTTTGGAAAACAAACTGTAATATATCTAATAATTGTTAAGAGAAGGCATTTAAATGAAAAATTATATCAATAACGAAACTACAAAATATACATAGATATATATACTATATACATACAGGGTGTCCCATAATTCCTTTAACTCCCGGAGTTATCACTTTTTATTAAAAAATTCATTGTTCCAATACAGTTTTTCAACCTATTTTCACTTTCTATGAACAATAATTTTTAGTGTCCCTGTTAATTTTGAATACATAAAAGAATGCTTTCCTCCAGTCTGAAGCAGAGAACGGTATCTCAATGGCAAGTAAACGAAAACGTGTAGTTTCAACTATTCAAGAAGAAATACAAAATAATTAATGATCTTGAAAGTGGCGAAAGTGCAACGTATTTATAAATGTAAGAGCATTTCCAAAAAAAAGTAATCGTACTATTATCCGAAAATTCCACTATCCGGCCACTTTTGTCTCCCTATTAGTTCGGATACGGGAGTCTCTACTGTATTTAGCAAAAAGTCACCAAACTCTTCGATCCGGACCACTGTGCGGCGCACAGTGAATCGCGATCTAGCAGTTCATGACTTAAACAATCGAAGTCCTCGTATCGATTTTTAATGAATGCATAGTGTTTCTTAAATGTTCATTACATTCGAAAATGATAATATCGATAAAAGTTTATTAAAAACTCCTATTACAGGAAGCGTTCAGAAATCAAACTTTTTCAGATACCGTTTCCCATCCAACAAAATTACTTTTCCTTTGTAACAATGCCCTGGAAAATCTATTGAACATTATGAGCCAATTTTTTTTGTATGAACAGTATACGTGTCTATATTTAAGACGCGCTTGGATTAAAAAAATTTTGTTAATAACTTTTTGTAAGGAAAAATACTCTGTGAACTGAAGAAATCCGTCACAGTTTTTCAACTTTGGTAAGGAATATCTTAAAATGTACAACGAAGTACAAGCTTGGACAAAGTGGAACATTTTCAGCGATATCTCCTCTAAAAGATCCTGCAAAATTCACGTCCCTCCACAAAGCAATTTGGAAGTTATGATAGTTTGAAGCGTCGCGTGACACGCAATTCAGCGGCAAGTCGCGTCGCACGAGACGCATTCACGGGCAGACTCGGCGGCTCTTAAGAGTGTAAAAACCTAGTCCAGACCAATCTTATGAAATTTTTATATTATACCAGCATTGATAAACATTCGAAATTCTTGCTAGCTCACAGTCGAATCATTTGTATTTGAGAAATCATAGGATGGTTATCAACAGCATCTTAGGATGGTATCACAGCAGTTTTTCCATATTAACACGATTTTTCAGACATTTTCGGCGGTGTGACACAAAAATGTTTCGTACAAAAAGTAATCAGTAATCAGTCTTCTACAAATTTCAATATAAAAAATTAGAAAAAAATTTTTTTTAATAAAAAATTGAGGTTACCTTGATTATTTATTTATCACTATATAATTTTTATTCAATAACGTTATAGCTGACGTCAAGACGAATCCAACGACCTATTTAATCTGCTCTTTAACTTTTAAAATAATGCTGAAATAGGCGTGAACAGCTAGATCGCGATTCTGGCCCACTGTGGCGGCGCGCCGCGCCACGAAAATGCTTGGGGACGATCGATGTCTGCGTCGCGGCCCACTAGCGGGGCGCTGACAATGAGAGAGCCGCCGGAAGAGCGAGAGCAGCGGGCCGGGTAGCGTCGGCGTCGGCCTCGAGAAAATTATTGCCTCGTACCGATACAATTCCCGGGGGCGGGGGGCGAAGGGTTTGTTTCGCGGTGAGCGCGGCCGAACGAGGGATTAATTGATCGACGAAACGACGAGATGGCGGTCAGCTCGGCTCAGCTCGCGAGCATTATATTTTTCCGAGGAGTAGCGCGTCTCGACGACAAACGTTTGCTACGAAATACTGGGAACGATCGTACGCGAGAGCGAGTAGCGGCGCAGATTGTCGTAGAGCGACATCGGCGTTCCGATAAGAGAGGATCTTTTGGTAGAAATGCCATCGGTGTTTCTCGTTTCTTTCAGATGGTGGCGGGTTCTTGGCTTATCACTAATCGAGAGAGAGAGAGAGAGGTGGGGAAAGGGTAGAGAGGGCGATTGGCAGCGGGTTAACTAACACGGCTTACTAAAACTCAGGGAGCGACTCGGGTGTGCTCGTTGATGTCGCTCGCTTGCGATTCCCGACCGAGGCGGACTCGGTTTCGGTGTCGCGATCTAGTCAAGGAAAAGTGAGAGGCTCTTCCCCCCGGAAAGCGGAAATCACGACGCGCCGTTAAGATAAGAAAAGATCGTAGGATCGAAAGTGGAGGGCGCCATAAAGCGTCCGTCGTCGGCTGTGCGGGGATTTTCGTGCGTTCGCTCCGCCGCATCGAAATTACCGAAAGCGAATGCATTTTTATCCGGTGGTCGGAGGAGATTCCAGCGTTTCGGCGGTTGAATTAATTATCCAAGAGCTAGGGACTTCACATATTCTAGCGCAAGCGTCGCCTGTGCGACGGGGAGTCGCTCGAGCTGGTAACATCGATGCGTGCCGCCGGTCTTCGTCGGTGTTTCGCGATCGAATCATCGCGCGTGCGACCGTTGGACATTTTTCTGCGAGAGCGGAACGGCGGTTGCCGAATTCCCGGCGATCAAAGGTAGTCGTTAGGAGAGAAAGAATGACGGTAGACACGGGATAGGAAAGACGAGAGAGAGAGAGAGAGAGAGAGACTGGGGCCGAGGCTTTGATAAAGGACGGGCGCGGGTCTGGCTAGCGTGCGCGCGAGAGAGAGAGAGAGGGGTGGCAAGAGAAGGGTGGAAAATCAGAGCGATATCGACCGCGAATTGCGCTTGCGTGGAAAAAGGCGCGCAATCGCCGTCGAGGAAGCGACACGCCGTCGCGAGGAAGAAGCTCTCGCAGTCGGTCGATCGTCGCGGCGACGAGCGCCGAGCTCCGAGAGTCACGCGCAGAGACTCGGGGGAGAGAAAAAGGGCCACCTCGTTCAGTTTCCGTTTCGCGAGCCACCTCCTGGACGGCCGACGACCACCCTCGAATCCGCGCTATAGGGACCGTAGCAGCCGTCCGTCGTCGACCCTGGCCCGCAAGAGAGAGAGAGTCTAGCCTGCCGGAAGGAGACGCGTCACTTGCCGATACTTCCGGTACTTTCCATCGTCCATTTGCGGCCGGTGATTCGAACGCGTGCACGGGACCGGACCAACTGCTCCGAATCGGAGCGCCACCGTTCGGAAATGTGACTCTATCTTGGGGAATCGGTGTCTAGAGGAGGAGGCCGGTGAAGCCGATGGCAGAGGGAAGAAGAGTTTCGCGGGGAGGAGATAAGCGGGCCCGATAAGGGAGATAATGGCCGAGCGATAGGCGCGATCTCGCGTCGATATGCAGGAGAACGTGTCGTCGATCCGAGCCAGCGGACCCGGACCCGGGCCGGTGCAGGAGGAGGTTCAATTGACGGAGCTATTGCCGGTGAAGCAATCGCGGATCAGGCGCAACGGCGAAGGCGATGACGACGGCTGTGGCGGCGGTGATAAGGCTGACGCGAAGAAGGACGGAGGTGGCGTCCACTCGAACGGGACCACGGACGCGTTGAAGGTGCTGCGGAGCTTCGAGGAGAGCGAGCAACAGTTCCACGCGCGGCACAGCTTCCTGGAAAAGACGGACCATCGACGGAAGCAGTCCGCGCAGAGGAGGAGGCACGTCGCGAAGGTCCCGGGCGGTGCGTCGAAGAGGCAGGAGAAGTCATTTGTGTTCTCGGTGTACGGCCAGGAGGAGGAGGACGCCTATCCGGCCGGCTTCGAGCAGAGTAAAGACCTCGACGAGGAGATCTACGCGTTCCGGCGCGACGCTCGCGTCTACTCGCCGGGGACCGACGGCTCGTTGTTCGAGCACGGCTGCGAGCCCGACGGGAAGGCTTCGGGCTTCAACATCGAGGCAATCATCGCGGCGAACTACTTCCTCGAGAGCGAGAACAACAACGTGCTGCGGCCCGGCCCGGGCGATAAGGTGCGCCGCGCCGAGAGCTCGTCGTTGGCGTCTTCGCCGGGCAAGAACGAGTACGAGGACGAGGACGACAGCAGTGTGGATCATGGACGAGGAGAGGATGCGAACGACGACGACAACGAAGACGGAGGGAAGGCGGAGAAGAGAAGAGAGAAAACGGCGATCGCGGCCGGAAACGAGGAGAAGAAGTACTGTTGCGTGGTGTGCGAGGCGCGGTTCAAGGGCAGCGGCGGGCTACGGAACCATTACAAGATCGTGCACGGCACCGGGCCGATATTTAAATGCGACGAGTGCGGCAAGGAGTTCCCGCTTAAGGAGCGGCTGAAGCTCCACGTGAGAACGCACACCGGCTTCAAGCCGTACAAATGCTCCGAGTGCGACAAGAGTTTCGCGAGGGGCGGCCAGCTGGTGCAGCATCGGCGAAGTCACAGCCAGGTAAAGCCGTACCGTTGCGGCCTGTGCTCGGGGACGTTCACCTGCGCGGCGAACCTGGCGCTCCACGTGAAACGCCACAACGGCCAGAAGGACCACAAGTGCGAGATCTGCGGGCGGGCGTTCGTGCGCCGGGACGCGCTCAAAAAACACCTGGAGTGCCTCCATCGGGACGTCAAGTCGTTCCTCTGCGTGATCTGCAACAAAACGTTCAAGGGTCATCTGCCGCAGCACATGAGGACGCACGCGCGCGACCGGCCCCACGGATGCGCCACCTGCGGCCAGAGGTTCGCACAAAAGTCTCAGCTGACCGTACACCAGCGCACCCACTCCGGCCAGAGGCCATTCAGGTGTCTGGTTTGCTGGCAGGCGTTCGCCCACTCGACCGCCCTCAAGCTCCACACCAGAAGGCACACCGGCGAGAGACCGTTCAAGTGCGCCGAGTGCAACGCCGGCTTCACTCAGCTGCCACACTGGAAAAAGCACATGAAGTGCATCCACGGACGGACCGAGCCGTACGCCTGCAAACGCTGCAAGAGTTTCTTTCGGATCAAGAACGACCTCGAGTTCCACGAGAAGACTTGCCATCCCGAGCTAGTCTCCAGCAACGCGACCACCACCACCGCCGCCGCCAACAACAACACCAGCTCAACCAATCCCGGAAATACCGATGCGCTCTTTCGCGAAATCGTCGAGAAACCTCCACTGCCGACGCCGCCGACGCCCACTGCAGCCGCACCGACGCCCTCCAAGTACAGAACCATGTCCGTCGAGAGGATGAGATTGCTCCTCGCGGTTCTGCTCAAGAGGATCAGCAAGCAGGAGAGGCTGGACGAACTAGGGTTCGGCAAACGGTTGATCGACGAGGTCCTCCGGGACTCCTTGCTCTCCGCCGGCAAGGACCCGGTGCCGCGCGACGGCCTCACCGAACTCGAGACCCTCACCAGAAACCTCGAGATATTCCTCAAGTGGACCGTGCCCAAGGAACACTGGGAGAACTTTCGCAAGCACAACAAATCCCCCGAGGACATCTTGGAGACGCTTACCGCCACCTAAACGAGAATCGGCTCGACGGCGAGCGCCGTCGTCGTCGTCGAGCCGAACTAATTCTCATCTTTTTGCCCGAGAGAGGCTGTCGATTCGTTTCGCCGCGTGCTAGTCCAATGTGTGCAAACGCAAACGTAATTTATCTAATTTTCGATTCGGTGCGCGTAGATATCCTTTTAACCGATCGAACTTCTCTTCACAGTGCCATGCGCGATCGCTGTATACAAGCCGCGAACGGTACGCGTTGCCGGGGATCAAGAGAATGAGCTCTGTCGGATAATTTCTTGCCATATTTGTTAACCGTATTACGTATGTAGTATGCATGAGAGTGTGCACGCACGTAATTGCACGTTTTAGCGTACGTTCACCTAGGTTCACGAGCTATCCTTTAGCAAAATCGAAGAGGCTATCTTGTATTCTATGACGTTTATCGCGGTATATACCTATATACATACACGGACACATATGCATGGGTACAGAGCGTCCCAAAAATGATTCTCGAGGCAATTCCAGATAATTTTTTCCTTTGCGAAAATCTTCTACGAGGCTTCGTTCAGGAGTTATCCACCGAAACACACAGACCAATCAGGACGCCGGGCCCTCTGTAGCCACGCTTCGATTGGTCCTGTACCGATAACTTCTGAACGAGGTCTCGCAGAAGATTTTCGCAACGGGAAAAGTTGCTTGGAATCGCCTCGGGGATCGTTTTTCGGACACCCTCTGTTCGGCTGAACGTCCTACATTTGTATTCGCAGATATACACGACGCGCGTACCTACGCGCGTACCGGCAAGTTTCAGCGCGTATTTACCCTTTGCGCTCGGGGCTGTTTTCACTTGAAAATTAGATATTTTTACCAACCGAGAATAACTCTATTCTGTATTATTTCATGGACACGAAATTGACATAAAACAGTGATTGATTGGTAAAGCAATTTTTAGTGGACGCAAAGGGTTAGAATACGCGTGTCATCGTCGCCGATAGTCGGTTTCTTCGACGCAACGCGACGCAGGTGGTAAACGGTTGTTTCGCTCAGAATTTCGAGAATTGCGCCGGCAATACAACCGAAAAAAATGGTGCGGTGACGGTGACTTCGATGCCGAAGAGATCTCCGATCTGGTATCGTTCGCGCGACATCGTTTCAACCGTTCGCCACGCGTTGCTCGGAAGAAGCTCGACGTTAGATAGCGATGTAAGTAAATGTGAGCAGACAATAATGAAGAGGGTTACAAGATTGATATATATTAGTCATTGAAAAGAAGATATATATATATATATACATGTATGCTTATACACACACACACACACATATACGTTATAAGATAACTGTGCTGCGATGTGTTTCAGAATGCGAACAGAAGAAGCGTTTTCTAATTGTATCGGTATTGTAACGAGCGGATATTTTCGGTTCGGCTGAGGCGCTTGTTCTGTGATAAAAGCGGACGTTCTACGGAAACGTTGTCGAACGGATGCTTTTCGACACTCGGAAAGCACTCGACAAGTTCGAGATATCCGCCAGCATCCAAAGAGTCGGACGAATTCAACGATAATTCGTCGAGGCGGAGGACCGTTGTGTCGGGAACGAAAATTTATTCGAAAGATCGAAATCTGCTTTTCCGTTTGTCGTAGAAATGCAAACGAGGGTCGCGAGACGTTGAATGTACAATGTAAATCGAGGTCAAGCATGCGTGATCGCGTTCGAAAGAGGAGTGCATGCGTGTGCGTGTGTGTGTGTGTGTAAAAGAGAACGAGGGAAACAGATTTCGATGTTTTGACGGCAAGGTCTCGCTCCGATGTTACTTTTAAGTTACGGTGCCAAAGAAAGAAGAAAAAAAATGAAGGCGACATTGTTGGTCAACCAAAAAGGAAAGTTGTCGATGACGCGTTTTGTTGTCTTTTTAAATGTTGCTCGCTGTGGAGTTGCGAACAACCGTTGCGCATTTCTCCTCCTATATTTTCGTTGAACGCATTATCTGAAAGATTCAAAGTTCTATTTATTGTTTTTCCATTAGTGCCATAAATATTACTGTCCTGCGTTGTACGATAGAACGGTGACTCGAAATAAAAATGTTTTTTCTTTATATAATATGTGTTTATATTTTAACGGGTACAAAAAAAAACAAACGCGTCTCTTAATATACGTATACTATACTTGTAGAAAGAAAGAAAAAGTTTCGCATACCGCGGAATACGATTGTTAAAATTATTGATGGTTATTGCTCGCGGCAAGTGTCCATCGCAGCTTGAATTCTTTCGCCAGATCGGTCTGCAAGTTGTCCACGATCAAGCTCTGAAAACGACAAGACTTTGAGACTTTGAACAAACGATAAATAGCATGCAGAGGATGACTCACGTTTTCGGTGCGGTTGTATTGATACTTGATCTCGTGATCATTGAACGATACTTTCGTGACGACCGACGTGACACCCCATACTTCTATCCGTCCGAGGATCATCGATTCCTTGAAGGTATTGTTATCCAGCCTACGAGAAGAAAAGATGTTGTCGCCTACGCTGAACGACAACCAGGCGAATTGTCCCTTTTCAAACGTATCTGGAAGAATTTATATTATTTATTAATGTTTCAATTCTGACAACTGCTTTAAACAATGCCCTTTAAGCGTCAATCACAACAATTAAATTTCCACTATACAAAAATGGACTATTCTGATTGTCGTGGTAAACTTTTTGATATTCTCTTAGCAATTGAACTCATTAAACAGATTTTCAAATTTACTTTTCCTTGAAACTATGTAATATTCTAGCATTATACTCTCTCTGGTAAATCGACTGTTTTCTTCTTTATACTACATTGTATCATTATTTTCAAAACTTAAATGGTTACAAGAACCATACAAAAAATGTATTTTCAATTGACTCATCTGTAATTTTGTTAAAAAAATTTTATATTCATAATCATAGTGCAGGCAAAAATGACTCTCTTAAAGATTAAAAGAGACGATTGCTTACATTTTTTTTCTGGTTAGTAAGAACAGTGCAATTCTTGGTTTGTAAAGTGAAAACTGAGTCAGCGATTCGATTCAGAACTGTAAATGTTGTATATGAATATTTTAAATTTCAAGTGATAGTTTTAAATACACAAAAGGTGTGTAAGAAAGAAAATAGAGACAAAAGATGTATAGGAAACCCCATTATCATGGCTTTCTTCGACAATTGGTATACAAAGTATTTTAAAAACTTTCAAAAGCGAATAACATTTTTTAAAATTGAACTAAACGATTTCAGTCTTTTTTTGTGATATTAGAGGAATTAATTAATAGTGTCTGTTTTTTATGTGAGGCTCTAATGAAAATTTAAACACACCTTTTATAGATTTAAGTATGTTACGTTTATGTAAAATCAATAGGGTTGCTGCGAGTCATAATGATAAATAATTTTGAGAAACTGTTAGTTAAATGAAACGTAAACTCTAAATTCAATGATATTTGTAACTTACAATACTTCTAGCTCTTTTATGGATTTTAATGAAATTTTGTACATGTACAAAACATACTTAGATCTACAAAAAGTATTTTCAAATTTTTGTTACAAGCACACACAAAAAAGTTGAAAATAGTGAATTTTACTTTTTTTAAATTAAAAGAAAAAATTTATTCACACATTCATTTATTCTATCTAATTTTAAAAAAGTTATTCATTTTTAAAAGATGTACGAATACTTTGTACTCCTACGGTATGTGTACATGTACCGTGACACAGTGACCCGTATCCAAAAAAACGTGAATTAAAATCAAATTTTCTACCTTGTTAAAACATGTGTAAAGCCACAGATTTTTGTATGTGTGTACTAAGTTTTGATAAATTTATAGATTATTGTGAGTTACTAGAATTTTTTCCATAAACATTCAACAAGTGGGAAAATGTGTATTTCACAACTATCAAATTTTTCCATTGATGAATTAGCTTAAATCTAGGTACTCGCTATTAAGAGTAGCCTTTTCGCTGGACATTCCTAAAAAATGATAACTATATTTTAATGCTTTAAAAAAATATCTCTTCCTAAATTTCTATTTTCCATGGTACCTCAACTAATGCAACGCAATCTTGAAATCCAGAAATAAATTTACATATAACCAAGTACTTAGACAAACTCTTACAATTTTTTAGTTTTCAGTTTTTCATTATACATATATATTTTTTAAAATACGTATGTGCATCAATTTTGAACCTTCTGTATAGTGTACCGACAACATCGATCACTAATGATAAAAATATATTCTTGTTTATCACATCAGTGTTGTTTATATAATTCGAAAAAGAACTTGAAAAAATTTAAAAAATATTTCAAACCTGACTCCTTTTTATCTATTGGATCTGAATGATTAGATAATAGCCGTTTATCAGCGATATCAGGCTCATATTATGAAAAAGACAAAAGATATATGTGTTCCCCCCAGCAATTAGTAAAAAAAATAATCTATATGAAGTGTCCCCTTACATCAATAAATTTTTGTTCAAACTTTTTGTTTTAATAGGACCAATCCTTTACAAGACTTTCCAGATAAAAGAACATCCTGCATACAACGTTATTTAAAAAACGATGGTGACTCTTAGCTTCTCCAATAGAATTTTATATCGTACAAAATAGTGCATTGGTTGAATTAGAGCATGTACGTTTTGATATGTACAATATACACTTTATAGCATTCCATTTTAAAAAACTGAAGAGAACTTTCATTTTTCGAATAATATTGTAAAGAATTACTATTTACTGACGATCCACCTTACCGGATAACCGAATCCTGACAAATGCTGCTAATCACTATAACTTGGTTAAAGACTGTAAGTGTAATTGAAACGTATTAAAGGCACCATTTAATTGCATACCAAAAGATATTTCAACTGAAATATAGAATTCATTAAATTCCTAACTTTATGATAATAGCTTGTTTAATTATCTGAGTTTCATGGATGTGCTAACATGATTTGCCTAATATCACATTCTAAACAAACAGGAAAATTTTCAATAAATCCTGTATAAAGGCGATACTATGTACATATAAGAATTATAAATAATCATTTTAATAGAAAAATGATACCGGAATCAGATTCTAGGGGTTTAAGAGCTCCTAGAATCACTTTTCTCATAATAGATAACAACAGTATCAATTTTAGTTTTCTGTCGATCAGAAAACTGCAGCAGATTAAATTAATTAATGACAATCAAAATACCTAAACTGTCACCGTCATCCCAGTACAATTCTCCTTTCGCAGTTTTGTCTAGATCTATTGTGACCAACAAATCGAAATTGTTTTTTCTGCTAGCGGTTGTAGTAGCAGCTGGCTTCTGCGTAGGTAAAACGGATCCCCCACGAATCATCAATGGTATAGTGTCTAGCGGCGCATCCAGCGTATACCATTCACCACTACTGGATCTGCTTTCTTTTGTATAGTAATCATACCATACTCCCCGTGGAAGGTAAGCTGACACTTTCACCTCATTCTGAAAACAAGTAAACGTGACCACATGCGATCACTACCAGATTTTTAGCTACTTTTTATTTATTACTTATCGGAACGTACTTCATCTAAAACTGGAGCAATCATTAGCGAAGCTCCCCATAGGAACTGAGTATCGATATCAAAGGTGACTGGGTCATCTGGGAACCTGGAAAAACCAATTTGTAGAGGAGTTTTTCTAATGGCAGTTTTAGAAGTCGTATTATCTGGACTACCCACAGCGAGGTACTCAAATTAATTTAGTTCATGATTTTGTCATACTAGTTCCAGACATATAGATATAAAAATGAACAAGCGGTAAATGTCTACTAGCATGCAAGCACTTTCTTTTATATTTTACTTTTTTCAAATTTTGAAGCAGCTAAGTATATTTACAGATATTTGGTGTACTTTAATTGTAATTGTGTACCACAGTACTTATTTTGAAATCCATATAATAAAGAAAGATTTTAATTGTACAATAATGAGGAAAAATGTTCGCTAAACCGCCTGAATTTAATTCTGTATATTAGTTTGAACTAAAACTATAAACTATTTTCTTCGAAAACATTAATTTTAATAGGCCATGAAAAACAAATCAATATATTTAAAAAATAAATGTTACAAGAGCTTCCATCATGCTTGATCGAACCTTTGCGCCGAAAACATCATCAATTTATATATCAACTTTTATACGATCGAGAATAGGATAAGAAAATATTTAGTGCTTCCAACATTCAGATACAGATCCATAGCTTTCTAAAAATCTATTTTCATGGTTTATCAAGATAATTAAACAATTACAGATTTAATGATTCTTTCATCAAAAGTTGTTCTAACTGCCTTCGAATGCCAGAAATCATTAGGTAGCTACATTTTGAATAAAAGTCAGCTAAATTGTAGATATACTTCACTGTTTGGCGAATACACTTACTCGAAAAATAATGGACGTGCCACAGTTTCCCCAAATTTATGCGCTCGGGCGAACAAAGTGTATAAATAAGGTAAAAGTCGGTATCGTATCTTGAGGGCACGTTTCGATGATTGTACCACCAAATCACCCATAGCGACTGGATCTTGCTCCTGTTCACACATACAATGTACATATATAAATCATCTAGTCGAAGAATCTTATACCTACATATTAGGTTGTTGCATATAGCCCGCACGTTTATTGTAGTATGTATGTAATGATATTTGGTCCCCTCAGGGTTTCAAATCCATTCCACCACTTCTCCCTTTACCAATCCTCAACTATCGCCTAATTTCCAATTTCAGCGGGACCTACTTTTTATTAAGGTGGGTTCCGAACCACCTACGTTTATTGTAGTATAGTATACCATTTGAGGTACGGAGCTCATTTTTAAGGTGGTATCTTCAATTTTTATTTAGATGTCTATGTTTACTTTTAAACGACGTTTACTTTAAGGTCATTCACTATGATTATCATGTATGCTTTTTTACTTGACTGAAAAAATGTAATGTAAATGGAGATGAAATCTTATATATGAAAAAAGTGAATGACCGAAAGATTCAATTTTTAAAAAACTTCTAATTCAATGACAGAGTCTATTGTTTACAATAGTTTTTGATTTAATTAATAATTTGCTGGTCTATTTGGAAAAAGAAATGTGCTTGTTAAACGTTACAGTTAAAAATTGGACATTTTACATGCAACAACCTAATACATAGAGTGACGATCAAAAATTTACACATGCACTGCTCGTCTCATAAAAATAAAGATAATACTACTAATTCTTTAACTTACAATATGTAATAGCTTATTTTTAGTTATGTTTACAATATACAGAATGTTTTACAAAAATAGGAACTTAACGCAATGTTTACAGTTTTGCACTTGTAATATTTTTCTTGAACTGTTTTCAATTCATATTTTGTGCATTTTTTTAAATATCTCTAGTTTGCATGTGTCCTCCTAATTTTTTAAATTGTCTAAATAAAATTCTGGAGTAACTAAATTTTTGTTAATTTCCCTCCATTAATAACTTTTCGGCATGGCAACAACTTGATAAATTTATAATAATAATTATTGGATAATATTTCCAAATTTTTGGCACGCTTATATAAAAAGGTTCGCCACCACTACTCTCTGATCCATTCTTTGTACATATCAACAGATTTTTTTTCGGAATTTAATATTTTTATTCGAAACAGCAGGTTTGCGTATTTTTTTATTTTGCTTTTCACTCAATTTTTTTTTAAAGATCGGCGAATAGTTCATTTACTATCTTCTTTTTCTGTGATCTTCGACATTTTGTTATTTTCAATCTGAAGAGAATGTGCAATTCACGCGTGTCTCTACCAGAAATCGTTCGTGGCCTATCTTTTGTTGCAGAATGTGACGCAAAACCATGAGTTCTTTTTATGTTTGCGCCTAGCCCCTGGCTTACATCACATTCCAATGCAGTTTGTCGCAGTGAAAAATCTTTATCATATAAGGAAGTAATACTGCCTTTTTTGTCTTCATTTTAGATTACTCGGTAGTGTCAAACGATAAAATTAGAAATAGTTGTGCAAGCGTGTCCTACGCTGGTAAACAATCGGCACTTGTTGACAATTTGATTCTCTCATTGTATATTTGATTTTTTGTCTTTGTCTGATAAAGCGTGCAAAACTGTAAACGTTGCGTCAAGTTCCTAGTTTTAGAAAATATTTCGTATATTGTGAACGTAAATGAAAATAAGCTATTACATATTGTTAATTAAATTCACATAGTAATTACGACCACCGAATCCAAATCCATCAATTAAAGAATTGGTAGTATTATCTTAATTTTTATTAATAATTTTTATAAGACAAGCAGTTTATGCACTTTTTCTGTCACTGTATGTAAACAGAGTGTCTCAGCTAAAGGAGACACCTAAATATTTCCTTGATTTCTCATTACATGAAAAACGTATATGGCACCTTTTGAATGAAAAAAAAATTTTCTGTGTTTTTGCAAGATCACTAGTATTTTTTACCTATGCGAAGCATGTACTTTTTCATTACATTTTACAGCAAATGAAAAAATATGTCTGAGTACGGTAAAATTGATGCAATACTGCGATACACTTTCTGACATAAATAAGTACAGATTATACTGCTCTTTCTGTTGTTTTCAGTGGGATAGCAGCACAAACACTAATTATGCAGTTTATCATGCCTTCTGGAATTGATGAACATTTAGAACATGAACAGTAAGCTCGCATACAAAAATTTCATCACATTAATAGTTTTGAAAGTAATCTAAAGGTCATAATTTAGACATACTCAAATGTATTGTTCTACCCGCTACAATATTCAGTAGGAAAAAATTCAGCTTTCTTCGATAAAAAGAAACCAATGACTTTTTAAAGAAAACTCCAGAAAAAATGTATTTTTCAGTATATTCTTTCATTGCAGCTATTGAAATTATGTCGTGAACATTTTTTATATCATGAAAAATGGAGGAGATATGTAGGTGGCCTCCTTTAGCTTAGACAACCTGCATATTGGTTTTCAATATATAAAGTATACTAACTATAGTATCGTCGGAATTGTGATTACGAGAGAAAGGGTAAAAAGCACCGAGCTGCGACCAACGATTGCACAACGGGGCCGTGGTGTTCCAGTTGAATCCACAAATGTCCGCACCAACCATTGGTATTTGATAGAAATTTACTGACAAAATTGCTGGGATGCTCATTTTCATGTCATGCCTGATAAATTAGAAATATTATTACCCAACGTTCAACCATTCGGCGTTAGGTTTCGTATTCTATACGCGTATCCCGCTTATTTACCATGTAGAAAAAACGTCTCCGGTCCAGTGACCGGCGTAATGTCCGTGTCCTACCCAAGTCGACCGCGAGATTATAAACGGTCTTTTCTTACGAATGTTCGTCAGAGCGCTGCATTTATGTCTCTATTAATCATACTACACGAGTTTACACAATTATAAATATGTAGTCCCTTGATACTTACTAATTCGTAGCAATCGCGTGACTCATACCATAAGTATTGTGAAGGTCGTAGTGTGATCCCAAATAGTGCTTAGCATTCATGCACAGAGTTTTTGTTGCGAGCTTACCGCCCATTACGTTGGGCACGTACACTGGATTATCCAAATTATTAATCGTACAGCCATTTTTATGACCATCGTAGAAATTTGACGGTTCATTCATATCCTGGTGAATGTGAAAAACAAATCAAATATTGTGTATGTGCAATCGTCACGAGATTAGTATCGATTAATACTTAAAAGACCCGCTAAATGTAAATGAATAAATAAATTTTCTTGCAAAAAGACCGTAATGAGTTAGTTTTGGGTATCTGTACGTACGATCCATGCTCCATCATATGCAAAATTATTGTGCATATCCCTCATCATCCGCAATAAATAGTCTGGTGTTTTGGGATGGCTATAGTCAGGCCATACCGTAGAACCGTAATTCCAAACTTTTCCGACAAATGGTTCACCTCTCTCATCTTTCACGAATATGTCATCCTTTATGCCTTCATCGTACGGTAAATAAGTTCCATTAATTTCCGAAGCGGATATACCAGCATCGATTAGTGGGATATAATGCATTCCTTTCTATAATATATTATATATAAAATACACTATGCGCAATTCTTCCACCATATCATATATTCCAAAATCTCTATTTCTTTTTACTGTTAATTCATTTTATATTGCCATAAAACCAAACAACGTTTGAATGTTCTCTGATCTGATTAACATCGCAATTGTGTTAGAATCGTACCGAGTGAAGTTCGTCTAGAAATTTCGGTAAATCCTTGAATTTTTCCAAATTGTATGTGAAATCATTGTTCTTCTCCATGTAATCCAAATCGTTCCATTGAGTATCCTGAACAAAATGCAATCCGGTTAAAATGATCGAAACCGTTTCATCACGTTCGGCTAAACGGTATTTATGTAAATATGGTATATATAAATGTGTATATAATGTAATATAATATATAAATGTGAACCTTACAAATGGAATTCCTGCTGCTATGGTACGCTCCCAAACTTTTTTTGTTCCTTCTAAGCTTTGGTAGCCATACCTGTGTTACCGCAGAATACATTAAACAAGGTTCAATTTACTAATTATTAATTATTAAGCGCACCTGCATAAATGAAACCCTAACGACCAATATGGAGGCATAAATGGTTTTCCCACTATTTCAGAATATTGTTTTATTACATCCACTGGAGTCGGTCCCAAAAAGAAATACATGTCGAAGATACCACCGATTGTTCGAAATGTAATGGCAGGTGATGGCTGTATTATTACATCTGAAAACAGTAAACTACGTTACATGAAACCGAAATATGTAACCTCATCGTCGAAACATAAACAGAAATGTTTTTCGAAAGCCTGATACCCATAGCGTTACTATTCAGCAGCAATACTCCGTGAGCTCTCCCAGAATTTTCAACGATCAAATAAAAAGGGTGAGATCCATATAAATTTACCTGAATTCAAAAATGTACCCTTTACATAAAGAGACAAAAAATGAAATGATATGTTAATTCGCATAAACGTACATTTTCCATTGGCGGCTGGTCCTTATTGAATAATGAAAAAATCTGCCACTTCGTGTTCAATTTTAAACTTGATCTGTGCTCGCCGATACCATAAATGTTATGTGTGGGCAAAAGGGTGCTCATTTGTAAGAATTGATCTGCAAATATGAATCCTCCGACGCCGATTGAGTCAAATCTGAATATGAAAAGAAAACATTAATGTTTAATGAATCATGGTTCTCTGCTTCTTTATTAATGTAATCAGTCTACAATGAATATGTAAATTTACACTAAACACATTACTTACAGCACATTATTGTCCAAGGCTCTACGTACTCTGAATCCAGGCTTCACATCATCAACATCTAATTTATATTGTGCATTACTATTTTGTCTTGAAAATGGCTTGGAATTAGGCCTAATAGGCCACGGTGGTTCGTACCGTTTTTTTAATGCATCGCTTATTTTTATATGTAAAATTGAGTCGTCTACACTACTAGCTTCCACTTTGAGGAGAGCTAGATCTTGTTTGTAAAAAGAATTTCCTATTAACTGGAGAAATCCAGAAACATCATTCCCATGTTGAGTCACATTTTTGTACTTGTATAAATGCCAATCTTTTGGATAGTAACAGTATGGAATGTTCACGGGATCATGATTAACAGTTGATGTTTGCCTTTCTAGTGGTTTCCAGCAACAACCTCTATTCAAACAGGATAATTCTGATGCACCTTTTTCAGGATGGCAATTGAAACGTAACTCTTCTGGAATATTTTGACATTGCTATAAAACAAGCAAAAGTGATTGTATTTAATATTAGCTAATTTAAAAATTTACGATTGCCCCATTTGCAACATACCTGTGTAATTTTAGAAGCTTTCAATATTTTCTCTATAAACATTATATTATACTGGTATCCTTGTACATATCCTTGATCACTGATTACAGTGTTCGAAACATTGAATCCTGCTTCCACTGCATTTCCATCAACATACTTTATGTCTATGCTGTACATCTCGATAAGAACATATTTAGTCTGTGTAATAAGTAACAACAAAGCGTAACACACAATAGAAGTTAATGCCAGTTTTAGAAGATCAAATGGTAATTCATATCTCAGATATGATTTTGTGCGGTACATTAAATATTGTTTCCGTTGTTCGGCAGTATTATTACTTAAGACATTTAACATTGAAATTTCTGTGAAATTATCATTTTCCGAGGAATTTGATTTTTCGGCACTTTCCTTAACGTCCGAGTGATTCAAACTTTTGATAATCATGTTGATAAAGTTTTCCTTTTTAAACTACAAAAAAACAATCTATTTAGTTTTTAAATGATCAATTCATTCGTTGTGTTTACAAATACAGAACACTTACTCTAAATAACAGTAACTGTTCGCTGGCTCATCTTATAACCTTTAAGCTTATTTCCACAAGTCAACTTACGATTCTTTGTCAGACTAAGGTATTTATATCCCGTATAACATTGCGTCTCGTGACCACCACGAAGAATGCAAAATAATTATCAACTGCACGCTGCACTCCCCTTTACATTATCTTTACTCTCATTTTATTTTTAGCGTACTAATCTAACTGGACATATTTGTACTTTGTTTAGTTTACTGAAACACTGACAAGGTTTCACTGGTTTAACATTTTATATTTTCGTGAATCCAGTGGTTCACAACTTATTATGATATATACAGGGTGTCCCACGCAACTGGAACAGGCTGTACCTCCTAAACGTTTGGGAATAGAAGAAGATGTTATAAATAAAAGTTAAATGGTATCAGACGATGCATAATATGTAATTAATTTTATGCACTTTTGTGCATCGGTGCATCAGAAAAATGCAATTGCACTTTTTTTAAAAAATAGAAAACTATGTTTTTGACTATACCAATCGATGCAGTTTCTTGTGCTTTGCATAAAAGTAGTAACATATTTATGCCTTAAACTTATTCGTTAGGAAGTTATCAAAGCTAAAAGTTCCCTGAATTATCTCGGTTTCTCGACAAGTGGTTCGGAGTACCTATGTTACAACAAGTGTTTGCATGGTTCTCCATTGCAATCCAAGCACTATTTCCATCCGCTTCTTGACGTTGCGCAACACATTCTTAGTATAGCTCCAACAATGCAGTTAGCAAGAAATTTCCAAAATCACGGAAAGGGATATCAGGAATGTGTTGCACAACATGAAAAGTGCTTGGACTGCAATGGAGAACCGTTCGAACACTTGTAATGTAGGTATTCGAAACACTTGCCAAGAGACTGAAATAATAAATAAGTATGTTACTACTTTTATGCAGTTTCCATTTTAAAAAAAAGTGCAGTTACATTTTTCTGATGCACCGATACACAAAAGTGCATAAAATTAGTTGCATATTATGCATCGTCTGATACCATTTAACTTTCACTTATAACATCTTCTTCTATTCTCAGCAGTTTAGGACGTGGGATACCCTGTATATACAATATGTACTTATGTGTATACATATACAGTGACTCCCATCTGTCTCTTTTAAAAAGACTAACTTTTTTAATATTGGACTTGGATATTTTTTAAAGTGACCAAAAATTTGATTGGAATTGCAAAGAAAATACTAAAAGTTATATTTTTACATATTTCTTATGTACACATTACATTTGTACATATTCTGAAAATTACATCAAACGCACTATGTGTTACACTATGTTGAAATTACAAATTAATCTGATAGATCACAAGTTACAACTTGGTGCACATTGACCAATGGAAAAATGACTTTTACTTTGAAAGTATGCACGAGTTGTTCACTACCTTCCATAGTATCTACAAATATATTGGAATTACAGCATGAAAACATGTATGTACGAAAAAGGATGTCAATTATTTATTACATTTATACAGAATTTTAATATACACATAACTATTTTGTTAATATTTAAAGAGACATCATTTTTTTACGTTGAATTGATTTCGTTACTTTCATACTTATTTTCGCATTTATCCACGATTTCTGAAATAAAAAGTTCCACACTAGACTTAGAATACAAGCAACAAGAAAAATGCGTAGTACACTCACTCTGTACAATCGTTTGTAGCGTTAGAACAGTTGGCGACTCCGGAAGTTCGGTCAGAAAGTTTTTACCTTCGTCACAGCACCTGGCTAATAAAGGATCTAATGGTAAAGAACCAAAAAAATCAACATTAAATTCTTTGGCCATCGCACGGCCACCACCTGTTGACGCAGGGAATATCTCAGTAGGCTCCTATATGTAAATGGTTGAATGTAATTATTAGATCATGAAAGAATAACATCATGGAAAATATGTATTATCGTCCTTGATACTTGCTTTACATTTGGGGCATACGAAAATACTCATATTTTCGATAACGCCTAGAATCGGTATTTTTACTTTTCTGCAAAAATCGATTTCCTTCCTTACGTCCAATAAAGCAACTTGTTGTGGAGTTGTAACAATTATTGCTCCTGTAATACCAGTATCTTTAAGATAAGATGTTGCTGATAAATGTTCATCCGATGTGCCTGGTGGTGTGTCTAAAATGAGATAGTCCAAACTGCCCCAATCGACTTCTGACAGAAATTGTCTGATCATTCCTAAAATTCATAAAATATATGATATAATATGTCTTTAATCACCGTGTACAAGGGATACTACAAGGATTACCATTCTTTTTCGGTCCTCTCCATATTACTGCTTCTTCAGGACTAGCGAGCAAAAATCCAATGGACATCAGAGATAAGTTGTCTTCTATATACTGAAAATATTTAAAATTTACTTATATAGCGTATAAAAAATATTTTATATTTGTGAACAATGCTTACTACTGGAGACCATCCTGATCCACTTTGATGAACTTGTTCCCCTATCGCCCCCAATACTCTTGGCTGAGATGGTCCGCAAATGTCTATGTCCAATACAGCAACCTGTTGCATTTGTAATAGAGGTATCAGAGATAGACTGTTTATTGAAGTATAAGTGAAAGAAAAAAAATCTATGAGATGTGTATAGAGTGAATCACTTAACATGGTGATTTAAAATCATTCATAAACTAAATAATATTTGGTATCAATGGAAAGTACAATAAGCTAATCATCTATCAAGCATGTAATGAAAATGAATTAAAAAATTGTACATTTATTAGAATGGATGGCTATCTTATATTGGCAATGTTGTCGTACATCTATCAGAAAGAGTGTTTAAAAATATAATTTGCCTTGCTGTATCTTTAGGCCCACAAACAAAAATGTGATTGCATAAAAATAGCTTGAAATTAAACTTGTTTTAATAACATTTCAGAAATTATTAACTTTGGACACTATATAATAAATATTTTTTTATGTAGCCTTTGATACTTCATTGAAATTTTAAAAAAGCATTGGATATCAAACTTAAAAAGAAATGACTTTTATATCTCTATAAAAATGAAGGATAATAAGAAATATATGATCACTTTGATTACGAGTAAATTTAAGTTAGTACATTAGGTAACTTGCCCTATGTATTAAAATGCATGCTATTATTTCTTAGTCTTTATGACTATTATATAATTAACGTATTATTATATAATTAACATATTATATAAGTAACGGATTAAGATCCAGAACAATCTAGTCCAATAATCATGTAACTAATTTTTAAGTATCAGTGTAAGTATAGTGTGTACTATCAGTGAAAGTAACATCACAAACTTCAGTGAACCTCTACTGCTACAGGTAACTATGGTATCGTGAATGTATATAGAAAACAATATGGACATTCTTGGTACAGGGAAAAGGGTAAGCCTTCCTTAATCACTAATTACATTCTAAATACTAATTTGCATAAAAATGACATAAGTACACAGCGATCGATTAGGTATTAAAGTACTAGTGGAAAATTAAAGTATTGAAAAGCACAATTGTTTTCAACGTGAAATTTATAGAAAGAAATACAAACATTTATTTGAGAATTGTTTGCTGCTAAGGATCTGGATACCAACGATGTTATAGTACTTTTCCCAACTCCGCCCTTACCGGACAATACAAGTATTTTATTTTTGACAGTGGAAAGCCTCTCTTTAACAAGAGCTATGCCAGGATCAGGTTGCTTCGTAGCACCGGATGCGCACAACGTTTGATTCGGACATCCATCGCACATAGATGCTTTGCCAGCATCTTCACTAGTTGTACCAGGGCAATCTAAAAAAGTACTAAATATGTTTTTAATTTCGAAACACACACAGAAAGAACTTGAAGTTTACATGCGATGCACAGAAAGTTCACATATACAGAAATTCATGAATCCATAAAAATAATGATTCCCGGCTAAGCAATTTGTACTATAAAACTTATTTGATTCAATCTAAGGCGCGCAATCTATCAAACTGTTGCTGACTGTTATAATATTAAGTGTCCTGCAAAACGTAGCATAACCTCATACTTGACAAATAAACGTTGAATGTATTAACAGATACGCGAGGACTTTTTGTAAATTTAATCTTCTATAGGCACTTGACGTTTAACGCGAAATAGTATAAACAATTCATTAAATATAACGTAAATTATCACGAGTAACTGGTCGCACGTGTACTTACGTTGCGGTGCATCTGTAGGTACATCTGCCATGTTGAATTGCAACTAATGTAAATCCTCTTTGATGTAAATAATCATAGTCGATAAATCTTTAAATGTCCAATGCATTGGATTAAAAATGCTTAAATATTCATAAAATTATTAAAAAAATATACCATTTTGTGTGGGAGTGTACACAGAATTGTTGTACGTAAGAAATATTCGTATAGCTTTTACAATTAGAGCTGGACATATTTTTTTTTTATTTTTTTAAAAACGATTCTCGAATGCCTGCTCAGCGCATCGAAATATACAATATGTGTAGTTTAAATTATTTTTTATACTTTTATCTGTTTAAAAATAGGACACTAATATGGTTATATCTACGCATTTATAATTCTTAGCAATTGCAACCGTGGTGTATGAACAATATGTCACTGTCTTGCACCGAACCAGTAACAAAATATTGTTCGAGGGATTACAATGGTAGACACGAGTTGATACCTTGGCGCCCGAATGCGGGCTATGAAAATGTTCAAGTTTATCCCCTGTAAGTTTATTGCAATTTGTTCAATTCATCTGTTGTTCAACTATTTACTCTTGGCCCTCTATGTTGATGCTTCCAGAACAACAAAAACAATACCAAGTTATGCTGGGAATGCCGTAAACTCGTTAAAATTTCCGAATCTTCTGACGGGACATCATCGTAATCCTACGCATGCGACGAAAACAGCTTTTCATACACGATACACGCCGAACGAATGGTTCGAGAGACAAGTGAAATGTTACAACGAAGCAGATTCGTGTAGACATTTTTCGGAGAGAATACGAAACGACGCTTTACGTGTTATTAGGTAAATTCAGTATACTAATTTCCCGCTAATATGCGCATTCTGGGACTGAACTTCACCTGAGGGAACCAGAAATTTTTAACTTTTTTTTATACAATCCCGTAGATTTTGTCGAGAAAACGTCGAAAATCTAAGTTTTAATGTTAGAAGCTTACTGATTCAAAAGTTATGGATGTTTAAAGTTCGACTATTTTAAGACTTTTTGAGAGCTAAGGGTCTTCAAACACGCGTAACTTTTGAAGTAGTGAATTCCTAACTTTGAAACTTGGATTTTCGGCATTTTATCGTCGAAATCTATAGGATTATAGTTTAAAAAGTCCAAAATTTTTGGTCCCACAAGATGAAGTTCAACCGAAGAATGAATTTTTTATTTTCCTCGCATTTTTTATAACAGTATGTGATTGAATGAAGAAATTTATTTAATAATTTTTTGGTATTCCCTTTATTTAAATGGGTATTTCCCATTTAATTTTTTTCGGTATTCCCTCCACTGAACATCCATCTCTCGTTCGGTGTACATAATTGTCTCTGCCTGGTGACTTTTCCTTTTTCAGATTCTGTATTTCTTTCTCTATTTCCTCCCCTGTTAGTTCTGCTTCTTCCTCGTCTGTGTCCTGCTGCTCTTTTCTTATTCCTCCGATATTATTATTAAACCAATCATATGGCACGGTTAGCGTTAAATACACTAAAAGTATTTTAGATTTCAGTTTTAAGCTACTTATCCTGTAAAATAATAATGGATTGATGTGTGTCAGAGATGCGGAAGAGAAAGTGCAACATGGACAATACGATACTGGTAGAAGACTTGGGGAAAGAATTAACGATATCAGTTTTTGGCGGAATGAAGTGTCATCTGAATTGGAAAGATTGCTTCAGGAAATTGAACGAGTTCAAGACTGTCGTGCGATTCTTGAAAAAGCTATTAAAGATATCGAGGCCCCATTGCACATCGCTGAAGAATGTCTCTACCATAGAGAAGCTAGAAAAGGTGACAATAAAATTAAAACAAAAGAGAATTCTTTTTATGTAGAAGGATTCTGTGGATTCTCCCAAATATAATGAAGCAATTCTTTTTATAAACATTATCAATTTTTCGCGGACATTTTTTTTATAACTAACAAGAAACCTTAAAATTGACTTGGTCGTGTTGAGTGTTTCAAGAATTATAAGGATTACCTATTTGTTATTAAAACGCACAAAAAGTTTTAATTTATTGGACATTATTATAAATCTGGAACAGTTGGAGTGCTGTGAATCTTTCAAAAAACTGACTATAGTTAATAGTTACTTGATGCTACGATATATTGTTTATAAAGGTATAGAACTTGTACATGACGATTCGGAAAAGTGTTTGCTGAAAGAGATTGAGATGTTACATCGGAATCGAAAGAAGTTGGAGACATGCTTGAACACATGTAAAGAACAGGTAACATACAATCAGGACTTGTTTTCTACCATAGAAGCTAATGGATTTTGCTTGCAGCTCCGAGATTGTAGAGCATCTCAAAATCAATTGGAACTGGATCTGAGAAACAAAGAAAACGCATTGGGAATAGATTCGATGTGTCATCGTTTGAACAACTACAGCCATGGACTGCAATATTATTCTGGAATCAACGAATACGATCCCTGGTATAGGACAATACAGTGTGGTTCAGCCAAGTCTGACACCTATATTATATGCAAATTAGTATATTGAAAAATGTTGCATGGTTTCAATAATAGATCAATTCAATTTTTGTAAATCTTGATCTTGCAGTTGAGAAGAAAATTGAGTCCGCAGTAAAAACTGTAAGGGTACATGCAGTGAAAAATTAATAGATACTGTGATATTCTCTATAAATAACTTGTAATGTAAGCAATTACCAGAATGTTCTTGAAATGTTTCTTCAGTTATAGCAGAAATAAATACCTTAAGAAACACTTCAATGCATATCGATCGATAATACAAATGTATTAATTGTAACGGAGAACATTGTAAGCATCGCTTGCATTAAAAACCATTTAGAGAATATTTACTTAACTATTAGCTTTTTACTCAGGATTCACTTCTCCTTTCAACCTCAAGGTTACAGTTCAAGGTGACCTTCTTATCTCTATAAAAAAACAAACTAGAAAAAAAACTAATTATCACATTGTATGCTATTATTGAAACCATACAACTTTCGTTTCAACTACTTTTTTCATATATGAAATAGTTCACAAGCAATTTCTGTGGTACAGTTAGCTGAATCACCCAGTATGTTCCACATTATGTTACACACCTGTAGAAACAAGAAAACTATACTGACAAATGGGATTGGAGTTATTTGGAGTCTCTATGTGACATGACAAAGCTGATCAGAAATTTTTAAAAATGTTCTAAGTGCTCTTTATATTGTTATAATATTGCAAAAACGCTCACACAGCTAAAATTTGAGAAAAAAACATCTAAAAGTATAGATTTTCATTTTTGCCAGAGTTGTGATCGTTTGAACTGCGTCCTATTTTTCAGATACGTCATGGCGTCTCTTTAATTGTTTCATGGAGTACATAGAATAAATATTTGCTTTATTAGATGATTATCTATTATTTTCACTAATTACTAGCTTTGAAATAAATGGGATATTTTTTTCACTTAAATCATTGTTTAGACATGTTTACCTACTCATGTATTAAATTGTATCATTTTGTTTAGAGCAGTGTATAGAATAATTTTATATTAAATACAACTACATTCCTATAAGCACTAAATCAGAAATATTTTTCAAATTAATCTGCGCACCTCAGTGTTTCAGAGCAAGAAACATGGTCAGATGCAGCTAACCGAATCGTTGAAAAATCTCGAATTGAACGAAACAAATGTTGTCAGTTGAGGTCAAACGCGGAAATTCTTACGAACAAAGTTGCACAGGAAATGTGGGATTCGTGGAGTAACACGAATAACGCTTTGTCCCACAGAACTTCCGAACTACTCGAAGCTAGAACGAAACTTGAACAACATCTACAAAAAGTAAATACGATCGAATTTATCAGCTCGACTGATTGTACATGCATCAACGGACCTTTTCGCTTCTGTTGTAGGTGCAGCAAGAAATATTCGAGGTTGAGAAAAATTTGGAACTGATGCGTAAAGCTATAGCGGACAAAAGTTACGCTGTCAAAGTAGCGCATACCAGACTAGAAGCTAGAATGCATCGGCCAGATATCGAATTATGCCGCGACTATGCTCACGTAAGGTTCGTTTCTGCGTTCTTCGTGTAACACGAAAAATACAGTTTACTGCTTGGCTATCTCCGACTTCGTTGAACTGTTACAGCCTTAAGAAAGAAATCGACGACATAAATCACCAAGTGGAGAGAATGCAGAGAGCGTTGAAAGACTTGGAGAACCAGCAGCAAAAACTATTACGGACACGCTCGACATTGGAGCACGACCTTGCTCTCAAAATCGATGCGATGTACATCGATCGAGAGAAAGTTTCTGGTCTTCGACGGGCTTATCCGATCAACGTTCTCTTCAGATTCTAATGGCCGTTCACGAACGTTTTACGATAGCTTTGCACTGGTGAAATGCACTCCTAAAGAGATTTAGGCCTAGTGATATTTCAAGGTATACCAATGGAGAATACACCAGACGTTCGTTCAACGATATAATTCTATTTGTCATTTAAAACCTAACGCATTCTTGATATTTACAATTAATTCTTCTTCATAAAATTCGGTATAGGAATATTCATCCCTGACTTCGCCTCGAAGAACGTATACGATAGGATGATCTCGTCAATATTCTCCATTTTAGGATCATCAGCAAATTGTGGATCAATGTAGAAGAAGACGGGCATGTCGACCTGTAACAGTAGGATTATTGGTAGCATAATTTCTTAGGAATACAATGTATCGATTGGTAAGACGAGTTCAAAATTAGAATCGTCAGTACGAATCGAGTCACGCTTACTTCTTCGTGAGGATTGAGCTGTTGTTCTTCGAAACAGAAGCACTGAATTTTATTGAAATACTGTCCCGCTTCGAACGGTACAACGTTATAGGTAGATACGCCTGTGACCATCACGTCCAATGGATTTTTTGCTGTGTAGAAGGCCAAAGCGGTCTCTCCAGGGATAACATTTATATAGGATTGCTGAGGCTTAAAGTTCCATTGCATCGTTGCCGAAGTGTCTGCATTAAACGATATTTTAATCACTCTATCCTTAATGGGCTGCATCTTGCTCACTTTCTCGACATCATGACCAATGGACACCGTTCCTCCATAATTATACGACTGTTGTCAAAAGAATTTTATGCACTTGTTATATTTCCTAATAACGTTATGTAACCTAATGTAATATAATATAATAGAATATGATAGAGAAAAGTCATTTATAATTTGCTTTTTTAAAGAAAAGACCAGACACGCTTTACTAAGTGTCCATCCCAATACAATTAATTTATGCAACGTATGTATTTTTATTTTTTGGCCATTGTACATATTTAACGGGAAAAATAATGTTTAAAGTCAAACCTATATAATTGATTCAGAATTAAAAAGCACTTTTTCTTTTTAATTAATATTATCTAAGATAAACAATCTAATGTGACTTGCAATGCCAATTTTTATTACTACATTTTGATCACAAATGATGACAATTAAAAAAAAAAAATACATCTGATATTTATTCGAAATCTATATTGTTTTCGAATTTCACAAAAGTTAGAACAGGCCACTTGATTAACAATCCTTGCACAATTTGTGTAATACCATTGACATATTTCTTTCAAATTGACAATAACATATTAATCTATTGTATATTTATGTGTCTCGAGTCTATTAGATATTATATGAATTTAATTACAAGCACTAGAATACAATCGAAACAAAATTTTTACGAGGAGGTATTTATTGTAAATTTCATTAATACTATGACAAATTCTTTCGAAACTCTTTGGTATCATCGAATAAGAGTTAAAAATTACCCGAATTGATGATTATGTCATTGAATTGTTGTCACCATTACTCTAGACAGATGAGGTTTGAGTTCTCGTAGAGGGATAGCAATTGCTTTTATCGGTGTACCGCAGGTCACTTCTTTCAAAAGAACAAACCACAATATAATATAATATAATGTAACAGAACTAAACGAGATATAAGATAGCGTATTTATTACCTGACAAAAAATTCTGTACAAAGGCACGGCGGCGTAACTGAATCCAAGAATTAATATACCGAATCCGCTCCAATATAAACGCGTGGACCGCATTCTTCTGGTATGAGCGGCATCATGAAATTGGCTGAACAAAATTCGGTTCCCAATAGCGTTTATTTGCCTTGAGTATCCACAAAACAGTTTTCGGTACGCTTTAAAATACATGTTGATCACCGTCGGCTACGTAACCTAAAAACGATCGATGACAGAAAACTTTTCCACACGCTCTCGTAAAACGAGTCTGTTGATAGTAGAACGAATTTTGAAAACAAATCAACGATACATTTCGTTGATCATCGGGAATTATATTCGCCGGAGCAAATTACGTATGTACATGCAAAACCATGGACGCATCCATTTTGATTTAGTGTGGTGATTGTCGATAATGTAAATTTCTATTTTATCAATGTTGTACATCGTTATATTGATCATTATAAATATATCATTTATTAATTGTTACATATCAACCATTTTTATTTGTGAATAACATTCATTAATAAACCTTCGAAGTGTTAGCATCAAATTTGTTGAATTCAAATAATTTGAATGCAAATAATTTGAATGCAAATAATTAAAAATTTCAAAAGGAATTCATAAGTAGTGAAGGGAAATTTATATTAAATAATAATTGAAGACACACACACCTGCGCACTCATTCTAAATAATATAATCGCGTTACCGAGTGTCACAAAAATTATTTGAGCCAGATCACCGACGAGGTATAAGGATAGACCTATCATCTTATGGGACTTCGTTCACAGACGAGGTATAAGGATAGACCTATCATACAATACATTTTTTTGTCACACGTTTTTGGGGTCACGTAACCCCATTACCATTTTAGTGTCACATCCTGTATTACCAACTGGAACTGAAATATACTTATAGCGATCTTAGCGGTAGGAACTAAAATTAAATATAGCTATTGTCACGTCTGCCGACGTGTTGCGTGGCATAGAAGCGCCCTACCTTACCGATCTAGAGATAAGTTAGAATTTTAACACCCAACAGCTACTCTCTGTACAACTCATGCGTGCGTGACGCAACGCTCGGACAGTGCCGAGCATTACGTCATCGCGTCCAGCGCGCCCCACTACTTGTCACTCCCCACTGCGTACGCTCTCCACTCCTTCGCAACCGAAGGTGGCTGCGGTAGAGCGAGTTACGATCGAGATCGATCTACGACTTCTCAGCCAGCTTTAGTCTGGACCAGTCATTCAATTCCGAATCTCCAGACTCCAGTGGGACTTCTTCCCCTGGAAGTACCTATATTCAAATCTTGCAATCATTACCTCTTGCGTCTTATTCTTTGCGTTAAGTTTAAAACCGCGTTAATATTAAGAGTATTGTTATTTTATATCTTAAAGTTAAACCATTAAACATTAAATATTAAATTCAGTGTTGGTTCCTTTTCCTCCACCAAGCGTGTGATATTCCGCCTTCCTCCGCAACGTCATACTTTATTTCGATTCCCTACTACGTGTGCCTAGAAGCCCACCAGGTCGCTCTACACGTAATACGGAATTATCTTTTACAATCGCGTACTGTACTCCCTTCGTGACCTCCTCGATTGAGTAACTATTACAGTTCTCGACGGCGTGTGCCTAGTAGCCCACCAGGTCGCTCTACACGCTCGACAGAATTGCACCTTCCTCCTCGCGTTATCCTACCTTCGATATCACATGCCGCGTCGGGCCGGAAGAAAATACCAGCTACGAAAGCTCACCGCAGCGTTTACGCGAGGCGACTCCTCTCAAATATTTCGCGGTTCTTTAGGAGTCCGCGCACTCCCAGTCGTCGTCGGTAACACAGTCTTTCACGGGAAAGTACGCATCGTCGACGAACCAGACCCGGAATCAGATCCAGCCGCCTGCGGTTCTGTAGGTTCGTGGTCCCTATGGAACCAGTGAAAAGGCGGCCTACTCCGCTTGGAACCGTAGGAACTGGTTTTAATCACTGCTGCACGTTTAGATTAGATAGACAACTTTAATCACGCCCAATGACGGCAAGCAGCACGTGTTGCTTAGCCGGCAACACGGAATCTCCTATACGTCTAACTATGACGATAGTCAGAGAGCGAATCCTCTAGTGCGACAATTCGCACTAGGCGCATAGACAACGTTTTGTCTAGAGGGGCGACTCGCTATACCGCTCGCATGCGGCCGATGCCGGGCGACGCTAGCGACACGCCAATACGCGGAAACGCATGTTGTCCCTACAGTTCCCGCCAAGCCGCTACCACGCCGCGAACTAGCTGGCGCCACTTCCATGAAAAAATTATGAAACATAAACAAGTTTTGCAATTGAATTAGAAGTGGTTTCACACCGATATACCTGCCTGGGCGTCGGATTGCCCGGCCGTGTTTATTGCACCACTTGGTCATCGCTACCGACACCATCGTTAGTCTGGCAAAAGATTATTCGAACGATTTATTTGAAGACTTTCTGCGAATAATTTTACAAATAAGTCCATTTTATTCAAAATGTTTACATAAATAAAATTGTTGCCCAACTCTGGTTGCTGATAATATCAATTTTAAGTTTTTTTCAAAGCTGTTTGTGTGTTTCTCTTAATTTCATACTTTTTTAAATCCAATTCTTTAAATTTTAAACAAATTTATATATTGTTTACAATTAATAAATTCTTGCACAATTTATAAAAATATTTCGAAGAAAGAACTAATAATTGTATATTTAATATTAACAAATAATGACAGACACGCCGCAACTTGTAATGAATATCAAACCTCGCATAACAACTGTCATTAAAATTTTTGGTTGACAATCTTTTCAATATTTTTCCGTCTTTATAAAAATTGTATTTTGTAGCAGTAGCTTCAAAGAAACCAACAAAAGTTTATATGAATCAGTTTCAATCGATTTCAAGATAAAAATAGCTTTAAATACATATTTCAATTTTCAACAACAATTATTATTTTGTTTACTATCAATGAATAAAAGTTTATTTATATAAATCGAAAAAGCATTTCTTCAGCTTTAAAATAATTATACAAACAGAAAGTTTCTATATGTAAACAGAAATGGAATATTCAAGTTATAGTAATCATGTATTGACTCGTTTCGCTTGGTTTTCCAGATTTGTGATCGTAACGTAGAAAATAGCCGAAATACGCGCTGTGCATTGCACGGCAGTAACAGTAAATTGGCAACCTTGCGACGAATATTCTCGAATGTGATTTGGCAACTACGCCTTCGATACCTGACAGCACCGATGAGGATATCTCGTCAGTGCTGAAAGTCAATATAATTCCTAAACTCACCACTCCAAATCGTAGAGGGCATACCAAAACCTCTGATTTTTTGAACAGTCGGTATTTCAGAACATGTGACACGAAGTCCCATAAGATGATAGGTCTATCCTTATACCTCGTCGGTGATAGGATTATCGAAGAAAATGGTAAGGTTACGTGGGTGTAACCTTAAACTCTATATTTCAAACTGTATAATGGCGGCGCGTTCGAGCTCACAGGAACACGCGTGTAACTCGCTCGACGGTCGGCAGGCGAAGGCCTCGTGAGAGAGTCGCTCTCGTATTTCCTCGCCCGAGGTTGGCGCTGCCAACCTCGTCGGAGCGAAGCGCTAGACTCGCGTCTAGGGGATTTGCGCATGTGGCGCCAATATCCCTACAGTCTACAGCACCTTTGCCACTATCTAATCCTCTTTGATCTATGTAATCCTCTTTGAATTCAACCGATTCAACCGCAATTCAACCGATTCTATTTGAAGTTACAGGAGATTGCAGAAATACGTTTCATTTGAATAAAATGTATGTTATGTTTATTTATTATTAATTAGACAGTACGTTTCTTGAACTAATAGATTCATTTAGAGTATTCGATTATTTTAATTAGTGCCGCAGTTATAAATTTTAAACGATGTCTCATATAAGAAGACTTTCTTTACGAGGTGTTCGTAATTTTGGTGATGAAAACGAAGAAGCAACAATTCGATTTTCCCGACCATTGACACTTATTCTTGGTCCGAATGGTACTGGGAAAACAACAATTATTGAGGCTCTGAAATATGCTAGCTGCGGCGAATTTCCTCCTAATTCGGATCGTGGAAAATTCTTTATACACGACCCAACTTTATCAATGACATCCTCGGTAAAAAATATCTGCTATCTCTTTATTACATTGTTACATTATTACTAATATTCTAAGTATCTTTATTTTTGACAGGTTCGAGCTGTTGTAAAGGCCGAAATAGTGGATAGAGTGGGTAATATTTTTACAATTTGTAGAACAATGGAATGTTCAAAAGTGAATGTAACGTTGAAATTTAAGACTCTTGACAGTGCCCTGAGTAGAATCAATAAAGGTACAAAAGAGGTGGTATCGATAACTAATCG
>CM052217.1:10664593-10783653 GCA_028454225.1 Lasioglossum leucozonium
TTGCATCTTATATGAATGAATTGGGTTTGACAGGCGCTTTCATATGACGACAAAAAAAAAAAATAGCATTCCGAAGCATTTTTAAATGGAATAGAGTGGCATGTGAGTGGTGGAGTAGGAGTTGACATACTTGCTGCGCCACCTACCGTCTAGTAACCTGCGCGAAACAGTTATGGACTCTTGTGATTTCTACTGTAAGTTGAAATCGGTTCTGTTAGAGGCTAAGTCGAAACCGGGTCTGTTCCTGGCTAAGAACTAGACTAGGGGGCAGCACTACAATGGGCACGGCCAAAACCCGAGCGTGGCACTCTCCTATCCTCTCTGTCTGTGATTATTGACTTTTTGCATCTTGTCGAGTGCTTGTCGATGCTTTTTGTAAGCAGACAGGAAATTTCTCTTCTGGTATGAGAGAGGGCTCTCGTTTTCATAAAATCGTTTCGATTAAACAATTTTCGCGCGCTTTTGTTAGCTTCTAGCAGCGTTTTTTTATTGGATGAGGGTATCATGAATTGTAAGTAAATGTTTAAATTAGTTAAGAAAAGACATTATTTAAGTTCTTAACAGTCCTGACATGACCATAGAGAAATAATTTGTTTTAGCACCACTTCAAATACTGGATTGGACACCTGAACATTATATTGCTAACAGGTCAACGTGTAACGAAATTTTAAATAATCCTAATGTCGTGAAGGAAATTCCTTCTCTGAATTATGCACCGCTACATTATATTAGAGACCGACAGTTGGTCAGATTTCGAGGGATGATTCAGGATATGCATAATCCTGAATACTATTTTCAACAATATGAAGTTAGAAATAATGAATCTAATATACAAGAAACCAGATGCGGAATGTATACAGACTTTGCTAGATGCATGGTATTTATACAAAAGATTATTTCTTTATAGCCCTTTTGTACAATAGAAGGTCCATGTCTAAATTCTGTGGACATTGTGGATCGACGTTAGGGCTTATAATAAATACAGATGGTAGTTACAGGTGTGAGATACTAGAAGAACAGTTTATCTCATGTATAAAACTGCCAACACTATTGTATTTATTCAATGTGTACTTTATACTTTGTATATCTTCTAATATTATTGTTTCAATTAAAGTTTCATTTGATTTCTATTTTTATTAGCCGCACGAAGAGATATTGGTGGATTCTGAAAAAAACTGCAATGCTGAAAGACATACTTGTTTTGTTATATCGATACCTGGTTTGAACGAGTGGGTAAAGGAAAAGTATGAGAAACCATCTTTTGTGAGCCCACATACAGTCACAACTTATAAAAGAAGTTTTGAACAAAATGATCATGAAGCTATGGATTGTTCCGAACCAGTTTATAAAAAAGATAAAACCTCAATGGATATGGAAGACAAAGAAATGGATACTACAGAACATAACAAGAATAAACAAACTATAGTTTCAAAAGAATATATATTGAACTTTCCAATTCCAATGAACGATGGTAGAGCGTGCATTATCAAGGTTGTAATGAATTCTTTTCTGACATTCAAATAGTAGTAAAACTCTAATGATTTATACATTTGATAGAAATAATATTATGCATATTTGTTTACAGATATATGAAGATACAGCTTTGAAGTTAAATGAAATTATTGAAATAATAGGTTTCGTATCTTTAGATCCACTTTTAAGTAATTGTAACATGGATGAGACAATGACAGAAGCTGAATTGAATGTACATTATCCACCTACGTCTCTTGTTCCTAGATTACATGCTATTAAGTTGATTCATAGTTCCGAAGGAGAAATTGAGAGAGCTCCAGAAATTGTTTCTAAAGCAAAATTGATAAGAAGCAATTTACATTTAGTGTTAAGTCAACTTCTTTTTGGAGATCATCTAGCTGCCGACTTTTTAATCTGCCATTTACTTTCATCAATGTATGTATCTATGGGTAGATATTTGTGTGCAATCATATAGCAAAATCAGATCATTCCTTGCCAAATCGATTTTTTTATGTTGAGGATTTTGAACGTATTTACAAAATACGATTCTTTAAATTTTGCTATTTTTTTTTACCTGCTCTTCTGAAGATAGGCTATAGTTATGAAGTTTCATTTTGATATTTTAACTCTTTATAGATCAATAATCACTATGTAATATGATAAATGTTATATTAAATTTAATACACTAACAACCTCTACAATTAACAATATTTTCGAGAGAAAGTGGTGTTAGTAAAGGACCACTACGAATATGTTCACAGACGTTCCTGTCATCTTCAAATGGCCCTCATAAAAGAAAATCTTTGAAAGCACAATTTTTCTTAGAAAAAATGTATTGCCCTATAAAGAGTCAATCTCTTATTTATTGAAAAAATGGGTTATTGGTCAAGAGTAGTTGATGAAAACTTCCTGAAGGTATGAATGAAACCGTTGAGGTGGAAACAGTGTCTATTGATGTCACTTTAGATATGTAGATGTAATTTCAAGGCACAGGCTAAAATTTAAAGAAACATTTTGTGTTCGAGACCTTGTAGGTGAAATTTACATAGAGTTTCTTAAAAGATGTTACAACAGGCCTTATAAATTATAGTAATAAAATATAATCGATTTGTCATGGAATGACTTAATGAAGCAATCAAACAATATTACCGAATTGTTATTCCGTTTTAGTTATATGAGAAAGGATTATTTCTGCCTCGGCACTTATCCGTTAAATTTGACACATTTTTCTATCGGTAAACACAAAATATTTACGAAAGATTTGTACAAGTTTTTAACAATGTTCGTGGAGAAGAGTCATTTGTTGGAGATAACTTTGGAAAATTTGAATGATTTGGCGTTGTCGCCGAAGTAAGTAGATGTAAATTATTGGTAGAATTTTTGCTTTGTACGGTAGAATACGGAATCGTATTTATCTCATATTGTTTACAGAAAAGACTACGACTGTAACAGATTGACTAGCGGTGTGTTTCAACTTAGCGACAATACTCATCTTGTAATAGACGAAACGGGATTAACCACAGGTCAAGTGTCACCGGCAGGCCGGGGAAACTACAATACGATCTGCGATTTGATTAATTTCCAGAAAGTGACATACGACTTTAAATTTTACAAGATGGAATACGAGACGGACATTGCGGTTTTAATATTATCAGAGGCCAAGTCATTTATTCCTGTGCGTAAGAAAGTTGAAAACGAGAATAGAGTTATGTATTTCGATTGAATTTCTAAAGCAACAGATTTACATAATATGCACGCTTACTTTAGTGCCAGAATCAAGTGGTGTTAAAGGTAGACGCTGAATCAAAGGACGTTTATCCGCATGTACTAGAAATCGCGGAACAATATCTAAAAGATGAAAACCGACTAGCTGATATCCGTCAATATTTAAGAGTTATTAAAAAAAGAAAGTTCGAGCTCGACGAAGATATTGTACAGGTAACAGTAGTGTGTTTTTTTTTTATAATACGTTGCATTACGCATTTCTTCCACTATTTTGTGTTCTTTTATCTTTTCAGGAAGTTCAGAGCGACTTCGTGAAAATGAGACAAACGCATAAAAATGTCAGTATAGATCACTTACACTCATTAATGATACTGGCCAGATTGTTATCTTTGTCATATGGATCGAACACTTTAACCACAGAATATTGGAAAATGGCTGTGAAAATGGAAGTAGAAAGATTGGGTAGATTGCCAGAGAAGAAAGAAGTTTAAGTACTATGGAGAATAGATGGTATATTCTTAAATATATACTCTGTTTTAAATATATTTTTACGTATTTCTATATGGACTTTGTCATTCTTCAAGCACAATTACCGAAACCGATATCGTATCGAATGAGTTTATTTCTTCTTTTTTGTCACTCCGATAAATCAGAAACTTGCTAAATTTCGCTTCGCTTCGAAGCAAAAGTAGCGAATGGCACGATCCTTGTACATAGTTCTTAAAAAATATTTCCACTGAGAAATATTTTCAAGAAAATACTGGTGGAATAGTCGCGTTCCATTGTACCTCAGCTTTGATCACGTGGTAGCATCGAAAGAAAATTGGGGACAACGTGAACGCATGTTTTCTCATTGAAATGGATTGTCAGATTCGTCTAGTTTGTCGATTGCGAGGAAAATTGTAAATTTACACTGGCGTACGTTCGCATTGATAATCTTGACCTGGATCGAGAACGTTTAAGGATCCATTTGTATTTAGTGATTTTGTTCTCCTTTCCTCGCGTTCCTTTCGAATCAACTCGAGTCCCTTTTTCGCGGCTTGAGCGTATCTTTTGGACAGTGCTACCTCTCCTTTTGCTCCTGGTATGTGACCGGTGTAACCCACGATCGGTGGTCTCTCCGGAGAAATTTCGTAATCTGCAAATAATATCGTTCCAAGTTAGGTTCGCGTGGGTTTGTAAGTAAAGTTTGAACGTTGAACAGTTTGAATTGTAATTAAGATTAATGTTTTTTTTATCTCCGAATCAAAGCTAGCGATCCCTTTCCACAATTTTTAATTTTCTTTTTATTGTTAATTAATGTTTTTAACGTTCTTAATATACAGAGAGAAGCAAAGTTGAACCAATGAAACCATTTTATATTAAAACATTTAATTTTATATTTAAACTATATTATTCCTGACGCAATTTAGCAACGGTCCGTTGTACTAACAAAGAAATGTGTTTAATATTTTATTTAAATGCTGCTCTGACAGATGTAAATCGTTTTGGCACATTTGTTACCAGTGTAGAGTGATATTTTTTTATGTAATTGCTCCTTCAAGAAAGTCCATACTATCTCTCTCTCTCTCTTTTAATGTTCTGTGAAACTCGTTTCATTGTAGTGCTCCCAAAGTGTTCTTTTCAAAGTTTTGTACAAAACCGGTGGAGATTTCACTTCCAAAATTTTATGGTTGGTAGATGTAACCATATACCAGGCTTTACTATTGTTTTTGGACAAAATATTAAATATATTTTTTGTCAGTAAATTGGAATATTAATCGTTTCACAACCTAAAATAAACGTAGAATCATGTGCTACTTGAGATTTTTGTTCCATTGGTTCAATTTTGCTGGTCATTAGATTGTCTACAATTCAAAGTTTGATCTGTTCCATTAGTTCGAGCAATTTGAATGCTCAAACTTTTACTGCTCTAATGGAAACGATCACGAAATAGATTAAGAGAAACGTACTGAACGTGACTAGATTTTGATCGTGAGCATGATCGACCTCGTTGAGGGCGGCGATGTTGTCCTCTCTCGTTCTAGACATGAGGTTCCTTGAGTCGCGCCTCTCGGCACGCGTCCTTGCCAGGTCTCTGCGAGCTCTTAGCTTGCTTTGATTCTCACGCCATTCCTTACCACCTTCTTCCACAGCTCTCATAAACGACAGGCCATACCTGCTATTAAATCCAGGAATATATCCTATAATTGAACGATTCAAGAGATCTTAATGCGCCCGTGCAACGATGCAACTTCGTCTACGTACGAGCAAAATCGAGAAATTGTTTAATAGAATATGCCCATCCAGGGAGATACAAAAACCGTGCATTTTATACAATTTTTTTTCTCTCTCTAAAGAGTATTTTCTAAGAATTGTAATTTCTCTATTAAAGGAAGAAAATCAAAATATACATGTGGTCGATCGTTTGTTAACACCTTTCACCGATATGCTAGTTTAGCGATAACACCTTTCACCAATGAATTAGATTTTTTGAAAATTATTAATTTGAGTTTGTCATATCTTACTAGTTTGAAAAAATTGTCACTTCTTTGTAACTTGGCAGGAAACTTGTAATTTCATTATATACTATGTTTTTTCTAGATACTAAATATTTTTCTTAAAATTGGGGATAAAATACATATTTTTTTCAATATTTAAAAAAATCTTCATGCTAGAAAAAAAGAGGTCTAAATAACGGCATTGTAATAACTTTCATTCTAAAACTAGCTTGATGAACAGTATGTAAATAATACAAATTTAAATCATGATAATACGCCAAAAACTTTGTAATTTCTGGATATAAGCAGATTTCGGTTGCATAAAAGTGGCAGAATACTATTTTTGAGAAAGTGCAAGAGGTGTGAAGCATGTTTAAAATGTAGAGGTGATAGGGGATGATGATGATTTAGAATGGCAACCGTATAAAGTAAATGTTTCAACAATTATCATTACTGACAAAGATGGAGTTCTCCTAATATTTTATAACGGCATTAAATCTTTAATCTACTCATAATATAAGAATGGCAGGTATAGTGCAGAGTAATCGATAAGTATCCTGATAAATTTTCATAAGGGATTGAGGAACTTACATTGGAAAAACTCATCACCATCTTGATTTGAATGATACATCTACCTGCGAATATTAACAGGTGTATCAAATTCTATTATTCGCAAGTAAATTGAATTTTGAACAATATCAGTAAATTAAGAAGCCTTTTCTAATCAGAGCATTTAGATCTACAAGCATACTTCAGTATATGCTCAAGTTTCATCAGAATCTGTGAGTTCAAGTGTACGACATTATAAATTGTGATCACTTGGCATGAAACGGTGCGATAGTCTTTGAATCATCTCATCATAGTTGTTATTGCATCTACCTTGAGGATTGCGAAACATACTTGTGGGAACATAGGTACTTTAAAGCTTAAATTCTTCTAACATTGTCTTGACATTAAATTAGGTCACTATAACTCATTTATACATTACCATTAAGAATGTGAAGTACATATAGTAGTAGTAAGTATAAAATAGTTATTATTTTGTTGTTATTACAAATAATGTATAGGTACATAACAATATCTAAAAAGTACTGAAATATGAAGTATTCTTGAAATTATCATATTTCAGTCAGAATAAAGTGAAATTAGTGATGAGGCATAGCCGTCTCTAATACAGGTCAGAGCATGGTAAATTTGGCAACGCTGTCTCAGTCCGATTGGAGTAGTTCAGAGTAGTTCTCTATATGCTACTGCGCATATGCAGTAGTTTGATCGGATTGATGTTCTGTTTGTATGCGGTGTTGCCACATCACACGTGCCTGTACCAGAGACAGCCTTGGACGAGGGCATTATTTTTCATTCTTCCTATCGATGCAAGTAAATTAAACTGCCAGGAAATATGATCTATACACACGTCTAAATGAAAAGAAAAAACTACTAATTTGGACATCTCTGAATAGGCATACTCCCTTAGACCATTCGAGTTGTTTGAATGGTTTACCCGTGTATCCCAATATATACGGAGGTGCTTTGAACAGGTGAGTCTCATTTTTCCAGTCTCTTCGGATATCGCCCTTTTCGTATAGCGTCATTCCGTTCTGTTCCATTCTTCCAGAGTTCGGCCTGTAAGGCCCGGTTTTCAGGATCTTCTTCTCAAGCAATTCCTGCATGAATCCAAACACACAAAGTACACAAACAGGATGAACGCCTTTTCGAATAGAGGTAATTCTCTTTGCTCCTCTTACCTTCATGATTTCCTCCGTACTGGCACCGAACCGTTTTCCGACTCGAAACTTGAGAGTTGGGCAATGTCCGGTGTAGCTAAACCAGCAAAATAAGCGTGGTCAATGTGAAATGTCCATTTTATTATATTTCTATTTCAAAGCTACGCACTCAACAAAATCTGATTGTGCAGATTGAAACCAAGTGTCTGCAGTCATACTTTGCAAGCAACAAGCAGTCATTTTGAGCAGATTGCTTACTAGGTAGGTATGTACATTATTTTGTGATATACGATAACAAATCAGAGTGAATAATCAGAAAAATTTGAATTTGCTAGGTACATTTATGAAATAGGTCTGATCATCCATCAAGAGATGGCAATGGCACCACTCTTGACTTTGACACCAGGCTGTGGACCCCACTCTCACGCTTAGTCCACATAGATCAACGTCATCACATTGCTCTGTTCCAGTTACACTAACACGCGCGCATTTGTTCTCTTCGTCAAACGACTTGGCCAATTGCGAAGGGCGTGTAGCGCGGAGTAGGGGTATCACGTGGTCCATACAAAATCTCTCACTGCCATCCCCTGATGGACCATCAGTACAGTATTCTTTCAGACAGTTCCACAAATAAGATTTGGCCGAGGCAAATATAAACAAAGTAATTGTTAATAATCGGAATTGTCAAAATTGGACGCATACATATATCTCATTTCTGAAGTTACAAATAAATAATTTTCAAATAAATGACTTTAATATGTGATGTAGTTCTCCGGAGAACACATTTCTTTCTTTTTCTAAATCTTACAATTAGCACACTAATATTGTAACAGTATCTAATAGAGAATTTATTTTCACGTTTTATTAACCAGCAGATGTTTCTCTTATATAAACTTTCTCAAGATATTTGTCACATTTTTCTTATTAAAATGAGTAGTCTAAAAAACTCCCAATGGGCTGTAGGTTCGTTAATTTTCAAAGTTCTAGTCTAATTCTTTGAGAACATATTTTCGAGATGTTAAGTTGTTTATGTAAACAAAAGACATTTTTAATTTTTTTAACTTGTTACACGAGAAACCCCCCTTAAAATCGTGTCTAGTGTACGATCTAAGTCCTAAGCAATGTAAACAGAAGACTGAGCGTTCGGGACATGCTGAAACGATAAGGTCTGCAAAAAAAAAATAATAGAACCACACGATCTAAGAAAGAGCAGGCACCTAAAGGTTTTCTTAGATCCAGGCTTTACGGTGCTTCGCTCGGCGAGTGTAGTATATCAAACTCGGAAATTAGAAGAGTAACTTTAATTGTCTGTTGTACACACGCAAGAACATTTACAAACAATTGCCGAAAAAAATTAATGTAAAGAAAATTAAAATCTTTTACATTTGATTTTATTTTTATTTACTTCTTATACAGAATCTGAATCTGAGTGATAATGTAAAAGTTTCACAAACATTCTTTTACAAAAAATTTACAGAGAAGTCATTATTTTTTTTTCATTTTCGAGTTTTCACAGGTTTCCGACAAACTGACAGAACAATTGTTGAAACAAAAGTTATTCGATAATTATGTGACAACCAATGGCAATAACAGAAAATGTTCAGAATCCTTTTTCTTTAATAAAAAATTGAAATTATTCAAACTTTTTTAATAAAATTATATTTTTCTTTCGTCAACAGATCTTCGTATGCTGTTTAATTTTCGAACGCGAGCACTGCGAGCCGACAAAATCTCGAACAATTGGCCACTGTTTCGCGGATTCTTGGTCCCGGAGTTCCCCCATGGAAACACGCGGCGGGTTGCGTTTGGGAACTATTTATGTATTTGCTTACGCCTTACGCGAACCGGAGGGAACGCTTGCTGGCTGGAGAAGCTGAACTGATCGCGAGTGCGCACACCTATAATATCGAGTGCACGAGTCGACCCCAAGGAACGACTGGCCGCTTTCTAAAACAATGTGCTCGCGGTGCTGTGAACGTGGAGTACCGGTGACGGTGACCCAGTAAATCGAAACGTGACACGATGACGATCAACGACGTGACGCGTCGTCCGTCATCCGGGACGCCGATCGCATCGTTCCGATCAAGCGGAAACCCCGTCATCGATCCACGGGATCTCGTTTCTCTCTACGCAACGACCTTCGCTTGCCGAGATCAGCTTCGTTCACGATCGCCATGGCACAAATTCCCTTTTCGGGGGTGCTGTAAAGGGATGGGGGGAGGGGAGCTCGCTTCGATCTTTGTTTCCAAGGGATTCGCGTTTGTAACGAGCACACGTTGTTATCTCGGAAACATATGCACGTTACCTTGACGCAGAACTTTCTGTTCTGTTTCGAATACACGTATAGATCGACGCGCACGCAAAACCATCGCGAGCGAGCGAGCAAGGGCTGCGCAGAGAAGGTTTTCGGTGTCAGGACCGGTACCAGTTTCGTTGGAATTCGTTGCTCGCCTGTGTGCAGAGTTGGGTGGTGATCGACTTCTGTAATCGATTATTTAACCCTTTGCACTCGAGAGGCGAGCCTCAGTCGCCACTAAAACTTTTAATTCTGTTTTTAAAAAAGATATATTGCATCTATAGAGAAATAGAAGATTGGTTCCGGTCCTAAGAAATCAGCAACAATAATAAAATAAACCATGAGTTTTTATGGTAGGATCTTAACTTACTACATTGAAATTATTTGTGAAAACTATAAATTTATATTTAGCTCCTGTATCTTGCGATCGATGCACAAATTTTTTCTTTTGCATAAAGAAAATCCGGACCCTAGTAATCATAGCAACTGTAATCATTAATCAGTCAATCACCGTTGAAACAAATCTGTAATCACGATTACCTTTTGTAGTTTGTAATGATTAATTATGTTTTATACAGTTCTGTAATGTACACCTAACCCAGACCTTGAATTTCAAGGTCAATTTTTTTGTATTGCATTGTATTCTACGCATCATGAGGATAAAAAGTGCTAATAAGGAACCACGTTGAAAGTTATAGTAAAAGCAAATTACATAAAAATAAATAAATAACTTGTTCTAAGGATTTTCTAAGTAAAATTATGTAAAAAAAAATATATGTTCTAAGTATTGTTATTACAGCAAAAGTAAAGATTAATCATAATAAAAAATGCAATCAATTTTATGATTAATAATTAATAAAGCAATCACGAACATATTGATAACAATAACTTCTGAATCCTTTCTAATTCATTAATCAATGATTGCGGATCTTTATGCAAAATAAAAATTACAAGCCACAGAAACCGATGAAAAAAATTCTTTCATCTTTCAATTATCTTATTAGACTGAAACTAATACACCGATGTCCTTGAATCTTCTTAATATGTACACTGCTTTAAATTGTACGTGTCCATTTTTGTGATAAATGTATAAAATCTGCAGTCTAATGATGACTGATTATTCAGTAATCAGCAGCCACAACTAACACTTGGATTTTAATCCTTATCGGACGATTTCGGTAAATATGCGACAAAATTTTCAGTATTATAAGAATTACATTTTTGTTGGAAATTATTTGAAAAATTAAATTATGTTTTATTATTATTAGGTCGTCAAGGATGTGTCTATTATTTCTATTCATTAATTATTTCTATCCTTCAAAAAATAAATATAACTTAATTAATATATTGGGTCGTCAAGGATGAAATTTGTAGAAATTTAATTAAATTTATTCTTGACGATCCAATATATTAACTAAATTATATTTATCTTTTGAAGGAATATCACAAATATTTTCAAATAATTATTTATTATATTATTTATTATAATTATTATATTATATTATTTTATATTAATATATTACATTATATTATTTATCATAATGATTTATTATATTATTACCGCGGCGACAAAGTACTGTTGTCACGTGAGAGGCGACTTACAGCGAATCAGCCGGGAACGATAAACGTTGCTAATCAGATTAGATCGCTTAAGGCGAGCCAACGAGAAAACGAGAAGCCATTGTCGCATCCTGTTGAGTCTTACCCGGGCAGATGAGCGCCATAACTCTGTGCGAAGAAGCGTTTCCTCTCCTCCTCTGCGACCGGATCGAAAACCATTTTGCTGGCGAATTGCCAAACGAGCGTACAACACTTTATTCTCTCATTATGCACGATTTCGCGAATTCGAGGATTCGCGCGAGAGCCCTTCCGCTTGCTCTAGGAAGCCGACCCGTCTTCTGTGTCTCTCGTCTTTTTGACGTCTGAAATTAGACGTCGTTTGAACGTCTGGGATTAGACGTCGTTTGAACGTTTGAAAGAGTCGTTTTTGAGACGTCTAAAAGAAAACAACTTTTCAGTCGTTCAAACGACGTCTCTAAGGCGTCTTAAGGACGTCTTCTTGGGGACGAAAGACGTTCAGACCTAAAACCGCCGTAAAAAAGACGTCTGTGAGACGTGGCGTGCTATACGGGCGCAAAACTAGCTAAAAAAACAGTAAGTTTGATCGGCTCAAAAAATGGATACGTACTAGCGTCTAGATTAGATGCACACCGGTAAAAAACTAGCAATATTCAGTTTTGTCGGTCGCAAGACTGTCTCTGGTCTGTTTGTTTCCCTCGTATTGGGCCGCCACAGTGGGCTGGATCGAAGATTTTAGTGACATTTTACCAAAAAATGAACTTTCACATAACGATTTCTGATCAATTGGTATTGTTTCTTGAATTAATAAAATTAACTACAAATTATAGCTGTATCAAGCTTTCAAAGTTTTACATTTCAAAATGTACGTTCGACGCTCGAAAAATGTACTTTGTTTTTCGCGATATTTTAACGATCTCTTTTGATCTTTTATCTCCATTTCATTTCTGAAATAAACAGCATTATTTTTCTTTTAAAACTATGAATTGCAGCTAAAGTTATTGTACTTAATATACTGTAAACGTAATGTTGGATGTAGCACAGAAAATAGTTAATATCTTTATAATTGACAAGGAATATCTTCTGAATCCCAAATTGTTCCACGTTCGGACATATCTCAATGTTTTCAGGATACTTTCTTTTACGTAATATATAAAAATCTTATCCACCTTCGTCCACCTTTTTGAATTATTACTGTTCAAAGTTATTGGTGTCGTGTAACTATGCGCGCGTTCGGTAGACACCATTGGTACTCTGCGGGATGCTGATAAATTTTTCTAAAGTGTTGATACATGTACAACAATAGTTAGAAAATGGTACGTTTATAATGTACTAAATGATGGTACATCCTTGCCTCTTCTAAAGAATTATTTAGAATATATGTATAGGTTGTACGCGTACAAATAGGTAAAGGTAAATATAAAAATAATGTATTGTAGAGAACATTTGCCTGTTCTAACAATTCTAAAAGAAATGTCTGTTCTTCGCATTTGTAGTAACAAAAGAAATCTAATTTATGACACTTTCAAGTGTCTGTAAAATGTTTGGAATATTCCCATAGTGGACTGCATGTTCAAAACATTTTTTCCGAGGTCTAGTCTTTTTTTCGTGTTATTCAGTCTAATATTCGCTTTTTATAATTTATGTTTAGAGTGTGTGTATTGTTTTAAGTTGAGTTAAGTTTATTTTGTGTGTGGTTAATTTTAGTCTGTGTTTTCTTTATTAGTGTAGTTAAGTGTTTTTTTTTTACATTTAACAATGGAGGCTTATCGTACAAATGGAGACTTATTTTTTACATGAAAAAATTCATAAAGGGAAAAGAAAATTATTAGATTTTGAGGCTGCGCAGTTATTAAAATAAAGACAGCAAAACTCGGTTTACAATTTCAAAAATCAAATGGTAAGATCGTAAGCTCCCTGTATAATAGAGATTTTGTTACAGCGTTTAATAACATTATCTAAGAAACCCATCTAAAGTAAGGAATAAACTTCCGGTTTATTTTTTTATATTTGTGTCAAACAATTACCATTTAAAATATTGCAGGGACCAATTGAATGAACATAAATATAAACTTTATTATACATTGTAAAAATCACTATAAAATATTCTATACGTTATTAAAACGAGGGAATTTTTTAATATTTTTCTATCCAAACTTGCCTTTGATATCTTTACACATAGCACGCGACGTTTTAAAGACATCTTTTTTACGGCTTTTTTAGGTCTGAACGTCTTTCTGGAGACGTGTTAAAGACGTCTTTCTGGAGACGTGTTAAAGACGTCTTTCTGGAGACGTGTTAAAGACGTCTTAAAGACGTCTTTTTACGAGAGTCATATAGTTGTCATTTATGTGGGAATAAGAACAGCGATCGCATGAGTCAAAAATGACGATCGCCAAAAAGACGATCACCGAAGTGACGATCGACGATAAAAGACGATCTAACGAAAGACACGGTCGAAACTGCAGTCTTTTCTGTGTTGTTGGCGAGAGCGTATTCCATCATAATCTACTTTTTTTAATAATTATCGTTACTGCAATATCGCGTGGGCAAGTTACAACCGTGCTGTGCCGTACGAGTTATTTTATATATTTAGAAAAGTAAGTACTTTCATTGTTATTATTTGCTGCCGTTAGTGGTTTTGCTGATGTCTTTCCGCTATATTTGCTGCATAGATTGCTATAACTTTTTTTAATTTTCGAACATTTTGTTAAGGATTATGGATCCACCGACTTGGACCGTCGTTCAATTTGAAGAGGACCAAACGGTCGAGGCAGTGCCAATAAATTGGCTGCGAGGCGACCTGTGTTATTGGCCGTCACTGTTACAGCGGTCAAAATTGGTGAAACATGTATTATACATATATATTGTACTTTTTGCTACTTTTAATTTTACCAGTCTAGATAAGCAAACATAATTTTTTAAGAGTTTTACATAAAATTCAGATTTTGTAAAGTAATTTAAAATCCCAAAACCATTGTTTAGATTAACACTTGGGGCATTTCACCTTACACTTAAAATAACTGACATTTATCTTTCATTCTCATTCAGTTGACAGAATGCGATATAATAACAACTTTTTGTTTTTGGTTGAAGAAGTGCTGAGAATAGGAGGCGACAGCGCACTTCATTTTACAAGAAAAGTGATGTCAACAATTATCAGGGACAACTTAGCGTTGTCCTATAGCTGGCGTGGAAGAAAACAAAAGAAACAATTTCAATATTACAGAACAGCGAAACTCATTATATGTAATTATCACACTTATTTTATCGTTATTGTTATAATGATTATTCATGTACAATTTAATAAACAAAGAATTTCTTATTTAAGGTTCCGCAGAAAAAGCGAACATCCCAGGCAACCGGAAGGACATGGAGGCGGCAATACAAATGTGGTTAAAGAGCGCGGTCGACCGCGTCAAAAGGACAATTTCCAAATTTTAGTAGTCCAGTTAATTTTTTATTTATAAGTTTCATTTTAATTTTCATTATAATGTTTTATTCTAATTTTAATGTTTTATTTTATTTTAATGTTTTATTTCAATAGTAATGTTTTATTCTAATTTTAATGTTTTATTTCATTAGTAATGTTTTATTTTATTCTAATTTTAATGTTTTATTTTAATTTAATTCCATTTTATTGTTCTGTTTTAATCGTAATTTGAAATTTATTACCCCTGTTAATTAACTTTTATGAATGTCTTTGAGACACCTAGGAGACGTCTAAAAGACGCTCGAAAGACGGCCGGAGGACGCCTGACAGGCGCGCAAAAGACGTCTTTAATACGTCCGAGTGTCTTACGGCAGTCGCCTTTAAGAGATCTCAGTGCTATCTGGGTAGTGGTTTAAAAGTTATACTAAAATGTCACTAAAATCTTTGATCCAGCCCACTGTGGGCCGTTGGGGAGATCTGTCTCGTGTTTCCCGCGAGTCCGCGGAACGTTCGCGGTAGTTTCGATCAAACAAACGGATTCGGGCCGAGCCTCGAGCCCGCACGATTATTATTTTCAGTCTCATTCTAGAGCCGGCGACTGCATTTTCGAATTTTCGTCGTTGGTCACGTTGCGATGAATCGCGACGCTCTGGACGCACGCTCGATTTTTAGCCGCGCAGCGAATCAGAAAGACTCTCGACGCGAACGGATCCGCAATCGCGATCTCTCTGTCGGAAATAACATGATCCGTCCTCGAACCCTCGGATTCCCCTAATCTCGCCCGGCCCCATTCCCAACATTCGCATCGTCGTTTGATTCTCTTCGACACGAACCTCCTCCGGCAGTCGCAGCGCGCTTCTCGTCGGCCGGCGCATCGGTAACTGAATCGCGAACGGAACAGAACTGAACGCGATTTAGTCCGAGAGGCGGTCGGTCTCTTAGGAGTAACCCGGCTACTCCGTTACCTATGGGAAAATCGATATATACCTGCGGAGGAGGGGGCGCGCGAATGCATCGTGAACATTCTTTGAGGAATCTCATCGCACCTATTACCCCCCCCCCCCCCCCCCCCCCCCCCCCCGCCGCACCACCCCCTATGCAACTGACACGCTTGTCTCCTGATTGTTACTTCGTTAAACAGATAGAAACGCTTCCACGTGCGAACTATACTCGCACATGAGGTCAAATAATGAAACTACGACAACAAAAATAGATATAAAAATACAGGCGTTTGAACGGCATCTCCAGAAAGACGTCTTTAAAACGTCTTGAAGACGCCTTTTTGGAACGTAAGTACTAGTTGAGGTATGTACTAGGCCTTTTACTTTTCCAAAGTTTCGAGCTCTTCGAAGTGCACGAAGTTTCGAAGTCTTCGAAACGTATGAAATTGTAACTTACGAGTTTCATATCATGTTATGATTTTTGATAAATGAAAATATTAATAAAAAATTTGACAGAACATAAACACTGTCAGTTATAACAAATTTATTTATTGTACAGTTTCGGAGAAAGGTCCTCGAACAAGGAATCTTTGTGCAGCGTCTTACGGACATTCCGAAATAATTGAGAATAATGTGTTCTTTTATGCGTGAGAAGTTTCAAGTATGGCGGCGTGTCTGTTAGTCGATACCGTGCAAGAGTAAACTATTATCTGTATCGATCCTAGACGATTCTAAATGTTAGATCCCTGTATAATAATCAATATTAACATTAGATATGAAGTTAGAGAACGCTCCGATGCGTATTTTCCGAAATAAGTGAGAATAATCATGGAGCCAGTAGGCATTGCACAATTTTTGGATTCCGCCCCGAACTGGTGATTCGTCCTCTGTCATCCCTACTGTAGAAATGTGCCCTTCCTGTTCTTTGATAGGGAATTGCAGAAGAATTAGAACTTACAGTGGGTGTAAAAAGTATTCGTACAATGATAAATTTCAATGGAAACTTTGTAAAACTGTTAAAGCTGTTGTTTATTAACTATTTTTCTGTTAACAATGAATATGTACATGTTCTGAGGAATATATAGATTAGATACAATGCAAAAAAAAATTAATTTCTCGGTTAACTTGTGAAAGTAACAAGAAAAAACAAAAAATCGACTGAAATACACCAGCAAGTAGTACATTTTTTGTGGAATTTTTCTGCCGGAGCGTATCGATTTCGAAATGTACGAGTGTCCAATCACTTTCTACACTCACTGTAATTGTATTAAATATAACTTAACAGCGAAAGTTCGAAGTTTAAAGATTCGAAACTCCGTTTTTTTTTCAATCTTCTAATAATTTACTACGGACCTCCGCGGAGGTTCGAAATTCGAAGCTTCAAATCTTCAACCTTCGAATTTTCGAAATCTTCGACCTTAGAAAGAAAGTAACAGACCTAGTATGTACTTGAAATACCTACAAATCTTGTGCAAAATCCAAATGCAGAAAGCTCAGTGGTTCTTTTGAAAAAATTCCAAAAAATTGGCAAAAATGCGGCTTCGAAAATCAGTATACGTCCTTGAAACAATATGTAATGAAATACTTAGATGAATTTTAATATTAAGTTGCACGGAAGTATGAAGTGTGACGCATGTATTTGCTTGTTTCCTTCTTTAGGAATCGCTGTGTAAATAGAAAAAAGGAATCGTGTAAACGAAAAGCGTTTGGTTGTGCGTTGCGGCGATCACCGGTGACCGTCACGTGGACGAATGTGTTAAAAGAATTTATTAGCGTCCTAAATGAGTGAAAATTGGCTGAATCAAGGACTAACAAATATTGTGGCTGAGATGAAGTATCGTATTCAAATTACAATGTGCTTTTCTAGGTCCCAAGGTCATTTGAAGTGTTCTTTTTTTTGTTAATAATTCGCTTAAAAAAGAGATCATTTTTGCAATGAAAAAAGTTATTTGATACGTCGTACTGTTCAAGGTATTTTAACTGTATTTATCTAAAACCTCGACAATCTCATTTTTTACATAAACCCAGCAAGCAATCTGCTTTTGATTTGGCATCAATTTGACACCAACTTTAGTTAAATACGGACTCATCTGTTTCCACATGTGTTGGTACATTTGGCGACAGGTTTTGGCAGTGATGGGCACTATCGACTAAATTCGACTATAGACTATTTAATGTTTAGTACTGACATCTCTTCGTGTGGCTAATAAAAACAGAAATCAAATGAAACTTTAATTGAAACAATAATATTAGAAGATATACCAAGTATAAAGTTCGTATTGAATAAATACAATAGTGTTGGCAATTTTATACATGAGATAAACTGTTCTTCTAGTATCTCACACCTGTAACTACCATCTGTATTTGGTATAAGTCCTAACGTTGATCCAAGATGTCCACAGAATTTAGACACGGACCTTCTATTGTACAAAAGGGCTATAAAGAAATATTCTTCTGTATAAATACCATGCATCTAGCTAAGTCTGTATACATTCCGCATCTGGTTTTATGCACACTAGATTCATTATTTCTAACTTCATATTGTTGGAAATAATATTCAGGATAATGCATATCCATGTCTGTCTCTAATATAATGTAGCGATGCATAATTCAAAGAAGAAATTTCCTTCATGACTTTAGGATTATTTAAAATTTCGTTACACGTTGATCTGTCAGCAATATAATGTTCGGGTGTCCAATCCATGACACGCTCATCCAATAAAAAATCGCGTGATTATTTAATAACAATCTGCTAGAAGCTAACAAAAGCGCGCGAAAATTGTTTAATCGAAACGATTTTATGAAAACGAGAGCCCTCTCTCATACCAGAGGAGAAATTTCCTGTCTGCTTAAAAAAAGCATCGACAAGATGCAAAAGTTAATCACAGACTACATAAGTATAGAGGCAGACACAATTTGAAATACCATGTTACCTGAACTTGAAGCAGAGAGGATATCTACTCTCTGCTTGAGCTAGTGATGGGTAGTGATGAGAGATGGATATTGGACAGTTGTTATGGCGCATGCGTGACGCTAAAATGAGGTACTTCGTCGTCCCGCATACTCTTGCAAAATATGTTACGATTTTATTTTGCAAGAGGAATGTATAACATGTGTATGTCACTCAAATATTAGTATTATTATAATTTACCAAAAATTCGTAACAGGATGTTCTCGTTGTCTCGTCCTGGATTTCTCCAGTACTTTTTTGTCAATAATAGTGACCCATAGATGTCTCATGGATTGATATTTTCCATGTGATTTATTTGTGAATTAAAGTAAAAAAGTAAATACTGTTTAATGATTGTAATAGAGCAGAAATTATATATTGTCGTTTTCAATTTAAAAAATTTCTTTAATTCATACTTCATTGCAATACCTTAATAAAACATAAAGAATAAACATTTGTATCTCAAATACAGTTTATATATTGATTATTTCATGATAAAATGCCAAATTCTTTGAAATTATTCTGTTCATTCTTTCCATGTACTCTCTCCTCATGTAAGCCAAGCGTTGGCACTGTCGATGAGCATAGCTTGTACATCTTTTAAAATTGTGACGTCATTGCGTACTCCAGCTGATTTCATCTTTGGGACAAGGAAAGTTATCTATGGCGGGTCTATAGGTATATATGGTCTAAGGTTGCGTCGCAGTGTGGTGGAATAGGGACTTTGAGTTGAGTTTTGAAGTTAACAAATAAACTTTATACACAAGGTAAATGGCGAAAACTGTTGTAGATTTTATTAGTAGTTCCTTGAAGTATAACTCCCTCAGTTCTACAATGAGTTCTCTTTCATCCTGGAGTTTCAAATCCTTTCCCAGCTTCTTCCTTCTCGTCTCCCTTCCTTAGCCAATAGGAACATTAGAATCTTCTGGCTAGGCGTTGATTCGTCGGATGACTCGTCCTCCGGTTGCGGCTTGATGGTGATTGGTAGTGGATGGATCTTAATAGCGCACGCACGAGGGTGAAGGTCCGTCAAAGCAAGGGATGTGGGACCATGTGGGACCGAACGAGAGAGAGAGATCCGAGAGAGTTCCAAGAGGTCCTTGACTGAGAATTTATGACCTCTTGTCCTTAACTGATTTCCAGACTTCGACTGTCCTTAATTTATGCGGAATTGGAAAAGCTACTCTAAGAGGCTGCGTGACTTTCTCTAGATTCCACAATTAGTCTCGCCGACTCGAATTTCGTCAAGGATCTCTATGGAACCCTCCCGGTCTTTCTTTACCTACTCTAAACTATCGCGCCCGAATAAAATACATATGTATGAAATACGCGATTACGTCTTACATTTAAATTTGCCTCTCCGCGCCATTAATCGATACTATATATATCTAACTATATTCACGTGATCAACTGGCCACGCTACAGTATACTTTTCGTCTATACTTCACTTCGGGGGACTAAAAATTAAAATGTTTTTTTACATAATCCCGTAGATTTTAACGAATTAAACCCAAAACTGTACGTTAAAAATACGCTGGTTTAAAAGTTATAGGTGTGCAAAGTTGAGCAATTCTAAGCGTTTCTGACAGGTAAGAGCTCCGCCATATTAGGCTCACCATATGTACTCGGAAATCGTCCAATGAGCGGAGGCTGCTAAGTGGCAGGCTGCAAACTCGTAGGAGCGGCAATTTTTGAATTGCACGGTGTGAAGAATAGATGATTCAAGGGGCCATCTCAGGCTGTAAATCTAGTAACTGTAATGATTACGTCTGACTCAATCTGAATCAGTCTGTTATGTATTACAATAATATTATGTATGTAATGATATTTGGTCCCCTCAGGGTTTCAAATCCATTCCACCACTTCTCCCTTTACCAATCCTCAACTATCGCCTAATTTCCAATTTCAGCGGGACCTACTTTTTATTAAGGTGGGTTCCGAACCACCTATTTTGCCAACAACACGTGAAACGCACCCAGAGGGCCACATCCCGGCTTCTTTTTACCGAGCGGTCACCCATCCTAGTGCGTCCCCCGCCCTACGCCGTTTAACTTCGGTGATCGAACGAGAACCGGTATTTTCAGCGAGGCAATGGTCGTTGACTATTACAATAATATTATATCTGTGCTATTTTTCTTTTAATTGATTTCTACATTCTGTCACAGTTTCGTAACATTGAATGAATATAACAAGTGATAATTGTAAAGGCACAACGACGATTCACTTTCATTTTTTAGTAAAAAATTGTATCCGCTTCTGAAAGCACAATTGATTTTTGGGTAAACGTATGTATGTGCTACTTTTTAAAAAATACTCCTTAACATTAGTTTTTAAGACTATAATATATTATAATGGATCTTATTACTAACATGTGGTATCAGGCAAAATTATAACACATTTTTTTCACTGTAAAAATATATTAATTAGTTGTATTCATTCACGGATGCTGGTTACGTAAAAGAATAATGATTTGTATATTGATATGTAGAGCACGCTTGGAACAAAAATATTTGTATTTTTATAGTCATTCGTTTACTGTACGCAATATGAGATTCGAGTACAGTCTATAAAAATAACAAAGAACAATTAATTCGTAATCTCTACTTATTTTAACTTAACCTCTTCTAGTTGTCACACATATATTATGTCACATATATTATTCCTAATCAGGTCTCCAAATATTTACATATTGCAATCTTCACTGGAATCTACAGACTTTAAATCTCTTTGCTTCAATTTAACATATTCTCCACCCATAGCAATATTCGGCTCAACTGATATCGCATTCGCTATTTTCTGATCTGATAAATACATATTAACTTTAATCAACGGTGTCTCTATCAAATCACCCTCAGACTCGTTCGCAGTTGACTTCGATTTATTTGTTAAGCTTCCATTCTTCACATTTTCGTCTTGTTTAGAACATTCATCGCGTTCGTCTTTTACGGTAGAATTGCTTACCAATTGTTCCGTATTTGTACCAAAAATATCACTACTTGTAGCTTTGGTGTTGGTTTCTGTTTGATTTGAATTAATTTCACGTTTGTCGCGTTCATGATTCTGTAAAATATCCCTTCGAAACGCTTGAGCATTTTCTTCCGATTTATTTGGTAACGAAACAGATACACTTTCCATTTTTGTTTGATTACGCATTTGTAAAGCAATGGGTACAGAATATTCGTACTGTGTTTTTCGATTTTTATTATTTTGAACTGATTTTTCTTGCAAGTTGGACAAAGTGCTGTCAGCTATTTCATCGTTTTTCGACAGACTTTTATTATTTCCATTATTACTTGCTAAATCGTTCAGGGATATAGATTTATGGATTCTTCGTTTTGTTAAAGCATTTAAAATAGGACCTTTCGGTAAGTCGTTTGAATAAATAGATTCTTCTTTTGCTTCGTTGATTTTTTCTTGATTAATTACTTCATTATTTCTTGAAGATTTATCGTTTACACCTTTGGTTGGCGAAGAATTTTCATTCTGAATGTTGATTTGCATGTTCTCGTCATTTTTCAACTGTTTAACATCAACATGCTCATGGCTTCTCACTTCATTAAGTTCATTGTTGAATTTCGATTTCTGCGCTTTATCATCTTCTGCTGTTTTATTTAAAAATTTTGTGTCATGGCCAAACTTTAGAGTTCTAGAGTTATTGTTTTCTTGGAAAATTAACTTTTTATCGAAAGCTTTTAATTGTTTTTTATTTTCTCCGGAGACTTGCACATCCTTTATCACTGCTTGCTCTTTACTTTCTTGTTTGTACGTGTTAAAATCTGTTTTTTCAAGTTTTTTATTCGTTTCTGCTACCAATATATTCGAAATTTCTGCATCTGCAGCCAGTTCTGTTTCTTCTTTTTTAATTGCATCGGAGTTTATAAGGTTATCACTTTTTTGCGTATCGATGAAATTTTTCTTCAAGTCTAGAATAGAACTTTTCTCTCCTGTTTTTGATGTACTAGATTCTATAATCTCTAAAATATGATTTTTCATTAAAGTTTTTGGTTTGTTTGGTAAATCTGGATCCAACGGTTTCATTTCATTTGCATTTCCCATTGCTGGAGCAAGTGTAGCTACTACATTTTCGATAGACTTTTGTGTTTCTACTGCCGGCTTCTCTGTGAGAACAATACGCTCCACAGGAATCGGTGGTTCCTGACGTATATCCTTCAACTTCAAGTTTATCGATTTATCAGGACCATTCAAATCTGGCAACTGATCTATTTTCTCTAAATATTAAATAATATCATAATGTATAGTCTGTGTGTATGTATGTATAGCATAAAAATAACTATTTTTACAAGACATTTAATAATACCTTTAATATCCGGTAAAATTTCATGGTCATGAGGAATACTTGCAACTGCGTCAAGATCTTCTTTGTTTAAACTTAATGGTAGATTATTAATTTGACTAAGAGGTTTGGTTGTTGTTATTAATAGTTTTGTATTACCAGATTCTTCCATTGCATACAAGTTTGCATACGTGCTCAAAATCATAATGCAGATACCAATAAATAAAATTGCCTACACAATGAATGTATTAAATATTAACAATAATTGGAAAACATAATTGGAAAATTTTCTTAGTGATCTTACCTGTGCTAATAGTCTTTCATTCGTATGTTTGCTGCTAATAGATATAAAGAATATTGCTGGAAATATCAAACATATCATGACTCCAATTGTAGATCCAACTAAACCAAGAACAAACTCTATATTTGGTATTAAGATGCCAGTAATCAGTGAAACAGCCACAATTGCTATAGTAAGACATCTGAACCTTGTCTCAGGTAAATAATTTACAGATGGTTCATGGACATACACCTGTAATGATTTATATAAATGCTGACTAATATCATACTATTTCGATCGAATGTCTACTACATTTATACTAACCCTACGAAATAAGAGGGAATTTAAACTTGCACGACATGGAAAAATGACTAGAGGGAAGCTAAATGCAATGGAGAACACAAATCCCATTTTAATCATTTCAGACGACAAGCTAGGTTCTAAGCTCATTAGCACATTGCCTGTAAATTGAAGGATAGTTAATGTAAGTTAATGATACTCAATACACAATAAAACATGTTTTTTCAAATGTACAAGTACCTGTAAAAGGTTGCGTGCAAAATGCAATGTATCCAAAAAATCCAACACATAAATAAACAATGGTACATATGTTCAATGCACCTCGTACAACTTCATTCATTTTTTCTAATGACACATTTGGAATGCTTTCATATATCTCAAACAGTTGAGTTTGGCAAAATAAAGCCATAGAAAAGATAGGTATACATTGCAGTATACCAGACGGTCTCCAATAATATACATGTTCATACCAATCCCCGGCAAAAATGTGCTGCATAGACTCCATCACTATCTGAATGAAAAACACAACACATATTAATCATTGAATTGTTTAAAATTTGGTATATCAATGAGAAAAATTACTTACCTTTAATACAAGACAAAGATAGAAAATAATTGTAGCAGTACAAAGACTGGATAAGCTATCGATGTTTCGGAGCAATCCCAAAGGTAAAACTATGAAAATGCTTGTCGTTATAAGCAAACTAGTCCTAATATTTTCTGGATTTTTATTGATCACTTTTCCCACAATCTGCGGTCCCAAATCACCCATAATCACAAAAAATGCAATGCATGTTCCCACAAGAAATCCAATGATAAACAACTCCACCACGAATTTTCCCATTTGACCGAATGCGTGGAATGCCAGTAGCTCAAAATTTCTTCGTCTTGACATTACCGCCGACTTAACAAGAAAATGACAAGCAAGTCGTGATAATAGGCTACTTAATAATAAAACCAAAGTAGCCAACATAATGCCGCATTGCTTGAAACAGAATGGCATAGCAAGAACGCTTACACCGATGATACTGTTCGCAAGAGTCATAACGTGTGACAACTGAGAAATCATTTTAATAGGTTCTTATGAATCTAAGTAACTTTGTATTTTTTGCAATGAACAGTTGTCATTGATTGATTATTGAAAATTCCTCCAGGCATTCATGTACAGTTTTCGTTAAATTTATCTGATTTGAATAAACAATATTTCTGCTAATCGATGGTAGCGTTGAATCTTCATGCATGCATAGATGATACTTAATCAATCACTCATTGTTTTCATATTCTAACACACAAGCTTGCTCGAATTAAAGGTTAGAACTGTAGTTTCGTTAGTTGGTTTCGTATCACCGACTGAACTACGTGTAGAACGAATAATATAATTTATTATCATATTGAACGTATCGAAGTTACGCTTCGACTGTTATGGTCTTGATAAGATACAGTTTTGATAGTTAATGTCGTAGAAAAACATCGAGCGGTCTCTCGAGTTTCGAAGACTGCCACCATTTTGATAGAACAAGCTGAACAAGCATAAGAAGACACACACACATGAAAAAATTCAACACACTAATACACGCGGTAAATTTCTTTATTTTTTTATTATAAATATTTAAAAACATTCGTGTTATTCATATCTGGACATAAATATATATATTTATATGTATATATATATATATATGTATATCGTAATTGATCTATCTCAAATCGACTTAGATATACGCAATATTATATCGAATTTGTCTTTGTGTGATGGTGGATAATTAATTACAAGTAGTGGTAGTAATTACAGCTAGATCTCAATCGACACGTTTCCCTTTCGATCAATTATCCATCAACGTGGAACTAAACGAGTTTAGTTTCATTGTGAAATATTTTTGAGGCTCAAAGATTTCAATTTTATATACACAATGTTATTAAATGTATCTCTTTACTCTCGCGCAATTGTCTGAAGCCGCGCGTTTGGAGGGTAACACACTATTTCTGTTTTCCATTTCCTTTCGTTTTAGACGAGAATGCTTTCGCAATTTTAACGCACAAATATAAATCGACCACGTCACATACGTAATGTTGAACACTTAAAAATTACTTTTGCTTAAGTTACAATCAAAACTTTACATCTACACTTGAATTCAATATATTCATTGACCGTACTACTAATTCCTTTAAACCTTTCTCCCTTCTTTGCCGGTCATTCGATCAAATTTTCCGTATAAAATAAAATACTTTACATATCAAAAAGAATATCGTAATGTTGTTATATATGTATATGTATTATTGCATGTAGGACTTCGTTTAAATCTGATTTTTCGTTATGTACAAGAATAGAAAAAAATTTATTAACCCATAATACTTGCCCTTTGTAAATACAGTCATCTTACTTGATTTTCAATCAGGCTTACTAAACAGTTTTATCAATAGTTTAAGAAAAATTAGACGCATAACGCCCAAAATGTTCCAATTGTTATATTTCTGCATGATTTGTCGAAACGTGCGAATAGTAAATTTAGATATCTAGAAGTACTGTTTGGCATTCTATGATTTCAATGGAAACATTGAAGAAATGTTACAAAATATCGTTTTTATACAGTGACTTTTACTAATATTCGAACACTCCTAAAAAGGCGATATCTTTTTTTATATTGGACCATATGACGTGGATTTTTTTTTTTTGAGAAGTTAGAACAATTGGTTTGTTATGTAACCGTGAAAAAAATTTTTGAAAGAAATTGCAATTGATCGGAATTGTAGAGAAAATACCAATAGTTGAATTTTTTGTGTGGGTCTACATTGAAAATTTAAAAAATACGTTTTGTTGATTTGTGTTAATTATATGCATTGTGAAAGTTTCATTGAAATTCGGTTGATGCAGGAAAACACGACAGGCATTGAAAGATGTAAGAATTCTTAGATTCATTGCAGTTAGAGGCTGAAAAGCGTGAAAGCCTGCAAGTTTTACCATCTTTAAACGCTTGTAGCTCATTGCAATGTTGACTGATTCTGATGAAATTTTCAGAATATGTTTAATCGATATAGATCTACGAAGCGTGTTTTCTAAATTTTCAATATAAGTCTACTTAAAAAAGCTGCAAAATACAACTTTTAGTATTTTCTCTGCAGTTTCTTTCAAAAATTTTTTTCACATTACGTAACAAACCAATTGTTCTAACTTTAAAAAAATAAATCCAAGACATATGGTCTGATATTAAAAAAGTTATCGTCTTTTTAAGAATGTCTGTATATGAGTAAGAATCACTGTACTTACCAAAATTGTTTTTATAATCAATATGCCTCCATCTAACATCTAACTGATTGAATATTCGTTATGCTAAAATATAAATATGGATTTGATCAAATCATAGAATTAAACAAACTATTAAAGGTACTCATTGATTCGAAAAATATTTTAGATAATAGGACATTTGATGAGCTGTCAATTTAAGAATACCGGAAAACGTCTGTAAATTTAATGAGATAACAATTAAAATTGCAGAGCGTTTGGAGTCAATTACACGCTCATACGTGTTCGCGATAATAATGTCGCTTGCCACGAATTGAGCCGATACGTTTTACTATCGAAGTGTGTACGTCTTTCAACCGAAATTTCGAATCGTATACTGAACTCGTGGCAGCGTGCATCGTTTTTTTTGTTTCCATGACTTAAGTTACCTATACTTATCTATACTTGATTTAAATAAGGACTTTTTCCAATTTCTTAAATGTTCAACGGCAACCGTTTATCAGGGATTCGCTCCACCATCTTTTTTTGTTTCTTCGTTTGTGATATTTGCTTTCTCATCTTTTTCGTTTTCTGTAAGACATTATTAAAAAGTTTTGTTATAGAAACGCAACGATAACTGCTGGTCTTTCCACAAAGAAATATTATATTATCGTACATCATTTAAGTACCTTTTGGTTCTGACTTTATATCTTCTTCCTTTTTGAGATCACCTTCTATACCTTCTTGACCTTTCTCTAGGCGAGGTCGTTTTCTGGAACCCTAATTGGAAAAGTAATACAGTTTCAATGTAAATGTACGTAAGTCAAATTAACATTGTATCTGTTGAACAAAACGATAATTTAAAATAGTAAGGTCTGGGTTAGGTTTATTTCTACAGAAATAAAAAATTTTACCTTGAACGATCTATTATCTCTTCGGCCTCCTTCTCCTTCCTCTTCGCTATCGCTGTATTCATTATCATGTTGTATCCTTTTATCCAAATCGCGTTGTGGTAACCGTTCGTCTGGATTCACTTTCTCTTCAGCCTCAGAATCTTCGATAACCGCACCATCTTCTGGGATAGGTTGAACTTGTACACCCGGTGCATGTGGTAACATACGTAGGTTTTCAAATAGTCTGGTCCTGTAACGTTATTAATGCATAAAATAAGGATTCCCTTCAAACAATTGTCAATATTCCAATAGAACGTACTTGATTTTCTCAAGATATTCAGGAGTATTTTGATTTGCCATGTTAGAAGGACTAATGTGCAGCTTAAAATCCGGTCCAAAGTATTCAAAATAGTCATTATAAGGTAATTCGTTTGCAATTTCGGAACCGAGAGCTACCGATGTTTCGTACGTCCAACATCTAGATACGTTTCTTATTGTATATCCACCACCACCGACCATTAAGAACGGTAAATTATACTTTTTTACAAATTCAACGCATTTACCGTGGCCTCTTACTGTAAGATTAAAACATCCCAGTCTGTCTCCTGAAAATAATGCACAATAAAATGTTTATAATGTGGATCTTATAATATATCTTATACATCTAAATATATATACATGTGTATAAATATTGTATAAAATTATACCTGTTAACGAATCAGCACCACACTGTAACACGACCGCAGAAGGCTGAAAAGTTTCCATTACTTTTGATATAATAGGTACAAATATGGACTCGTAACTTTCATCGTCCATACCATCTCTGAGTGGTATATTGACAGCGTAATATTTTCCCTGTTTAAAAAATAAACAGTTGTACTATAGCACTGCGTAACATGCAAATAATTGCATTTACATTTTTACAAACTCTTTACCTTCCCTGCGCCAATGTCACGGAGATCACCTGTACCAGGAAAATATTCGCCGTATTTATGGAAAGAAACTGTCATCACTCTATCAGTAGTATAAAATGCTTCCTCTACACCGTCTCCATGGTGAACATCAATATCAATATATAAAACTCTTTGATGATATTTAAGTAGTTCTAAGATTCCCAGTACAATATCATTTACATAACAAAAGCCAGATGCTTCACTCTTCTTGGCATGATGTAATCCACCTCCCCAATTTATACAAATCTCAGAAGCTTGTTTATTAAGTTTTACAGCTGCAGCAACAGATCCGCCGGCTGATAATTGACAAAACTCGTACAAACCATCAAAAACGGGACAATCCTCTCCTACATTAACTATGAGAAAAATAGAGTTTGTTTTAAAAATTTTTCTTCAAATGCAACACAGTTTGTACTTTTAGTAGATAATTTCTTTTCGATAATTATTAACTGTAAGATCTTACATCTTTGCATTTGTTTGTTATACTCGGACATATTATCGGGCCTTATGGACCTCAGAAACCTAATATATTCATCACTATGGAATTTTGTCATTTCATCTGCAGTAGCTTTATGAGGTCGCTAAATAAAGAAAAACAATTAATTTACTTTAAATTGTCGTTGATTGCAATCACATTTGATGTTACATATTTAAAATACGTAGTAACATATAATTAAATAAAGAATTCTTACATAGATCTCCATTTTCCTATAAAGACCATAATTGAGAAGTAAGTTATGCGTCATCCTTATACGATGTGGTTTCATGGGATGCCCTTGACCATAATAATAATTGCCAATATCACCTGAAATAAGGCTTTATATTTTCATTTGTTCCATCTTTACTAATAAAATATAGAAAAAAGCATAACTCTGCTTTAAATATAAAAATAATTTAAACAATGTTATCCATATCATATCTATATCGCTTGGTATGTACGGTCATCCGGAGTGCACCTGAAAATCTTTCGCGTAACTAGTGAAAAAAGAGTATTATTCAAGTACAAACGACAAAAGAATCATTGTTTTTGGAGAATTTACAGCATATGCACAACGATTTTGTAAATTAGTGTATTTGAGTTTATACTGATCCAAATTTTTTATACAGTTACCGATTAGTTTACCATAACCTATAATTACTTTGATTCGTTTAAAATATTAAATAGTATTACTTTTATTGAAATCAAAATAGTATTGAGTGAAATCAATTCTAACGACAAAAAAAACAATTCCACTATTTAGTACTTAGTTACAAGGAAAGTATTATATGTAATTCATGGTTCGTTCGTATAGCGGTGGGTCATTATTAAATTTGAATGCTTCAGAGGTAATTAGCATATCGGGATACGTTATTGGTAAATTAAAAATAAAATAAAATTATTAATATTTCTATTAAAAGTATACGGGAAAATATCTATTAAGATTGCATGATAGCGGAACGTGTAAATACATAGATAGCCAGATAAAGCCGACGCTTTCAAGTACGGTAACATGGAGTTACGCCTGTAAATCTCTCGCGTTAACGTCGCCAAAACCGTACAGGAAGGTAGAAAGAACATGATAAATATCGAGTATCATGAACGAAACGAAAGTGAACTATGCATTTTTAAGAAAGTAGGGTTTAATTAGCATAAATATGCTTCAAATTTGATTAATAGATATGAAAACTATCTATTGTAAACGACACAAACGCGGATAGCACAAACACATTTTGACAATCTCTTCGTGCGTGTAGAATGTTTTCGCGGGATCGTGAACTACCAGAAAATTTTCTAATTTTTTCACTCACTATCATAATAGTAGCAAACACGCTTCTTGCTATGCGGTAATGTTGACATTTTGACCGATTTCTTTGTGGTAAATAGGAAAATAACTGATATGAATCAAACGCAAACCGCGGAGTGTCGCGGCACCCACCGACAGAACACAGCGTCACTAGGTCTCACGTCTACCACAGAGTATTCTCAATCCTCTGTGATCTGTGATTCTACCGTGAATTGAGAACGGCCATCTCAAGGGAAATCAATGTAACCAACTTATAGAACGAAAATTCACTGACTACGTATATAGCAATATATAATATTGCTAATATAAAATATTTATTTATATATTTCTAATTTTTTAAAAATAATTATTAAAAGTGAGTTTATATTTCTAATCGAAAGTAATATTTCATACTAATTATTTAATCCAATAAATTTTATTGATTATATATTATTTAAATAAATTGTCTATGGACACAATGATCAAATAATGTAACAATTTTAAATATTATTTTGAATAATAATAAAATAATTTTTTTACTGAGTTTTCAATGAACCTGAATTATATTATCGTAAGTTTGAATTTTGATAGTTTTAATAAACAAAGCAAACAAAATATTTGTAGTAAGTTTGTATTCAAGAAGAAAAGGAAATTAAACATCGCCATAACATAAAAATATAAAGTATTATTGAATATAATTTCAGCTCGGTGTTGTATCCGGGAATATATTTTAAAAATAAAAATAAAACTGATTGTTTGTTTTTAAAATTTTAAAACGAAAATATTGATAGGTTTACTAAAAATTCTTTGTAAAGCGCGGTTCTATTTTATTAGAGCAAGTCTATACAAATTTACGTTTTTTTTTATTATTGATAACAAACGACAGGATTAAATCAACTTTTTACAATCTCTCTCTTCTTACACGCTACGCACATGCACACGCGCAGGCACACATTCTTTTTCTGTCTTCCTCTCCGTCGATCTCTCTTCCCCTTCCTCTCTATTTTTCTCTAACTCTCTGCCTTTCTCGTACATATTACTTCATATACATAAGAATACGTCCAAAAAATTTCAAAAATGTACTGTTTTAATTCATTAAGTTTTCAGTTAATCAATATCTCGATTCCGGCGATTTCTCAACATGATCAATCCAATCTATATAACTATTTCCGAGTATCTCAAAGAGGAAGAAGAGACCTTATTGACAGTCAGTTTTTGAGTAATGAATATATGATACTTGTTCATTGCACAACAAATATCTAAAATAATATGTACATTTACATCGATGAAAAAGAAGTTCGACTAAAATTAAAAATTAGCAATCAACCATCTTCAATGCGTGACATTTTGCTGAGTAAGTTAATTTTAAGATTTATTTCAGAGGCCAACCTTGATAACTTTCAGTTATTGACAAAACGTTAAAAGAATTCTAATATTGGCGAAATGAAAAATATAGTTTAAACAATGCTTGACACCAAACTACAAGGAAAATTTATTCATATTTCTCAAAATTGTTTTCACTGTAGTTAAATCTTTGCAACACAAAAATGAATACAAACTGAAAATGTAATTAACCGATTCTATAATTACTAAGTTAAAGGATCAAACTTGTAACAGTTCCTACTAGTTAATATTATTTTTTATCTTTTTTTGTAGCTTTATATTTATATTTTCAATTCGCCAATTGGTAATTGATAAAAGAAACGTTAGTTGTAAAACGTGTTTTAGCCTCGCGATTGGCCCAAAATGCAATAAAATCTTTTTTATAATGCATTGGAATTTCTTAAAACAAAAATTCATTATCTGTAATCCCATTTGTAAGATATTTATGGAAAAAGAATTTCAAAATCATCGACATCGGAAAGGGAGAAATCTGGAAAATCAGGTGAACGACTATAATCAGTCATATCTTCCCCAGAATCATCGCCGTCAGCTGCATCATCGTCGTCATCGTCGTCGTCATCATCGTTGTTTTCAAGATCATTACGCTCATTTTCAGAACCATTCTCTTCCACGCCGGCGTCTGGATTGTCTGCGTCTATTAAAAAACAAGTTTTATTTTACATTTAAAATATAAATGTACTTGTACATATACAAAACGTGCTATAACAATAGTTACTATGAATATTATTATTTCCACAGAAATTCTATCGCAAAGAATACTACATAATTAGATTTTAGAAAGGTTGAGAATTAGATTAAGTTAAAATTTAAATAGGGATATTTTAATATCAATTACAATTTCATTAAGTATTAAATTTAATGTGTGCCTTCCAGAAAAAATATAATTTGCAGAAACATAATGGCTTGAACCATAACTGTTTAAATAAATTAAAAATATTTCATAACAGGTACTATGAAAGACTTGTTAAAATATATTCAATTAAGATCACAAACCATCCGCATTATTATCATCAGAACCAGAATTTGAGCCATCATCTTCGCTTGCATCAAGGTCATCATCATCATCATCTTCATCAGCTTCATCTTCATCATCTCTCCTTCTACCAACATCGTACAGCCTTACGCAGGATTCTTGCATGCTATCAAATTCACCCTGATTCTCAACTATAGCTATTTGCGTATCAAACTTATTACAAGCCAGCCCGTAAATTCCTCTTTTGACATCGCAAGTCGCTATAATTAAATTTACATGAAATACAATTATTATTTTCAAATCAATTGAATTACATATAATTTCATGAAAGGGTATAGCCGAATAAATCTAGTAAAAGTAACTCGTTAGAAACCAAATCGATCTGGGTTCAGATCGTTTGATAGATTTTCTAGAAAAAACCTTTTCTACAAAATATTCAATAGGTGCCACCATGACTAGGATAACTACAGAGTTACCACTACTAGATGATTACATAGCTAAAAACAATTGTAAATAAATACTTTCTAACTTCTCATTTGCAAAGTACCATATTGTTATAATCGATATAGTTTATTCATTCCGTAATCATTGTATGCAGTTTTAAACACTTTCACAAATATTAAATGATGTAAACCTTGAAGCATTTGTTATACAAACTATTACACAATGCCCGATTGTACGTAATTGTAATAATATGTTATGCTGTAATAAATCATGACATCCATGAAGATTAAGTTAATTGAATCATATTAATGGCGCTACAACGTAAAAAAGTATTTTATAATAAAGATCTGAAATGTGTAATATTGTTTTGTTTCAAATAAAAGAAGTTTGAAGATCCACTGACAAAAACTGGATCAAAATCTGTATAATGACACAAGTAAATAGATAAGTATTTATAAATATTGTTAGAAAAATTCATACAAGATGTATCCAAATTTAATAAGACAACATGTGAAAATAGTTAAAACAGCATATTATGCCAATATAACAGAAATGTCGGTTTTTAATTCTTTTAGTTGTGTGCTGTCAATACGAAAAAATCGAAAAATTATTATTAATAATCATAACAAGACACTAATATATTAATGTGGTCAATTAATAATTTCAATATAAAAATAATGTTTTTAAAAGTTCCGAATAATAAAAAAATCGATTTTGTATTAATTTTCACCACGCTTACTTGACTATACTTCTGAACGAAACATACCAATGTTGCTATAGTCCAAAGCATCTAGTGTTTTAAATGAAGTAACATAATGGGACTCATCTCTATTTTCTTGATCCAAAGGTACAGCATATATAATATTATTAACAGGTGAAAATATTACTTCCATTTGATCAAGCGTTGGCACTGTCTTTAATAAATGGAAGGTTCTTAAATCCCAAACCTCTGTATTTGATACCACCTCTGTACCTGTTAAATGAAAATCAATTTCAGTACTATACATATAATTCTAAAACTTTTACGTTGTCAATCAGTAAATAAATTACAAGTTTTTGTAAGTACCATTGGGATGGAAAACTCCATTAAGTGTTTGATTTAATTTATCAAACTTGTGAATTTCTTTTCCTGAATTTACGTCCCACAGAATTCCGTCGCTCAGCACAAGTTCATCATTCATGCTGAACGTAGCGCGATTTTTGGTGTATTGATTAGAAATTGAAGGCGTAAGAGTAGTTAATAATTTTCCTGTAGCTATATCATAAATCTGAAAGTAAGAATTAGAATAATTTATCCTTTTTCCTAGAAACGACGTAATACTACAAAACATTCGTATATTATATTTTCATTAGTTATTACTTTATACAGAAAGAGAGCATACCGTAGCACTTTCACCTTGGGTTCCAATAATTCTATCTTGAAGTTTTCCAAATTCAACATAATCTTCATTTTCTAAAGAAAATTTCATATCAAAGAAGGTTCCTATGCTCCAAAGTGCAGACATAGGGCTTCTCCATACAGTAGAGCATAATAATAAATTTCCGCGCTGGTTACATTCCATATGATAAACGTAAGATTCGTGACATGGATATGTTGCTTCCTCTAATCCTGTATGTGCATTGACCATTTTTACGTCCCCCGCGTAAGTACCTAACATTAGATAATCCTGAGATGGCTGTAAAATATTTCAAAATTGTACATGCACATAATATAATAATTAAATTTGGTATATTATAAATTATTTTATTTTTAGATACCAAGAAAATGCAGCAGGTAAAACTTCCAACGTCTGTAGGCCTGAAAGTTTTTACGGGACAAAAACGACTATAAATGTGTCTTCTATCCAATCTTCTACCATCTATACCTAATGCTCTTCTTGCCAGTCTTGCAGTTACATTTGTTGGTGTTGAATTTTTTATACATGGATCTGGACACTTATGGGGTCTGTAACAACGTTGTTTTGTTATAAAATTAAACACGAATACAGGAGAATACAGATGAAAATATTGTGTAATTTAACATTTAAGACTCTTACTCAAAAAGATTAAATTGTGGACAAGTGACCATAGGATTTTTACACAGTGCATGTTGATTAGTTAAATATTCTGTAATAATAGAATCCAGTGTTATAGTAGATGGATTAGAGGTAGCAACTCCAGCGGCTGTAACGCCTCCAGGATCTCTTGAAATTTGTTTTTGTAATGATCTACATGTAGTCGGCTGACCAATTGACTGGCAATTCATAGAATTGACTAGAGGTTGTTTATCGACTTGATTTTTTCTGAAATCATTTTTATGTACATTTTTTAATTGTTTCGAATACTAAATAATAAATTCCTAAGAGAAGCGTTACAAGATTGAAAAACTCACTTTGTTGTAATTTGTAGTTTAATTGGCAGATTTGTGCTAGGTGGAACAGCATTTTGATTGAGACAGTCAGAAAGTTTCAAGCGCAGATTATTTGCGCACGTTAAAGACGGTGAGCTTGAACTGGTAGCGGAATGGGATATAAATCTGGATGATGAAGTGGGTGTAGTGTTATTTCGAGAAGCTACTTCTCTTTGATGACATCTAGTTGTATTGTATAAATTAACGGGCGCTCCTGGTGAAAAACCATTTCTTACCTACAAAAAAAAATATTACATTAAGTGATTACACATTAAGAAAATCTAACCAATTTTATTATTTTATCTTACTCCGGTGGTCGCTGGGCTACGGTAAGTAAGTGGATGATATGTTGTTATCGGTTTCATTATTGTATGAGAATCCAGGGTTGCTTCTTTTTGAAGAGTCGTTGCTGTTTCAGTTAAACCTTTTGATATCAAATGTTGATATATTAATTGATTTAACTGTTGTTCATTATATTGTATTCTTGTTTGTGCTACCACATTTGCCTGTTGTAAAACATAAAAGTTAGATTGTTATTTATAAAATGCTGTTGTAGTAGTGTACGTATTGGATATACATATTTTTTAAAAGGACTTACCCTGTGTAGACTAGCTAATGAAATTTCATATTCTGCTCCAGTAGGTTTTGCTTTTCCAGAAACTCTTTCCATTAGCTCTAAAGCATACTTTTGAAACATAACGTGTTCCTGCCTTTTTTCTTGAAGTATAGGGTCTTTCATTAGAGTCTGGATTTGTCCATCAGTAAACATTGGGAGCTTGCTAATAATTTGTCTGACTTTCTCACTGCGTGCTAGACCGGCCAAAGCACGACACGCTAATGCTCTTATACTGTCGGCATCTGTGATTGGAGTTTTTACCATCATTAATTGTAATAACACCTATAAAATAAATATGGATAAATTTAATATAAAACACTGTATAATTTAATTGAACAAGAGTGTATCAAATATTAAGTGTATTTAAATACCATTATTCCATTATTGGATCTTACGCTCTCCCAAATTTTTTGTATCAATTCTTCACTGTTATTAATATTTGCTTTCTTTTTAGCGGAGCCTGATACTGAATACCTCGCAACATTGCCACCGATCTATAATAAAGAATGAGGAAAAGAGAAAGTAAGTTATTTGTACGTTTAAAAGGAAAATGTTTAAACTCCAATTTTCGAGTTTAGTTTAATTATTTACCCTGTTTATTGGAGCGCATACGCAATTGATTACGGCTCTCAGCGCAGCCCGTTGTACATCAGCATCGGCAATAATTTCACACTCTGCCGCAGCCAAAAGTAAATTAATTGCCATCGTCATCGACATGTCTGGCATATCCACTCTTTCACAAAGCAAAAGCATTACTTTGGGCACGACAGAGCAAATAGCTATTACATCCAGACAGGAACGAACTGTTTCTGCACTGGAAGTTGTATGGACACGACCGCTGTAATTCCATTCCCTAGCGAATGCAATAATCTGCAGAAGGAGTGTTATGCCTCCAAGACGATGTAGTTCTTCCACAGGTGGCCATACTGCTCTTACAGACATTAGTTCTTGAAGAATTTCCACCTATAATAACAGTAAAACTATTCATTTAAACAGCTAAATTTAATTAATTAAATGGTTTTGCCAGACACTGAATAAATAGCATATTCTGCACATTGTTTCATTAGTAGTGGACGACGAAAATAATCTCATTACTCATTATAAACCCTCCGACATTGATTTTTGACAGATATTAACTGCAGGAAGATATTAACTTCAAGAGCAAACGAGAGATTAAAGGTATATTACCTTTGCTTGTACTTCTTCGCTGCTTAATTTACAAGCTTTATAAGGTGGTAAAGATGGTTGCAATGTATCGCGTTCAGCTCTGACATTTTCTGCTCTCTGTAATTGCTCTGCTTTTAGATGTAAATGGGCTTCCATATATCGCTTTAAAGCAACTGCAACATGTCTAACTATTTGTCTAGAAGCACACTCTTCATCATCATTTAATGTTGGTTCTTCCTCTAAATTTAAGATTGGTAATGTGGATATCTTAACAGAAAAATTGATTCTCATTTAATACACTTATCAACACATAAAAAATTGATGCTATAATACAAAAAGGTATTTACCACATTAAAAAGTTTCCTCAAACCATCCTGCGCATCAAATTCCTGTAATATCACTTTAAATGGAAAAGAGAAACCAAAAAACATTGTTGCATGGCATCTCCCAGAATCATGACTTCGCTCCAAGAGCCACAATGCATAGGTAACAAGATCTGATATAACATGTTTTGGCAGTAGACACACCCTTTCCATTGCATCTTCACAGTATGCTAGGTAGTACAAACATATAGAAACACCAGTTGCTGCAACACTGGGTCTTGGAACGTCTAATAGTTTCTGTAAACCTCCGACATTGAGGAACTCGATAGAGAATTTCTTATGACAGAGAAGAGAAGCTAAATATTTTAAAGCTTCAAAGGCTAGGCGACTATCCTTGGTTTCTCTAACATTAATATACTTCAGAATTAGTTCCAAAGCATTTTGTTCGAATACATGACCTAAGAATTCTTGATATTCACCCATTGGTGTGAGATACCTGTTATATAATTTAAAACAAAAATTCGTTTAATAAGTATTACTGTTGCAAATGTTAAAAGCATCAATGGTAAACATTGTAATAAATATTATTAGTATGACGATTCAAATGATTTGTTATGTTAAAGTATCTACTATAAATTAATATAACAATGCCAATAGTTTTACCTCAATATTAACATTTGTCTTGTGGACAGTGTTGGAGGATGTATTTGCATATTTCCAATAACATATGATTCCATTTCTGCCCATGAAGAATTCGAATTTCCCTCTAATAAGGTAGATGGAGTACTAGTGCTCTGTGACAGAGGTGTAGAGTTCTTTGATAGATTGCATCGTGCTGAAGAGGCACTTAATGGCCTGCTATGAGTACCTTGTGCCTTGGATGGTGTCACTTGATTATTAGAATTAAAGCTCTTTGGCACTGACAAAGGTGGAGACATTATTTCTAAATACATGACATCGTTCTTTATGGGAGTTTCACACTCTGTATCATTTTTCTTCTTCTTAGGTAATGGAGCAGAGTCATCTGGAGACTGAAGGTAATCATCTTCTTTCTCAGAGAAACAATCACTATGATTAGGGCTCTTAAGAACTCCATTCTCTTTTCGTTTTTCTCGTACCTTGAAACAAAACAAATTGATATCAAACTAATACTTAAGTGCAATCTAATCAAAGCTTGTAGATAGTAAGAAACTTTTTCAAATTGGATTTAAAAGGTACTGTTATTATGATACATGATATTACTCTTACTTTTCTTTTTCCAGGTACACCTTTATTTTCTCCATCTCCTCCACTACTCCTATCTTCACCAAAATGTGCAAATGGTCTAGTATTAGCTGCAAGTTGCCTATCTTCTTGAGCCTTCTCCTGTAATTTATGAAGCCTTTGTAACATTAAAGGCACCATTTTTCCGTTTTGTTCTCTAAATCCTAAAATAAAATGATTATATAGTTTATTCTCTATTAACACATTTTAGAAATTGTCATTTCTATACATTTTAAACTGTTCTCTATTTAAAAATCTGTGAAAAGTTGGAAATATACCTGTAGCAATCTCCTGTACTTCCATAGCAGCAGCTACAAGACCAGTTGCATAACTCTGCAAAGGTTCTATACTTTTCTCTGCCCATGAAAAAAGGCGATGGATAAGTCCATCCATATCAGGTTGAAATACTGCAGAAGTCTCTAATCCAGGAAGAATATCAAGCATAAGACGACAAGCTGCAATATTCAATTTTCTAACATCACGACCTGTGACACCTGCCCGAGTCCAATAAGAATCTCGCAAATAATCGTTAATAAGCTGTGAAAATACAAAATATCAAGCAATAATTCTAAATATTACAATTTTACAATAAAAATGAAAATTGCATATATACATTAATTTACCTTGTTCATAAAGTTATCTTTTCTAAATAGAACTTTCAATATATGCCCGAAATTGCACTCAGGATCTGTACGTGATGGATGTCTTTCATCAAATGGGTCTGGATCCATTTTTAAATAATTTTCTGTTTCCAATTCTATAATTTCTGCCAGTCTTTGAAGTGTTGGAATAGGATCGTATGTAGGTGTCAAATGTTCTTCTTCCCATTGTCGAAGAATTTGAACAACATCAGTTTCTTCTGCTAAAGACTCTGCACTTGACATCTTTTTTTTTATCCTCCTATAAACATAAAAATATGATCCCTATATTTAGTACATATTTTTATTATAATTATTTTCTTATATTAATTATTCAGAAAGATAAAAATAGCAGGCTATTTAAAATCTATATTTTTAACAAATTTGTAATAGATTAACAATATAGTATAGAAATATAGTAATTCCATTGTCGTACAAGTTTTTAATTAAATAAGTTGTGTACTTTTGATGAAAAATAAAAAAATTAAAATTATTTTTAAATTATTCAAGTATCCATTGTAACTTTTTGTTCTTTCCCATATTTTGCAAAAGACGTTTGGTTAAACTTTTATATAAAATATCAAATTTCACTAACATTTGGTGTAAAAGATAATATGTTATTTAGTCTGTCCACTTTGACAATTGCATTTTCATCATTCTAACAAGAATTATTGTTCCGTTAATTAAATCACATATTAAATGTTTCTAAAACAGATCATAACCATATTAAATCGAAGAAAATAATTAGGATGAAAATAATTGTATATTGCACAAGAGAATTAAATTGGCAAATCTTCGCATGATGTTTCGAGGAAAACTAGTAGAATGCACATATCAATCGACGGATGAGTCAGCTGATGAGATAATGGAGTTTAATACTAATTAATGATTTAAACATTATTAAATGATTGCTTATTAATTCTTATATTAGTTGATAACTTAACCTTAAAAGTTAATGTACAATAAACAAAAAGTAAACTTTCGGGAAAAAACGCGTAAAAGATACGCAAGATATCAACTATCGAAAACAATCGAAACAATCGCATGGGCAAAATACTGAACATTGCATCGGTAAAAACAAGTCCGAATATTTAGAAAATTAGATTACGGAAAAGTAAAAGCGCGTGTTTTTCTAGGTTAGAGTTAAAGAAACGTTACTTCTACGAAATTTATTTGACAGCCAACTGATTTGACAGTTATTAAGATCCGAGTTACCTGTTCGAGCAAACGAAATTCACTTATTTTCGGAAAGTACACGTAATTCCAATCGAGAACAGTGTTTTCTTATAAAAGTATGAAATGCAACCACCGACACGCACGCTGAAGACGAGCTAGTCAAGTTTCAAGTTTTGAAATGCAATGAAATGTCACAATAAAATGGGACTTTTTTTATTGTGCACGTTGGTTCTACGCGCTAGTACTTTTTCAATACATATTTCTCACAAGACGCGCTAAACCATTTCAAGAAATATATATATATATATATATATATATATATATATATATATATATATAAATATATACATATAAAATGTTATCAAAAACACTATTATGCCATGGTTATGAAATATCTAATTTCTGTATCTTTATGACACTAAAATAAGTTACGGAAAACTTACAGATTTTTCACTTGTTCGACTATCATTATATGCATATATCTACACAGGATGTCCGAAAAATGTTACACTTGAAAGAGGCGATTCCTGAGATTATTTACAATAACTTTTTCCTTTATAAAAATGTTCTCCGCGGCATCGTTTTCGAGTTATTAAGAAAAAATACGGACCAATCAACACGCGACTACAGCTGAGCGTAGTGTTGCTATTGGCCATGCCGAAAATCCGTTCCCGGTAGCCGTGCTCCGATTGGTCCGTGTTTTTCGTTAATAATTCCTGATTGGCATGGTGGAGAACGTTTTCGTAAAGGAAAAAGTTACTTCGAATGACCTCAGGACTCACCCATTGAAGGAAGCAGAACATTTATTGGACTTGACATCACAGTGTTCTTGAAATTTATATATAAATATATAAATACATTTTACAATTATATATTTTATAAATCTTTCAAGTTAGTTCTGTGAAACGTAAATCTTATTATACTTTAGGAACACATTTACTTACTCCCTACAGACGCAACGGTGAACTAGTTTTGGAACACGTTGTCCGTGTCATATGATCGTCATTAAGTGAAGACACCTTCGTCAGTAGGCGTTAACTCCTTGGGAAATTCGATTGGAGACAGACATCGAAAGTATTTAGGAAAATCTTGATTATAAAGAAGTAAAGAAATTCTAGCACTTCAAAATGGCACTGAGCGACGCAGATGTACAAAAGCAGGTACGAAACTATTCGAATTTAGTCATTCGCACAGTCCCAAGGCGCATTGATTTTATGCTATTTTTGCATTTTATTCTATATATTGTTGCTTTACTAAAATAGTTGTTTCTATCAGCTCCTCTTGTCAAAATTTATTTTTCTGTATTTGCCTACATTTTTTTCTACCATGGAAATTAAGAAAATCTGCTTTTCTTTTAAAATAGATTCTCAAATGCTATCCATGTAATTCTACTTGAACATACATGCATATCTTGCATTATATTAATTCTTTGGTCTTAGATGACAAATGACTTGTTAATTGTTTTAAACAATGAAATATTTTTCGCACTGCTTTTTCTTATATGATAAATTGCGTACTTGTGACCTTAAATAGTCTTTAAGTATACTATATTTTATCAGGAACTACATAATAGTTTCTTGTAAAATATTAAATATATAAACAATTTTATGTAGGATTAAATGTTGCTACGATTAAAGACAATTTTAAATATCTTTGTAATTTTTTTTTATAATTACTTTATTTCAATATTTAAAAATAATTAAAATTGTTGTTTCTACAATCTTATATTTTTAGATTAATCATATGATGGCCTTTATTGAACAAGAGGCTAATGAAAAAGCAGAAGAAATTGATGCTAAGGCAGAAGAAGAATTTAATATAGAAAAAGGTCGCTTGGTTCAGCAACAAAGATTAAAAATCATGGAATACTATGAGAAAAAGGAAAAACAAGTTGAACTGCAAAAGAAAATGTATGTTTAATATAAAGAGTAATTGTGATATTTTACAAATACATATATATACACACTTAATATGTTGTAATGTAAAATGCTCTATTATATTTTTAATGAAATTTTTTATGCAGTCAGTCATCAAATATGCTGAACCAGGCTCGTTTGAAAGTATTGAAAGTACGAGAAGATCATGTACGTAATGTACTAGATGATGCTAGGAAGAAATTAGGAGAAGTAACTAAAGATCCACAGTACCGGGATATTTTGAATTTGTTAATCGTGCAAGGCTTATTTCAGGTATATTTGCACAAATTTTTTAATTAGTTCATGCTGTCACACTTTCAGAAATATTAATGCATTCTTGATTTTTAGTTGACAGAGACCCACGTTACCGTTCGTGTACGTCAAGCAGATATTCCTCTGGTTGAATCAATTATTGATGCTGTCCAAAATGTTTACAAAGAAGCAACAATGAAAGATGTAACAGTTAAAATTGATCAAGATAATTTCCTTCCAGCTGACAGTTGCGGTGGTGTTGATCTTTATGCAGGAAGAGGTATTTTATTATCATATTTTTCTTTGGTTTCTCTCTGAAATTTTACCATATTATATTTCGAAAGTATATGAAAACTTCATCCTTCTACAGGACGTATAAAAGTCAGCAACACTTTGGAAACACGATTAGAATTAATTGCTGCGCAATTAATACCAGAAATACGTGGTTCTCTGTTTGGAAACAATCCCAATCGCAAGTTCACTGATTAAAAAAATGCCCTTCTCATTTTCTCTTCTTTTCATTCTTTTTTCCTTCCTAACAAAAACATTCCCTTCTTTAGAAAGCTAAAATGACTGCAGAATTCGTTATGTAGAAAATGTAGAATCTGTTGTTGACATTGTTGGAAAAAAGAGAGGAAGTGAAATTGTGAAATATATAAAGATATGTGCGCGCTCGCGCGCGCATGCACATATATATATATAAATACATATATATACATATAATATAATATACTTATAAAATATTTTAATGTGTATAAACTTGTAAATTTTTTTAAGATTTTCCTCTGGAAAAAATTTCCTTTACTTCAGTTAATTTTATTTTTATAAGTTAGAAATGTAGCCATTGTTAATTGTTGTGGTGAGTATAATTGTTCCTCGAAAGAGTTTAATCTTATAAAAAAATATATATATACATCAAATTGTCATTTTATGTTTTCTTTCTTCATACAAATCTTGCTATAGTGAAAGAATCAATATTTCTTTATTTTTATAAAATAGTAAATAACCCCATTAATAATTATAAATTGTTTAATGACATTTCTTTTTAAAAAAGTATTTATTTAACATGACCAGTTCATTATTAACAAAAAATAAGTTTAACATTGAGATTTGTATACAAATTTAACAATACAATGCAGACTATTATAATTATTAAAATTATCTATCACAGGATGCAGTGTAAATATAATTACCGCACGTAAATAACATTAAAAACTTTCTTTGCTAGATCCCCGTAAAATGGTTGATACACTATTATTTTAAGTATTCACTTTTTTATTTTGTTAATGTTACTGTAAATATACAATTTCAGTCACTTGAAATTACAATTTAATGTTTTCCTTTGTATTTGCTTGAAACTTTTTAATTCAAATAGTTTTCCCTCTTACATAAAATTCCTTTTATATAAAAATCTTTAAAATATTTTTATTAGAATGTTCGTTTTCCTTTAACATTTAAAGTGAACATCGTCTATCCTTTTTATTGTTGCTTAAAAGCTGTATTTGAATGTAATTCTCGTCTTCTTTGTAATAGTAAATACGTAAAAAAAAGTATTATTCGTAGTAATACTTATAGAGTATTAAATATAGTTAAAATAATCAAGAATCTTATAGATTATAATTCTTTCTTATTGTATGTTTCATATTCCCATATACATATGACAAATTCCACAAATTTTATTTATTAGTCTTTTTAAGTAGATTGTATCTTCTCATCATTTGTATTTAAAATCTCAGAATTTTCAGTAGTATTTCTATAACGACTTTCATTGGAGGAAGATTTCTCTTCATTTAAAGAAATTACTTCATTTTCCTTTCGTTTTTTCAATTGTCCTGTGACTTTAATATAGTTGTAAGGAATGAGGCCAACGTTTGCACTGTCAGTAGCTCTGCACCATCCTGGCAAATTGTTTGGTTGCAAAGCTTGCGGCGCCAGATAGACTTTTTGACCAACTTTTACACTCAATTCGTCACTGTTTGATGCAGCAAAGTCATACGTCACTGTGGCAACATACACTGGTTGATCATACTGATACCAATCCTTTGGATCCTTACCTAAAATATATATGTACACAGAGATTTAATTAATATCATATACATAAAATGAAAATTTGAATTTTTTTATAATACAAAGAAAATTCTCATTGTCATACCTTTTACTCGATCATTTCTAATACTATTTGTAATTTTATGAATTAAATAAGGTATTACAAAGAATACACTAAAGAGAAAAAATCCAGACCACAAAGGGGAATTATTAATATTTTCATTTCCAATCTTTGCTACAGATTTATTCCATAATTCATTGTTCAGAGAACTTTCATCCTGAAAACCTTAAGGAAAGAGATCAGAATGTATATGTATATGCAATGAAGTATTTTAATAGTATGCAGTACGTCTGGTTTAAATGTATGCACGCGATTGTTTTTCTCTCAAGGAGATTTTATTACGAGATATGTCTATATGCATATGTAATTCCAGATGTTTGATGCAGTATTGTCTTTTAATCATGAGCCAATACTTTGTCAGTAATGAGTAATTAACAATACAAAATTGTGTGTACAGTATGTAACTGACTGAAAGAATCGATCACTACTAGTGGCATAGGAAAGTGGTGTGGCACCTGAGTACCACCAAAGCAGTCACAGTCCAATTCGAGTTACCTTCATAGACATATACTTTTTATTATGATAAATATTAATGTCATTTATATTATGATACTTTAATGTAATGAGTATATTTATTCATACACTAATGACAAAGTATGGGCCCATAATTGGCAGGTAATACTACATCGGACATCTAGAATCACAACATATATAAAAGATGAATAAAACAAGAGGGTATCTCGTAGTAAAATCTGTTTATAAGTAATAATGAAAATGCAAGAAATTGTCTCAAACACAGTAGATTAGAATTACATTACAGTAATAATTATTGAATTAAAAACCAAAATTTTTTTATTTTTATTACATATTCTTATACTTGATATTGAACCGTTTTCAAGATATTACTTAAAGTTGTATTTTGCATAAATCATTATGAAGTTGTGAAACTTCAAATTTACCGTGACATTGGTGTTGGCGTTATGTTGGGTTAAAAAAAATTTATTTTGTATATGAGGTATAATGAGTATCATTGTGCCATCGTGCTTTCTTCATTTAAAATTATGTTGCCCAAAATGTTATTTAACCCTCATACGTTCCTGAGGGTAAAATTTCACCCATTTACTATTTACATATACTTTAAATCATTGATCTTTTTATGTCTATGTTGTAAAATGTATTTCTTTAAAATGTGACGTTATAAATAAAACACAATTTGTTGATTTAACATGTAGAACAAAAGTGAGTGAATTATTATCCTAGTTTCTTTGATGAAACTATTTTTTAGAAGTTATGAGAGTTAAACACAGATTGCTCACCTTGCGTTTTCATCCTGCGATAAAGCAAATATTTTTTTAAAAATACATACACTCAAAGTCAACAACCACTGCGATATACATCAGATAATACTAATACCATCAATATGCTTGAACTTGAAGCATAATAACTTGATAATAGCTTATGCAAAATACAAGTTTAAATAGTGTTATGAAAATAGTTCAATGTCAGCTATAAAAATATATAGTTCCATTTAAAAATTTGTTTGTCACCTTCACAGGACTCTCCAAGGTCATTGCAAATTCAAATAATTATTATCACAAAACATCCAATTAGATGACATGGATCTTTTGTCTGAAACATTTATTGTATTCTTATTACTTAGAGAAACAATAGTGTGCATACATGTAAACAGGACATACTGTACAAGTAATTTTAATTAATCTTACCAGTACTGTGTATAATTTTCTTGTATAACCATTTTAAAAATCGAATCAAAGCAAAAGTATGAAATAATTGTCCTATAGTTGAACGTAACTTTCCAACATTTTCTGCAACACTTATAATTGCCCTGAAGGAATTTGTTAAAGTAAAATATGTTGATTCCAAAAGCATTGTCATGGATGAAAATGTTTGCAGTACTGTTTCAATTAATTGAAAAGTTGGTCTGGAACTTTCTTCAAAGTACTGAAAAAATCTATAAGCAAAAATAATTGTAAGAGTGAAAATCCATGTATCTTATATGAACAAAAAGATATCTCAAGTTATAAATTTTTGTTTTATTAAAATAATTCTATGGTTTGCATAGTGATATAGTTTATAGCCATTTACATATAATAAGTATAATAAAAAGTATCAATTCTTCTAAAAATTCTACTATGATAAAAGTAGATAAAAACCTACGTTAACATTTATAATTGATAAATTGTTTCAAATGCCCCAAGCGATAAAAAGGATCTAAATAATTTATACTATTTTAATATATGTAAATAATTGTGGCTATCATCATTTTAAGAAAGTTTACAATCATAATTTACCTGTTTTCAACATCACCGCTGGGATTACCAAAAGATCCGTAATTATTATAATTAGAATATGGATTATAACCGTATGAATTATACCCTCCATATGTACTAGGTCCCCTATACTGACTTCCAAACCCGTATCCATATCCACTATAGCTATTGGACCCATACGTTCTATAATCATTGAAACTGGAATAATTTTGAACTGGCCGGCGTGGAGGTATTGGTGGTGGATTTCCTGCCGGGTTGCTTATAATAGGAAATGGTGCTGAGGTACTTGATAAACTGCAAATAATTTTAGGATTTACTATAAGAAATAGCATAAAGAGTAACATAATTATAAAAAAAAAATTTCTTATATAGCAAACCATTATTAAAATAATGTACAAACGGCAATTGTATTTATTAATACAAATGTCATCTCCATTATAATTTATTAATGGTATACCATTCCACACATAAATCTTGCTTTCGAGTATTATGTGACTGTTTCATTCTTATTTGCCTATTACTAAATTGTTATTTATTATAAATTATAAAAGAGTTTTGATACCTGGGTGTAATTTGTGGGATATTTCTTAACTGATTTCCAGTAATATCATTCGATCTTTCTGGTGCCATTATATATAAAGATTTGTCTACACTTGTTTTTAATCAGATGTCCAGTACAAAGTTCATAATCCCTCTATAAACGTGGAAAAAACTTCATTTGCATTTCGTACGTATTACGAATATATATACAATTCTTAACAACTCTGAAGTTTACTGTCATCGTTATCGTTAAACTACAGAGCAATATCGCATTCTTACATACAAAGGCGTTCTAAGCACTGATATATACAAAGAGGATACTCTCCGACATCAAAGAGGATATGAGAGTCAATGAGAGTGCTCACCAGTGATATCTCTCTGCTCGTATCCTCTCTGGTAATACGTTGCAACAGAGCCTCTCTGGTCGCAGATTCGAGAATAAATGACTTTTTTTTTTTTAGTCGAGGGCTCCATAGACCAGTCAACTGAAAATAGTGACCCCCACCGCTACAAAATTCAAAAAATTCAGTCAATGGTTCAGTAAAACAATCGATGGAAAATAATTAGTCGATTGAAAATAACTAGTCAATTGAAAATAACTAGTCGATTGAAAAAAATTAGTCGATTGAAAATAACTAGTTGATTGAAAATAGTAACCCCCACCACACATACAGAGAGGATAGGAGAGTGCTCATGGCCGGATTTTGGCTGTGCCACTTTTTCTTTCGTTTCGACTTAGCACCTACAAGAACCGGTTTCGACTTAGTCCCTACATGAACCCGGTTCGACATGTTTCGACTTAGCACCTACAAGAACCGGTTTCGACTTAGCCCGTACCAGGACCGTTTTCGACTTTGGCCTAAATCAGAACGTACTGTAGGGAACAGAGTAGTTCCCCAGCGCAATCAATAGATGGCGCGAGTGGCAGCAGAGATGCCAACCGATGAGGTGTAGGCACGAGAGGTCTAGGGACATATAGCCCGAGGCACTCTCGATGCCCCGAGACAAAAGCAGTCTGATCCCGAACACGCTCAAGAGAGCACCGAATAAAGTTATAGTATCGGGAACCTCGTGTATCTTCATTTTACCTTCTTAGCGGTAGGCCGAACGCCTACAGTACACTTTAATTGTTTTATCTGGTTTTACATGAAATATGCAACTAATATATAAATCTAATATACCAAACTTTAATTAATATAAATTAAATATAATATTAATTATATATATAATATGATAGAAGTATTTTCATTTTTTCCGATCTTTCAGTTGCAAACTCTAATTGTAAAAAATAAAAAACCCGGAATAATTCGAAGAAATACAGATTTCGTATCAAAGCATAAATTAAATTAAAAAATTAACTTACACCGTATTGAATACCCCTTGGTATCAAACAATTTTCATGTACATATTTTTTCCTGTCCTGTATTAAACATCCTGTATTAATAATCCTGTATTAAAATGATTGTAAAAAAATATTTATTTAATAAGGTTAAATGAAAGAAAGGATTAAAGAAGTAGACACATTACGGAATAATTATTTTTATTTAAACAAAAAAAGATTGAACAACATTCTAGTTCTACTTCAAACAAAAAGGAAAATATATATGGTACTATAGTAAAGTTGTAATCTAGCTTCCATCACCAGTTCGTAGCAGGGAAAAAGATTGTGAAGGGGAACTATTTTTTTATGACTACGGCGACCGCGCCGAAAGTACAAAGGGACATTGCGGAACGTAAAAACAGAGAGGAAATGAGAGTGCTCACGCCCCGGTTTTGGCCGTTCCCCAAAGAGGATTAGATAGAGGCGAAGGTTCCATAAGAGCCCTATGTTAAATCTGTGGCACGTTTTGCAGCGCTCCTAACGTGTGAGACACAGAACTATTCAGTTATCCCCTTGCCCCGCAACCCGAAAACAGTCCGCTCCTCAATCCCTTATTTTTCGAGTCGCTACTCTTGAATTTTTTTCTGGGTATACGATTTTAAAAGATTTAAAATATTAATTCATATACATGTTATACTGTTAGGAATGAAGAATACAAAATACGATTGAAAAGTACATTTACATTTATTTTGAAAAGTAATATACGTATTAATACATACATATTTACAAAAACTTATACATATTTAAAAAAACGTATACATATTTAAAAAAACTTATACATATTTAAGAAAACTTATACATATTTAAAAAAACTTATACATATTTATATACTATTTATAATACATATTTACAAAAACTAAACTATAAAAACTAAATTATATTTTTAACAAAATAGAGTAAAGAATTAACTAACTAACTAACTACATATAATAAATATTTGTATACTACAAATTTTTACAAAAACTTTTTATATTTACCCAGTCAACAACGTCTGCCTCGAGCCCATATCGATCATAGCCTGCAATCATACGATACGAGCAGAATGCGGGCTCTATGGTGTCAGCATGATGCTCGAAGCACGCGATGCTCTGAATATGCCCTGATTTGGACAGCAGACCCTACCAGCAGAAATATAGGCTTATTCGGAAGTAGTAGTATTATGTTCTACCGGCAGAGTGTGCTGGCACAACTTGAGGGCAGCAAGAGGGCAGAACGAAGGCACGCCGTGGCGCCGTTATAGAGGGCAGGTCGGTTGCACTAATGTGGCGGTGTCGTAACTTTAGACCATATATACGATCTTAGGTATATATGATCTAAGGTCGGGACTCGCTTTTCCAGCAGAGTCGAGTACATACTCGCATAAAGCGAGTGGCTGGTAGTCGGGAACCGGATTTTCCTGAAACTTGCTGTATTTGAAGATGACTTATTCAATTGTAATTTAGCAAAGCAGTAGCGCGCGCTTCTCAAGATTTCCCGAGAAAAGTGCATTTGAAAATCGGTTTACGCGTTCTTAAGGAGTTCACGTTAATCTATGAACAAGAACTGCATTGGCCGAGGGCACTGCGAGAAAAACTGGTAATCAGTTGATCGCTGGTTCGAGTCTTGCTGTCGACACATTTTTTTTATCTTTTTTTTCAGTTTTAATCCTACCATTTATTTGTTTAAATACAAGCTGCATGTTTTCTATTTGTGGGTATTGACGAAAAATCCAACATAAAAAGACTACAGAGCTCATCTGCTGGCCTAGTCGAGATTTTATGACGTTACGACCTCAGACCATATATACCTAAGATCGTATATATGGTCTAAAATTACGACACCACCACATTAGTGCAACCGACCTGCCCTCTATAACGACGCCACGGCGTGCCTTCGTTCTGCCCTCTTGCTGCCCTCAAGTTGTGCCAGCGCACTCTGCCGGCAGGGACATAGGCTTATTCGGAAGTAGAAGTATTATGTTCTGCCGGCAGCACTGCTGTCCAAATCAAAGCAGAATCAAAGCATTTTGCTTACTGGGTACTTGCTGCATCATTTGTTTGTATGCTCTCTCTAATAAAACGTGCTTCCCAATGACACCTTATTCTAATAAATAATTCCATAAACATTCTGTTATGCAATGGGCAACATAAATTTAATTGTTTAGATGAATGTAATATATGATACAACTGCTTGGAAACATTCGTAGCAGCTAACAGTTTCTCGATCGAATTATTAAATGCATTTTCCCATGTAAAAATAACATTAAAAATTTCCGTTCTTACGAAGGATAAACCCTTCGTCTCAGGTTTATTTTTCAGAGTCGTGTACAAGCATTCTGAATTGAATTGTGGCGAATCATCAAAAAATATATTCGTACAACTATTGCAATTAGTTTTTTTAATGAATTTGTTACATAAATAACCTGAGATATAATATAATGCATTTCGTTCGCCGAAATTTTCAATCGACATGTTTTCATTTTCATCATCCATGTATATATCATCAATTAGGTTTTCGTCTAGGCTGCTTTCATTTTCATTTTGATTTATTTCGACTTCTGGTTGTTTAGTGATTGCACTTAATTTAACAATGACAGAATTTAAATCGGGTTCACAGTTTGTTATATCCGACACCTTAGATAATTGGGTAATTAAAATATGTTTGAATCCGGTCTCGAAATTACGCACAGACGGATTTGAATTGCAGCCATGCTGTTGCCTAATAACTGCAAATAAATTCTCTAACGAATCCTGATTCAACCGTCTGGTTTGTAATTTATCTATAGCAAAATTGTTGTTTAAATCATTAAATAAATTGAGTAAACTTTGTATAGATAAAATCCACCCATTAATGCATGGTGGTTTTTTCTTGTTTATAAATTCTATTGAATTGAAATTTTGCAAGATATTTTGTAAAAAATCTACATGTTCGCTATTTTTGCTTAAGGCATAGTTCAATTTTGGCAATGGTGGCTTTTTCATTAAATTGCTATTAACACAGTCAAATAATTTATCCATATCATATATTAATTGAGCAGTGGTAGATTCATTTAAAAATTTTTCAGGAAATATCATTTGGTAGCAAAGCATGGCTGTATACATGGATTCGCTAAATATCTGTGCCGCATACTTGACTTTCATTTTCGAAAAATGATTTAAATTTACATGTTTGTCCCTAATTTTTGGTATGAAGTTCAATTTTTTAATTTTACTGCAATTGATTACTGCTTCTACGTCTTTCCACGTAGCGATCCCCCCTTTATATTTTATGTTAGTTTTTAGTAAATTATTGCGAAATGACTTTAATAAATGCGGAAAATCATACATGCAGTGTATGATGTAATTATTTCTAATAAAATAGGGTTCAGACCTGGTGATCTTTAAACTTTTAAACAGCGATTGATTTGTAGGGCCTTGATCGCAAACTAAAGATTTTACAATTATATTACATTCATTTAATTTATCTATGGCGTGAAAGATTATATTTTGAAATGTAATAGTAGATGTATTACTACCCAATAAATAATAACCTATTGACTGTTTTACATATTTTGTAATCCATATTATTTGTAAAACTAAAGCTGTTTTTGCCAGCATAGGTGTTCTTAACTCCCCGTGGTCTTCTACACCTACAAATTTGTCAGAGTGTGGAATGTAATGAATTTCCCGGTTTAGATGAATTTCGTCGAATGCTAAATTTACAACTTTATCGCAGTCTTTCGCGTCATTAAATATATTTTTTAAATGATTCAACACTTGCATGTTCAATCCAGAATGCATTTCAAAACTCTGCTGATATGTTTGTAACGTTCTTACTGAAGGAAGTGTTAATACTTTCAATAGAAATCTATATGTTTTTGGTGAATGATAATATACACTGAGTGCAAAGTCTTTCATTTCCTTGTTAAATCTATGTCCGGCTTGTTTTATATTATTTAATTGTAATTGTGTGGCAAATAATGCATGTGTAATTGGATTAAGAAACTGCTTACTTTCTTTAATCAGTTGTGCTGCTGCTGTTGTTCTGTTTTCAAGTTTCCGTTTTTGCAGTCGTTGATGCCTCATCTGATACTTTTTCAGAAGGCGTCTATATGCTGCTAACTTTGTATTACTATTAGGTGTCATCGTTGGTGAGCACGTTGCTTTGAATTGATGAGAGCTCAACATTGGAGCAGCTTTAGTAGAAAAAGGTAAAATAGATTTGATTAATTGTTCCAAAATAATAAACAAAACTACAAACAAGCGACAGGTAGTTGCACTCATCAGTCCAAACAAGTGTTTCATCCTGTAGTTAGTACTACCTAATATATTACCTGTAGTTAGTATTTAATAAAACAATTAATGTAATTAAATTTTTTGCAATTAATATTTCAAACTTAAAAGATATGTTAACATACATGTACTTGGTCCTGGATTTTCCATATCTTGATCTTCAGAATTTGGCATTGATGCGCTGCTCTGATGCCGATGTTCTGAAACAGTTTGCTCTGTATTAAATAAATTCTGCAGATAAAAAGATTTAAATAATATTACATCAAGTACTTATGAAACTGTATTTACCTTGTTTTCTTTCATCCACAATATTCCTTATACATGGAATGGCATTGCGTTTTAGTAGTGGCCTGGGATACTTTTTTATAATATCGGAGCTTACAAAATGCTCGCTGCAAACTTTGTATTTTACGTAATTTCCGTCTGGATTCTCTTCAATTTTGCAGAATCGCAACCACTCTTTTTGTCTAAAAAATACCACACCACGATATATTAGTAATTGTATAAACCACATGTAAGCCGAACATTGAAATACTTGGGTATACTTATTTAAGGTTATACTTACATATCTGCCTTTTTTGGTATATTAAAAAAACTGCGAGTGTGCTGCTCCCATTTTTTTTTTACAAATGCAGCAATGCCTTCCCATTTTTGTCGAATTTCACAATCAAAAAACTAAAAACACTTACAAAAATACGATACGGTGAAGCACTCGCAGCGATTTGATTACAAATGGCGTACATAAATGGCACAGGATGGCGTGGGGACGCGAAGATTTCAGTCGGCGTGTACAAGAAAAATATAAGAAGGGAAATAGAACTTATAGAACTGAAATGTATAGTTCTGTGTTTGACTTGCTAGGTGGCGTTCTAAAAGTGGGCTACAGCACCTTCGGCTCTATCTAATCCTCTTTGCTCCATCCCTATATTCCTATATCCATGGTCTCACTCCAGACTCTGGAGTCCAGAGCAGTAGTTTTTTGACACCACGAAATAGTTATTCTGTAGGTTTATTAAAATCTGTAAATATCCTAATAAATATTATACATCTACATGTTTTACAATTTACCTAACATATTAACCAGATTTTTACAACTGTTCTATAAAATATTGTACTAATATTTTTTGTTTTTTATTAGCAACCAATATGGGACGTCGTCCGGCCAGATGGTATGTAATGAAATATTTAATTTACGACTTTTATTAAAAAATTTTTTAATGTTACGTGTCAAACTTCAATACGTTTACAATTTAATAAACACTAGATTAGGTTAGAAATGGTCACGAGACTCTTTTTACTTTTTTATATTAATTCTAACTCCACCTAGTCTGAAATGTTTATTCTTTTTATTACAGTTATCGGTATTGTAAAAACAAGCCGTATCCAAAGTCAAGATTCTGTCGTGGTGTGCCTGACCCAAAGATTCGCATCTTTGATCTTGGAAAAAAGAAAGCCTCGGTGGAAGATTTTCCATTGTGTGTACATTTAGTGTCCGATGAGTATGAACAACTTAGTTCGGAAGCGCTTGAAGCAGGGCGTATTTGTGCAAACAAATACATGGTTAAAAATGCTGGAAAAGATCAGTTCCATATACGTATGAGACTTCATCCATTCCACGTCATTCGCATCAACAAAATGTTATCATGTGCTGGAGCTGATAGGTATGTGTATGATGTGAAATCTATTAAGTACATAATTCTCATTATAATTGAAAAACAAATATTACAGAAGTAAATATTTGTAGTGCTTATATTGTAATTAACTTTGATCAAAATTTGATCTTTTATTTACAAGGCTTCAAACTGGAATGAGAGGAGCTTTTGGAAAACCTCAGGGTACAGTAGCTAGAGTACACATTGGACAACCTATAATGAGTGTACGCTCATCGGATCGTCATAAGGCCGCTGTTGTTGAAGCACTGCGTCGTGCCAAATTTAAGTTCCCTGGTCGTCAGAAAATTTATGTCTCCAAGAAATGGGGATTCACCAAATACGATCGTGCTGAGTATGAAGAACTTAAAACAGCTGGTCGTCTTGCTCCAGATGGTTGTAATGTCAAATATTTGCCAGAGCATGGTCCTTTGGATGAATGGAAAAAATTCAGAAAATTACTTGCTGTTGTTTAGAGAACAAATAAACATCTGGATTTCGATTTCAGTAAAGAAATTATATATAAACATTTATGTGGTTTTAATCTGATTCTTGTTTAACACCTTCGAGGTAGGTGACACCTTCCCAAAAAGCTCTATACATAGAAATTGTGAACAAAAAAAAACAGATATTATTTACAACTTTACTTTTCTTTATACTCGGTTTTTATACTCTATTTGTGAATAACATACATTAATAAACCTTCGAAGTGTTAGCATTAAATTTGTTGAATTCAATTTAAAGCTAATTTATTAATAATATAAATAAATAATTTGAATTCAAATAATTGAAAATTTAAGAAGGAATTCATAAGTAGTGAAGGGAAATTTATATTAAATGATGATTGAAGAATTTAACTTCAAGAAATTCCCCACACCTGCGCACTCATTCTATATAATATAAACGCGTTACCACAGCTTACTGTAGTACTAGCCGTGCTGAACAATGTGGCAACACCGCTGTGTTTGGGAATCGGAAGTCCTATTTTCAATAATGGGAGTCTTGTGTTTGAGATTATAATTAACGCTTTTTTTCATAGAAAATTATGTTAAAATACACAATTCTTGATTAATTATGTATAAGCAATATACAGGGTGAATTCGATAAAGCAGGACACCTAAATATCTCCGTTACTTTTCGTTGTACAAAAAACTTCGTAGGACAAAGTTACACTGTTTGAAGGGCCGCATATAACGGTGTAAGGGAAAAAAAAATTTCAAGGTCATTTTTATGAGATTTCAAGGTTATCGATGTTTTTTTTAATGGAATGATATATTTTCGTTAACGTCATGTTGCAGCTGACAAAATAACGAATTCATGCATGTAACACGCACGTTTATACTAAATCTTTCATTATGCATAATTATTGTTAAATGGCAAAAAAAAATCCTTAAACAGGTATCTCCTATTTTGGATTAAAGATCACGCACTCGAGTTTACATTAAAATCAACTAACAATAAATAAGAGAAACTGCAAAAAAAAATCAAATTTTTAATATATTGTTCAAACAAAAAAAGTTTGTTAAAAAATTCTTGCGCGACTACATTTCCCATTAAAAAATACACATTTAAAAAAGGAAATCAATTTTTTTCGACTTCTAGTTTCCCGGATATCTCAAAAAATGTGATTTTGACCCCTGAGTTCGAGGACTGTTTTTACCCCCTCAGACTAGATGGTTGCCGATAAAAAAAAATACGTGTGAAATATTTCTCGAAGAACTAGATCTTACATAAGATTCATCTGGTTTCATCAAAATCGGCGTGTATCAGTCTTCGCGTGTATCAACTGAATATGTTCCCTTGTAAGTCGAAACCGGTTCTGTTACAGGCTAAGTCGAAACGGTGTCTGTTACAGGCTAAGTCGATACGGGTTCTGTTAGAGGCTAAGTCGAAACCGGGTCTGTTCCTGGCTAAGAACTAGACTAGGGGCAGCACTATAATGGGCACGGCCAAAACCCGAGCGTGAGCACTTTTCTATCCTCTCTGGAACCAGCTATCAGCAGCTATATACAGGGTGTCTCAAAACTCCTTCAACATCCGGAAATAGGCGGTTCCTGAGATCATTTGAAGCGACATTTTCATTTCGCAAAATGTCTGCCGGGGCTTCGTTTAGGAGTTATTAACGAAAAACATGAACCAATCAGAGCGCAGCTATAGTCCACGGATTCCGGCTCGGCGACAGGTTCCACTGAGCGTCGCGTTGCCGTTGGATGAGCCAGAGTCCGTCCGCTGTATCCGCGCTCTGATTGGTCTGTGTTTTTCGTTAATAACTCCTAAACGAAGCCCCGGCGGACATTGTGCAAAAGGAAAATGTCGCTTTAAATAATCTCCGGAACTGTAATTTTCAAGGTGTTGAAGGAGTTTTGAGACACCCTGTATATATATATATATATATGCTTGTTACCACGGCTGTCTTTAGTACAGGCTGGTACAGGCCGGAATATGGTAAATTTGACAACGCTGTCATCAGTCCGATTTGAAGTGTTTTGTAGTCGTTCGCGTTATATCACCGTCTCTATATTATATGCTATTGTCTTAATATGTGGATATAATATAGACTTACTGCGAGTATTAAATGTAATTCATGTGTGTAGTGTATAAATTAAATTATTTTTTTATTGTAATAATTAATATATTAGCGTTAGAATTACAGAAATAGAACAATACGGTATGTATAAAACAATCATAACCTTCATTTCTTATTGAACAACATTTTCACTATTTATGTCAATAAATATGAAATTGTAATGGATCAGTATGGCCTATAGAGGGTAATTCTTTGATATTTTTTTTTACAGATGCCAGATAAGTGTTGTGTACCCAAGTGCAATAGTAATTATGCTACTTGTGGTGCAAAATATACTCCAGTTTTTCGCTTTCCTCAGGACGAAATGTTAAAGAGAAAGTGGATACAGAATATAAAAAGAGAAAATTGGATACCCAGTAAATGGTCTGTTGTTTGTGCAAAACATTTTCCAGAAGCTATGATTTCATCTCAAACAATAATAAAAGATAGTGATGGAATGTACAGAAAATTATTTAAAAGTAAGATAAAATTAAGAACTGGTGCTGTGCCTCAAATATTCCCATCTGATTCCATCCCAGAAATAGAAAAACATACTGATCCAGAACTTCATCGAGAAAAGCTTTTAGATTTAGAAGAAATAAAAAATAATATTTGGTTACTAAACGATACAATAAAGGATTTTAGAGAATTTAGTAACAATCTACTAAAGAAACAACATATATACATATCTTGGAAGTTGCATAGAGATGTTAATTTTGTTGTATTTTATAGCTGCGATTTCAACGACATAATACCACAGATAGTTAGTAGTATAAAGATATTAAATGATATGACATGCAGTGTAGCTGTAAACCAGAGTATATTGTCAAAGTCACAGTTAAGGTGGGTTCTACCACAGAATTTAAAGATTACGCATTGGTCTCAAATAGAAAATATTTTGTCCTGTTACAGGACAGATAACATAAAAAAAAATAATAACAATTTTAGTTCCTCAACAAAGACAAGTAAACTTCAAACATCATGAAAATAATTAAATTTTTCTGTTTATGTACCTGTATGTTAAGTATGTTTTAATTTCGACCTGCTGTATTGCATATTTTATCGATACATATGATTATATATTTTATTAATACATTGATGATGTATTACATATTTTATCGATACACATGATGTATTACATATTTTATCGATACACATGATGTATTACATATTTTATTAATACATATGCTGTATTACATATTTATTGACCTTATTGTTATTCACCTTATCATATTACTTCGCTTTTTGTAAAATATATGAAACTATTCCATTTTTAAATTTCAAATATAAGTGTATAATTAAAAAATATGTGTTTAATTAATACTAATCCTCTCATAGAACCGGTTGATTCATTTATTAGATAATCCTATTTGAAATAGTAACTTAAAATTACTATATATATATAATAATATCGTTAAGTTATCTCCTAGATAAATTTACATGTAAATGAGTCAGCGGGACCATATTAAATATTATAAATAATATCTCATAAAAATGAAATAGGCAGTATTAGTTTGAACAGACTGATGTTTTGTCTGTATGCGGCGTTGCCACATCACATGATCCGGCCTGTACTACATAGAGACGGCCGTGTTCTTACACCACCCGTGCCGAATATACAGAGAATATATTCTCTGGTATATATACTTGTATATATCGTACGTTTCATCGTTACAACTTTCATGATATGAATTACAAATTATCTTTCTAGTTACATTTGAATTGTATTTCATGATTGTAACTTCATATTTCAGTCACAGAGGTCTCTCGAGACTCGAGACTACTCTGTGTCTCACTTCAGAACTGTAGTTTCCTTCCTGTTTAACATCGTTTGGCACCACGAGAAAATCTCTCTGTACGTTCATTAAAATCTGAAAATATCCTAATATTTATTATTCATCTACATATTCCACATTTACCTGACTTATTATCCAAATTTTTACAACTGTTCCATAAAATATTATACTAATATTTTTTGTATTTTATTAGCAGCCAATATGGGACGCCGTCCGGCCAGATGGTATGTAATAAAATATTTAATTTATGACTTTTATTTTAAAAAATTAGCGAAACATAATAGATTAAAATATTTTCTAATTTTTTTATTTTTTGATGTTTCGTGTCAAACTTCAATACATTTACAATTTAATAAACAGTAGATTAGGTTAGAAATGGTCACGAGACTCTTTTTACTTTTTTATATTAATCCTAACTCCACCTAGTCTGAAATGTTTATTCTTTTTATTACAGTTATCGGTATTGTAAAAACAAGCCGTATCCAAAGTCAAGATTCTGTCGTGGTGTGCCTGACCCAAAGATTCGCATCTTTGATCTTGGAAAAAAGAAAGCCTCGGTGGAAGATTTTCCATTGTGTGTACATTTAGTGTCCGATGAGTATGAACAACTTAGTTCGGAAGCACTTGAAGCAGGGCGTATTTGTGCAAACAAATACATGGTTAAAAATGCTGGAAAAGATCAGTTCCATATACGTATGAGACTTCATCCATTCCACGTCATTCGCATCAACAAAATGTTATCATGTGCTGGAGCTGATAGGTATGTGTATGATGTGAAATCTATAAGTACATAATTCTCATTATAATTGAAAAACAAATATTACAGAAGTAAATATTTGTTGTGCTTATATCGTAATTAATTTTGATCAAAATTTCCTCTTTTATTTACAAGGCTTCAAACTGGAATGAGAGGAGCTTTTGGAAAACCTCAGGGTACAGTAGCTAGAGTACACATTGGACAACCTATAATGAGTGTACGCTCATCGGATCGTCATAAGGCCGCTGTTGTTGAAGCACTGCGTCGTGCCAAATTTAAGTTCCCTGGTCGTCAGAAAATTTATGTCTCCAAGAAATGGGGATTCACCAAATACGATCGTGCTGAGTATGAAGAACTTAAAACAGCTGGTCGTCTTGCTCCAGATGGTTGTAATGTCAAATATTTGCCAGAGCATGGTCCTTTGGATGAATGGAAAAAATTCAGAAAATTACTTGCTGTTGTTTAGAGAACAAATAAACATCTGGATTTCGATTTCATTAAATAAATTATACATAAACATTTATGTGGTATTAATCTGATTCTTGCTTAACACCTTTGGGATGGATGAGACTTTTCTGAAAGGCCCTGTACGTCGAAACTAAGAAAAAACAAATATGTATGTAATGATATTTGGTCCCCTCAGGGTTTCAAATCCATTCCACCACCTCTCCCTTTACCAATCCTCAACTATCGCCTAATTTCCAAAAGAAAAAACAAATATTATTTACTTTTTATTAACTTCTATCTATTTACTTATTATTAAGTTTCTTTAGTGTCTGAAGTGACTAAAGTATTAGATCAGTGTAAAAGTTCATGCCCGATTTCGTATTAAAATACAGCAAGGAATCTAGCAAGAACTTTTGCATCGACCTAATAGAAAAAGCACTTATTAAGTTTTTTAGTAACTTGATTCATTAAACAAAATTAATACTTTATAGTGTCTGTATCACTATGCAAATCAAGAATGAAAAATGTATACAGTAAGTACATAATAGTTATGTATAATATAATAAATAGTAATTTTTATTATTTACTTATATCAAGGAAACGAAAAACAAGTTTCAATCTTATCCAATTTATAAGTAATAATGTATTATTTACAATGTAAAATTATATTTGATGGAAATATAGGCAATTTTATATTACAAAAAGCAATTAAATTAAATATACATGTTAAAAATAGATACGATTAAATGTTTTTACATATTCAACGTTTCTTTAACGAGAATGGCATGTAGCATCAGTGTCATTCTCATTTTCTGTATTTTGAATCTCGTCGTCGACATCTATGTCACATATTCTATGACTATGAGTATCAAGTGCTTCTGTACTAGTTGCTGCATCCAATAAAGGAGATAGTTTCTCAGCTTCGCTATCTTCATCTTGTCCTTGTCCCTGTGAATATTGATTTATTTAGGCGACACATGACATAATATTAAATATCGTATTCGAAGTGTTTCCTGTTACGGAAGTAAATGGAAGTATTAATTTACAACATCAAAAAATTACCTCGTAAAGCGAAACAGGTTGTTTTTCATTAACAAGTCTGAGAGTATCTCGAGATTTGAGGGAAGACTTTTCGCGTGTATGTCCAGAAGATTTCATCCTCATTGCAGGAGATCGAGCGTGAAGGTCTTTCTGCGAACCTGAATGCTCATCTCTAGCCAATAAAACTGACATTCGAAATTCTGGAGTAGGACAGGTTGTACCACTTGATCTAGCAGATGTATCTACTTCCTTTGAAGACGCATGTTTCAATACAGGCGTACGTTCAACAGATCTATTAAATAAAATAAATCACTAAAGAAAATATATAGTTTATGAAGAGTTTTACCTGTTTAATGCTTCAGCTGCTTGAATTGCACTAGCCGTATCTGTATCAGGTGTATCTGGAGATTCTGGAGCAAGAACAGCAGTTCTTTGAATATACGGACCGTTTAAAGCTTCTATTAATGATACAGCCTCGTACCCAGATGGAATGTTTTCACAGCTTCCCTAAACATTTAACATTTTATTAGCTGAATATAACAAAATTTATTAAAATTTAAACAAGGACCACTAGAATATAAAAACAAATATTAACCTCTGGTAATGGAGGATTTGATATGACAGCTCCAGTTGCCCTCTGTAGAGCTTTGATCTGTAGAAGAGCTCTGAAAGGAGCACGACATATGGGACAATTGTTGGCTTGGTATCGAAGCGAATCAGCACAACCGTAACACAGACACAAATGTCTACATGGTAATATCAATGTGTCTCGCACGTCATACATACAAATAACACATTCCGAGCCATTATCATCTGTATCTTCATCACTACCTTGCTGCTACAAAATAAATATAGACTTGATAATAACAATAATTAAAGAAAGTAAATGAAATTCAATATAAAAATGACTTTAAATTTATACGATATACCTTTGCATTTTCAGCATTTTTATTTTCAATGCCATATATTTCTTGAAGCAAATAACAAAGACCATCGACATAAAGTTTTTGTTTCAGTGCTTTTAATACAAACGTTCCATCTGAATGTTTTTCAACAACAGCAATTGTTGTATGAGATTGTTTCGGTTCATCTGAACCTTCTTCTGCCACACAATGGATTGCTATTGGTATTATCTATAGATAATTACAATTATTGTTATACAGTAATTCAAGAGATATAAAAACATAGAATAAACGTATTTTGAAGCTACATACTTCCCTATCAGCATTATATAATAAATCTTCTTCATTGTATGCTAATGGATCAAAAACATGTGATGTTTTTGAAAATAATTGATTTGCACCTTTTTTGTAATAGTATGTTTCAGAATTCATTGACGGATCTCTTGGTGTATAACTATAAATAATCAAAAGGTGTTAAAATAATAGCATTAAATATCCACTCATAAAACAGTATTATACAATACAAAAATAATACATACGTAACACCCTTCGTTGTGACCTCTTCGGTGCAAAAATAATACAATGTAATCGCACATCGTACATCACAGTCGAATGTGAATTCAATATTATAACGACTTGATTTTTTATCAACATCATCATCACTGTAATGTTTTAAATTGTGACACTGGGGCGAAGCATTACGAACTAGTCTCAATGATTCTCTTCTTATATTTACTAAACTTTTCAATGTTTTAGTAGGATCATTCGCTTGCGGAGGAGGATATGGAAACTAGAACAAAAATTATATTTTGAAACATTATTTTCTATACGATTTGTTATAATAATTTAATGTTATGTATCTTACAGGTGTAGGTCTGCTTCCTAGAAAATTCAAGTCAGCATTTTCTCCAAATAAATATGCTTCCGGTTGAGGCGTATCGAACCTCTCGCCACCCATAATGAAATGGCTACCAAAGTAGCTTCCTAATAAAAGGTTTATCCAATAGAATGTGTATTTAACAAAAAAATGCATAGGATTGATACTCGATAATTAATTAAAGTACAAATTAATTTATTCTGATATTTGAATATTTCATATATAAATTTTTCAACCAGAATGTTTATAGTTTAATTACAAACCAGAACGAGGAGGATATTTGTATGCATGATTTGAAACGATATCAACTTCCTCTACGCCAGCGTTCTGTCGACTGGTTAACGATCCCATTACTCAATTATATTAAAAATAATTGTAAATCGCCACTAAAAAGTGAACTTCGTTGACGCGTGTAACTTAGACATGTACTTTTTTCTAAAACAAATTCGTAAATAGTAAACAATAAGGTAAACCATTAATTCATACACAAAGATTTTACAAGTTCAGTAAATTTTTTGACAGACAATTTGTCTATTTAGTTGACACTTGCAATCCTTTGTATATGTGAACGAACAGTATGAATAGAACACATATTCCTTTTTCAGGCTGACCAATCTTGTTTACATAAAACCACATTGTTGTTATTTCTGTAAATCTAATGTAATTAATCTAATAGATGTAACATAATACATACTTCATTCACGAGAGTCTTTACAAATTGAGGAGTTTTTTTTATACGTATTCAAGCAATATTGATTAGCCATTATAATAAACTTTTTTAGGATTAGATAAATGTACGTGTTTCACAGACTGCTATGGCAAAACGCGCTGTTTTAAAATTTTCACTGCTATGTTCTGCAAGCTTTGTAGTTGATGTTTAGTTACCATTAGTTACGCAGAAGTGTTTGTCGTATCGGCATGTGTAATTGCGAACGATAGCTTAGCAAAAATACTTATTGAAGATAGATTATAAAGAAAATGTCGATACGGTCAAAGAAAATAAAAATGAAGCACGTAACACTGGATTGCAGCGTTCGATGTTGCCAGTGAGTTGGAAGAATTATAGCGAAACTTTTCAACGAATATAGCGGACATGACCAATAGTGTGATGAATTATATAGATTTGATGACCGTGCGATAGCATTTGTATTACGCAGGAATGTTTTAAGGTGTAAATAATTCTCTATTGTCGTTATGAAATTTAATGAGAAAGAACTTGCGGAGGCAAGTAGCGGTCCAGCTGATCTAGAAGGTCGTTTAAATCATAAACGAGCGCACAAATCAGGTTAGTTTACTTAATGGCTTATCAATTCAATCGATTAAAACTATTTAATGTGATGCTCACTAACCTATAACTGTTCAAGAAACGTTCGTTCTAATGTTCTCTGAATTTTTTCTATCTTAGATATTATCTGTGTTCCAGGATTCAAAGAAAAATGGTTTAAATTAAGATGCAATTTGCTATTCTATTTTAATATTAACGAATTAGGACAAATCGACACAAAACAGCCTGCTGGGGTAATTGTTCTAGAAAACTATAGTATTAATATTGACAGCGCATCGGGAGGAGTGTTTGCATTTAGTATAGCATTTCGCGACGAGCATGACAAAAGGCATGTATTGAGTGGACGTTCAGAATCTCAAGTAGAACAGTGGGTGAATGCGTTGAAGCAAGCCAGTTACGAATATTGGAGATCACGGTTGATAATGCTCCAAGAAACATTATGCAAGAAAACTGGAAAGGATCCCTTGCTTATGTATCCAAGGAATCAAGGTACTGTTAGAGACGAAGCATGGGAATCTACGCCAACTTTCCGATCTCATGTACGTTCCTTTACCACTTCGGTTGTAACATCCACAGCTATAAATACAGTGACAAGAGAAGTAAATTTGATTGAATTTTAAGTTGAATAATCAGATTACGCTAATTTTTTACTATATCTTAAAACTGGAATTTTATTCAGACATAGAAACACTTTACAAAGCTATATGTAGAATTGCAATGTAGTATAAAAATCATTGCAAAAACAGTGATGAATTTACAAATTTATTTATTGTAGCTAATATATAATTTATACAATCTAAAATGTATTATACAATCTCAAACATCTAAAATTGTGTAAAAGTTTTACCACAAATTTTATTATTTATTTATATAATGAAGACTTTATATGTACTTACAATAATTTTTAAAAATTTTCAATGAACCAATAAGTTATTACAATATAGCATCATTTTTAAAATACATTACATAGTATAATTGTGCGAAACACAGACGATAGTAAAACTATATTTGTACCTTCAAAATAATTTGTATCAATGAAAAAGAAGTATGCGATTGTATGTTTAATGTCTCTACTTTAGCTGTATGCAGATTTTATTAAGTATTCATATACCAAATACTCTCTATAATTTATAATGATTATATACTAATTGTTAATATATTGAATACAAATTTGTAATATTGTGACAAATAAAATCTATTTTTTTAAGTAATGTATTCAATGCGTTTACTATCTTAATTTTATTATTTAGAATTATGTAATCTACCTTTTAACTACATGAGCACCTATTATTTATGAACTATATAAGTAAAACTGCTTATGAAATATTTAAATAAACATATCATTATTGAAATCTATGTTATTTGAACATAAATTTATTTTTTAAAAATTTCTCTTGATTGAAAATAGAAAATGAGACATTAGAATCTGGTAAAATTGTAAGAAGTGGTTGCCATGCTCTGTAGTTGTTTGTAGTTTTGAAAGAGGAGTAAAAAGTTGGTACCATTGTTTCCAACTATTTACCACGTGTAACCACGCAACCTATGCGTTTACGGGGGGGGCTGCCACGAATCAATTGTGGTTGTGAACATTACTTAACCTAACATGATTTAAGCTACCGGTCGCAGTGTTTCACAGATTCAGTATTGACAGTACAATTAATTTTCGAGTGCAGTAGACAATTTATCAATTAAAAGTGATATATACAATAAAAATGAATCGATACGTAACTATCTGTACTTTATTAGTTTGTGCAATTGCCAGAGTTTCTTGTGAAACTTGCCAGAAGCCCGAAGTTGTGGCATCTGCGTATGTCACAGAAGATGCTACGATTTTAACAAACGTTGCATTTACGACACAATTTATGCTTAAATGTAGCAACGGCGTGAAAGGTATCACATTATATGCAGAAGTTGAAGGAAAATCATTACCGGCTGCTAGGTTAAGCTCCGATAATAAGTATCAGGTATGAACTGTATTTGAAAGCTTATATTAATTCAACTGATTAAATTAAAGGTCACATGAGAATATAAACAACATGTACGCACAGTTTTAGTTGGCTCAATTATAATAGGTAATATTAATTTTTATAGGTTTCTTGGACAGAAGATGTGAAAAAAGCACGTTCCGGTGATTACAGAATAAACTTGTATGATGAAGAAAGATATGCAGCTATACGCAAAGCTATCAGAAATGGGGAAGACCCTAGCACCGTGAAACCTTTAGTCGTTGTAGTACTCAATAATCCAGGAATTTACCTAGGACCATGGGTTAATTCAGAACTCCTCGCCGCTTTGTTAGCAGCCTTAGTCACTTATTCTGCCTTTTCGGCTAAGTTCAAGTTGTTAGCTTAAATATTTTCACAATACAATTCTTGAAATAAATTATTATAAAAATTAAATCTAAGGAATTATTAATGTAGTAATACGGTTACATTATTATGATTTATTGTCAGATACTTTTTTAAATACACTTTTATAATATAATAATGGTGAATTCAAAGTATTATCTGATATATTTTATTCAATATATTAATTGCACCCCGAAATTTTAATTAACTGCCCCCTGAAAAGATTTCAGTTCAATGGAATATAACTTACAGTCAAATTTGATACAATTGGAACTTTATTACAATGGTTATTTATAGGCAATCGTCAGATGATAAAGTTAAAATATTTCTGGTGCGGGTGGATTACCGAAAAGATATTCCCAAGATGGAGGATATATAACATTAATACCACTATCAGAATTAGTTTCTAATACATTTAACCACTGATTCAAACCTTTAACTAACTTTAGTGCATCAGAAACATTGTCTCCTTCAGAACAATAGCAAAAGAGAACGGTACACGGAACATCTGCTGATTTGAGGTAATTGTAAAGTCCATTTGCAAATCCTCCGCCAGGAATGTAATGGTTTTCTGCAAACTCTATTAAGGTATTCCTTGTATGCTCCTTCCAATGAAGTGATTCAATATTATTTAATAATGAATTATCTGAAGAAAGATACCTCAACCTTGTATCTGACTTGTCTGTTTGTTCGTAATCATAACCACTAGTTAAAATGATTATCTATAAAAAGAAATTGTTTCTTAGCATAAAAAATGTAATGAAGTAAAACATTAGGTGTCTATTGAAATACCACATACCTTGTTAAATTTCTTTAGTTGAATGAATTGTAACAGTTCTTCATAAAAATTAGTTGATTTACCAACATAGGGAGATCTTAACTGTAGAAGAATTATTTTACATGAAGCTCCTAGATAAAAATCTGCAGCGGTACACAAAGAATTGGACTTTTTGTTGTATGGATCATGACCGATAATTGGAAGGAACGTTGAACTCCACATTGATCCAATTTTTTGTAGATTTAAACTTGAGATCAATAGATCGATAGATAATTGTCCAACATTTCCAACTGCCACCGAGGGAAGTAACAGGGTGTAATCTTCAAGATCAATTTCTTCCGGTATTTTTATCATTTCTATAACAAGTAGAAAATAAATGCCTATATTATTTATTATATGTATCAAGTTGATTTATACAAACCTATGACGTAAAAGTATGTACTACTTTAAAACAATATTCAAACGACATAAACGTTTCGGTAAAAACTTTGTCGCAAATAGATATACGAATTTGAAAATTGCAAGTCACTGAAACAAAATGGTTATTAAATATTGGTTTACATATAGTTTTGGTTACACACTTGAATTCTGTACTCAAATTCTATGTAAATTCAAATAACGAAAATTATCATCGAAAAATAAAACCACTATAGCTAAACGAAATTCATGTGTGTTTGACACTTACGAAATTTTTAGCAACTGCACTCAGGCATAGAGCTGGGATACAACAAGAGGTGACACTTGGTGACACTAGGAAAGAAAACCCTCTCTTTTAGATAAATTTGAGCAATGTTCGTTGAACTGCGCTATAAATATTTTAGAATATATATTGTAATATATTTAAATTATTATTGATTATCTTATTGAAGCAGTTTATTTATTTCGACTTTAGAAATTAATGATGTATATATTTATATTTATATATAAGATGACATGGTATGAATATGCGACGTCACGGAAAAATTATTGAATCACTAAAAAGTAAACTTATTATAAAATTACATTATATACAAGATGTCCCAAAAGTGTTGTACTTGTTTGAGAGGGGTGATTCCTGAGGCCGTTTGAAGTCACTTTATCCAATGCGAAAATGTTCTCTGCGCCTTGTTATTAACGAAAATCACGGACCAATCAGTGCGCGACTATAGGGGACAGATCCCGGCTCGGCCACTGACAACGCGATGCTCAGTAGCCGCGCTCTGATTGGTCCGTGTTTTTCGTTAACAGTATTTCATGGAAGTAGATCATTTTTGGGACACCCTGTATACTTATATTATTAGTTATGAATAGTTGAATAGATGATGATAGAAGATATGAATACAATCAACAGCATGAATGGATAAGAAAATTCTTACCAAGTCCCATTCTACAATTATAAGTATATAGTATATATTGTTTAAATATTAATTACTAAAATTAATGTAAATAGGGTAAGGAAAAAAATAGGTTAAGGTAGGATTAAGGTTAGGTTAAGAAGTTGTTTTTTTGTATAGAATTGTAACCCCTAGGGGAACAATAAAGAATATATATATACTCCGAAAATCAATATTAATAAATATTACATTATAAATTAACACGAATAGATTTGTAGTTATTAAATATTGACACGAAACGAGAATATTAAATTCAGTTGATTTAAATTTCCCGCGTGTCTGCAGAATCAATTTGATGGGACAGTAGAACCTTAGATCAGGTATATATGGTCTAAGAGTAGAACGACCGACATCAAAGGTACCGCCCGGAGTGTGGCCTCTTGGTGTATCCCTACTTTTTGATTAACCAGATACAGAGAGGATACAGAGAGAAACCACTTTTGAGTTCAGACAAAGATAAATCATGCCCAATTTTTGCATGGAACAGTCGTTTAGCGCGGAACTTTTTTAGCAAAAGTGGGTATAGGTTCTGTTCCATGCTAAAAGTGGGTATGATCCATGGTCTATATATACACTGAGAAAAGTGGAGGCAGAAAAATCTCGTGCGTGAGAGATACATAAAAGTTGGCACTTCTGGCTTATAATTTTCAGTTCTTTGTCAATTGTATGAATTTTAATAAAAAATTCAGTTATCAACAAATTGTCGATGGAGGAAATTGAACTCTAATCGCGAATTGTAACTCGTGATGCTTATAAATTGTCGTAAAAATGAATATATTATTATTTTAAACTGGAGCGAACGATCTTGTTATTTTATATGATAAAATTATTATGAGATATTATTAATTATATTTACGAACGATCCGGAATTTATTTAGATTCGTTTGCTGTTTGCTACATTTTAATTGGCGAAGGACAATCGGTATTGAGGCAGAGAACTCGTTACCGATTGCGCACCGCGGCGACATGTGACGTCACGCATCACCGCCCCGCGATGCCTTTCGGGAAATAGCGTCGCCATCTTGAGTGGCATGGCCCAGCTAGACAGTGCGCCCTGAGCAAAGACATGCGATTTATCGCGAAAACATTGAACGTCCCGAGAATCACGGATTCCTGTGAATCATAGCAGATCCTTGGTGCTTCGCACCTTCATCGGAATGGAGGCGGTTAAGGCATTTAACGCGGAGGTGAGCTGATTCTTACCCTCGATTCTTCTTCTAGCCCGCCGACTCTCCCTCTTTCTCTCCTTTTTTCTCTCTCGTTTCGCCTCTTCCCGTTCCCCTTTACGATCTTTCCATTTCGGAATCGTAAGCAACACGTACGCGAGCTAGACTCCTAGAAGAAATGCTCCCCTCAACGTTCTTTAGTGATCGTGATATTAGGATTCGAGTGATTCTGTGCTCGACGAATGCTTTGGTTTCTACTCCCTATGCAAGAGAGGGGGAGAAACTAGCTCTATACACAGGCAAGAGGGAGAGCAGTGAACGAAAGCCTTTATTGTGATTTAGAGTGTTTTTGTGCTACACGATGCGATAGATATTGTTATTAAACGAGATTTATATTGTTGCTAAGACGCTGGAAAGAAACAAATATGTTAGTATTTTGTGTGCCTAAAGGAAGGTGATAACAGGGGGAGGGACAATAATGAACAGTACAAGGGGTAGTAAAAACTTGTATAGTTAATATGGCTTACGTTAATAATATTATTGTTTATACATGCTACTATATTTCAAAGCATAAAAATTTATAGTTTTGAGAAATTATTCGCATTATTATTCCTTTCAAATTTCTGTTTGTAAGTTGACTTTTACGGTTTTAACCCGTTAACCTATAATATCGAGTGAGACGAAAATAACACAAGTCTGACCCGTCATGATCAATTTTCATAATAATATTGTAAAGCTTAAACAATTGGCACAAGTTCGAGCGCATGGTCGAACAGATAAATAGATGGGCGCGTGACCAATCTTGCTATTCATTGTGACACGTTAATAATAAGAAATTAATGTTTCAGCTTTCAGCTCTTTACGATGTCAAACCGCCAATTTCTAAGGCCAAGATGAACTCTTTAACTAGGGGCGCAATTAAGGCAATCAAATTCTATAAGCATGTTGTGCAAAGTGTTGAGAAATTCATTCAAAAAGTATGTTATTTAAATATTTATATTATTAGTTTTTTTTATGCATAGAGCAATCGTTTAATGGTTTATTTATATGTTACAGTGTAAGCCAGAGTACAAAGTGCCTGGACTGTACGTTATAGATTCAATTGTACGTCAGTCTAGACATCAATTTGGAGTAGAGAAAGATGTTTTTGCTCCACGTTTTGCTAAGAATATGCAAAACACCTTCTTGAATCTTCTGAAATGTCCTCAGGAAGACAAGAGTAAGGTGATTAGAGTTTTAAATCTTTGGCAGAAGAATGCAGTTTTCCCGTCTGAGGTTATACAGCCTTTATTTGACCTAGCAGACCCAAATCATCCGATCCACAAAGAGCAAGCAGTTAACGCAAATGGTAAAAGGATTTTACTTCTAATGATAATTGATATAATGTTATCAGAGGAATGAAAATTTATGTTCAATAAGACTTTAAATAAAATTGAATTTTCTGTTACGATTTTACAGGTACATTGAATACATCAACAAATAATACAAGCAATACGGGTACTGCTGTCAAAACACCCCCTTTAACTGCGAAGAATGCAGTAAAAGATCAGAAGCTATTTTCTTCTGCAAAGACAATTGATCCTGTTTGGCTTGCACAAACGAAAATGGAAACAGCAAATATAGTTAATGCTAATAAGCTCTTGGTATGTAAGCTTCTTTTTAAATATTCGTTCATTCAACTTTATTATTTCATTTTACTAAATCATTGATTTTAATTCTCTTTAGGGCCAGTCAAACGCAGGTCAAATGGATGCTTCTTTTCTTGATCAACTGCAACATTTACAACAATTACTGTTGAAGAAACAAGAAGCAGCAAACGAACAAAAAACTTCCGTGAAATTTGATAAAAAGCTGCTTGATTTTGATTATGGTGAAGAAGAAGACGATGACGTTGTCGTTGCGAATTCACCAGTGGCGACGACAGCATCAAATGCTGGCCAACACAACGTTCCTACAGGAAATAGTTTAGAAAGTCTTGGATTTCTCCTAACAAATCCAGAGGTGTATATTCAAAGAAGTTTAGACAATAAGTTTTACATATTATAGAAAATATTACAGTTTTGTCTGGAGAAACGGCAGTGGATCGACAGTTCATGGGTCCCACAAAATTGTCGAGCAGCGATACCTTTTGTTGGAAAAGGATAGAATATGACATACGTTCAAGGTTCTGGCACTAAGCGGTGTAGAAAGAAATAACTTCAAAAGAAGAAGACCGAAAGTGCCGTTTCTTGAGACAGAACTGTATAGAAAAACATTTTTTATTTGTGATTCTAATAAAATTAATTAATTGTCTAATACGTAATAGGTTTTGAGGCAGCTTCAGACGTTACAACAAACAATGCAAGGAAATGCTTCTTCATCGCAACATGAAATGGAAGAAAAGATGAGAAAGCTGCAACAAATGAAGCAGCAGGAGGAAGAGTTTGATAAACACTTAGCTCAAACCGTTCCTGTAAGTTAATACGAAAGATAACATTTTATATTGTATATATACATATTTGCTTAATTAATGTTACATTTATATTGAATAAATCTGATTGTTTCTTTAGAATTTACCATTTGCGTCGGAATGCGAATTAAAACCGTCGGACGTTTTAAAACCAAATCAACAAAACACATACACATCAAATGTAAGTAGCGGAGTTATACAAGATATGAGTCAACCGCCACCTGGTTATCCACCGGCTCTACCGTATGCCTCCCAACCTTTGTCAAATATTCGGCAAATTAATCAACAGGGCCATCAGAATCAAAAAAGTCCGCTTCTCGATGAACGACAAGACACGCAAGATTATTCAGGGTAAAATGTTTAACTTTAGTTCTGATTTAAAATTAACATTTATTTGAAAACAAACTTAATTAAAACTTCTCTAGTTCGTTAAATTCATTTTGTTTTTAATTGTTTTCATAATTTAATCGTATATTAAAATTAATTGTTAATCATTTTTACTTACAGAAATGGTGCAAGACGAGATAGTAGCAGCGTAGAAATTGTAAATTGTGATAGTGCAAGATCACAAAGTAGATCACCTGATCGATATAGGCATCACAGTCGATCTAGATCGCCACGGCATAGGGACAGAGATAGAGACAGAGATAGAGATCGAGATCGAGACAGAGATAGAAAATCCCGATCGAGAAGCAGGTCTAGAAGAAGGAGGTAATTGATATATTCAATTTTAATTAAATTTACACGTACTAGTTAATTTATTATTAAACGTTACGTTGTAGGTCTCGCTCGAGGGATAGAGGACGTGATAGAAAACGTGACGATAGTCGAGAAAAAATGACTGAGGAAGAGCGAGAAAAAGAAAGAGAAAGGCGTAAACGAGGCCTGCCACCAATTGTGAGAGATAAATTAAGCGGTAGTTTTCATATTATTATATTTATTGATTATATTCGTGATTAAAATAATAACGAATTATACTTATCGAAGCCAATATTGAATATAGTATTCTTGTACTTAAAGTTTAATGCTTCTTACAGTTTGCAGTACAACGCTTTGGGTGGGACACTTATCTAAACTGGTGCATCAAGAAGAGCTTTCAGACACTTTTGGAGAATTTGGTGATATTGTGAGCATAGATTTAATTTCACCCAGAGGTTGTGCTTTTATATGTATGAATAGAAGACAGGATGCATATAGAGCTCTTACTAAGCTTAAAAATCACAAAATGCAGGGGAAAGCAATCACTGTAAGTTGTGTAACTTATAACCAATCTTATGTATAAACTGTGTAAGAAAATGTACTTTTAGAGTAATAGAAATTTCTATGCATTTTAGTTAGCCTGGGCACCCGGGAAAGGTGTAAAGGGAAAAGAATGGAAAGATTATTGGGAAGTTGAATTGGGAGTTAGTTATATCCCTTGGAATAAGCTAATTAATGTTACTGATCAGGATTTAGAATTACTTGAGGAAGGTGGAATGATTGACGAGGATACTCTGCCGCCTAATTTGAAAGGTAAATACAATTATTTATTGTTATACTATATACGATTTTATAAATTCAATTGCGTTCTGTAACTGTTATTTAATACGATCTGCAGGTAAACTAAAGCATTCCGGAACAAATGCAGACATACTTCAGCAGCAATTGCAATTACAGCAACAAGCTTTGGTTGCAGCTGCCGCGATGCCAAGTTTAGCTGATGGTATTGTGAATGTAATGCAACCTACAACAACCAGTCAGCAACAACAGTCTCAACAGAGTCAACAACAAGGTCAACAACAGCAAGTGATCGATACAAGTCAACCACCTCCGATTAGACCTCCTACATCAGCTGCACTTCTTCCACCACCTAATACCCAGCTACAAATGATGCCGCCTGCTTTCACAATGCCAGGAGTCCCCCGTAATTAATATTTTGTTGCATCTTATTCTATTTTTCATGCTGGATTGAAATGTTAAATTGCTATTCTTATTGGTTAGGTATGCTCGGACCAATGGGATTACCAATGGCGCACAGTCTGATGCCGAATGTTCCAATAGGTGTACCACCGCCAAATATGCAAAGTTTGTTAGGTCCACCAGGAATGATGCAAACTATGCTTACACCGCAAGTTAATTCACCGTTTGGAGCCGGTGTGGGGGTCGGTTTATTGACGCAAATACCTCTGCCAGCACCTGCCGCACCTTCCGATAAACCCAACTCTACTGGTACGTATGGTTCAATTATCTCCTAGTATTATAATACCAGAAACAATAAAATAGAAAAAGGAAGGAAGGGAGTCGTGAAATAAGAATAAAAATTTTGTAATATTTCCAGGTATGCCACATAATGTTCCTCCAATTGGAGTTCCGCCACCGACTACAGAAACGGGAATGCCAAATCTGCCAATGTTACGCCAGCCTTACGGTGTAGGGCCCTCTGCTCCTTTACAAATGCAACTACCTCAACAACAACATTCTGCAGATGATATGGATGTAGAAATGGAAGACGCGATGCCTCAAAGTTCAAATGGGGCTAAGAATAAGAGCAACTTATCTGATCAATTGTCACAAAACGAGGACAGATCAGACGGTGACCAACAATCAGAGGTAAGCGTTTTACTAATGAACTGTGTATATGGTTCCTATGTATTTAAAATTCGACTAACATATTCATTATAATTCCAGACAGCTTTCCATATTTTTAATGAAAATGTATTATAACAAATTATATAAATCTAATTTAAATTTAGCAACAGCATCGGGATTACAAAGAAAGGGACAGGGAACGAGAGAACAGAGAGAGAAGAGATAGAGAAACACATTTGTCTCATAGAGATAGAGACAACAATGATTCCAGAATGGATCGTGGAAGGGAAAGGGGTAGAGGAAGAGATCGGGGACGCGACCGTAGGAGAGATATCAGAGACAGAGATAGGGACGACAGAAGAGAAAGGGAGAACAGAGAAAATCGCGAAGGCAATCCACAAAATCAAAGCCTTCAAGTACTAATTCTTTTAATCTAGAATACTATTTATGTTGGAATAGTGATATAATAGTGAAAATCAGATGCATTTCCATTAACAAAATGTTTGATTTCAGGAAAATGATTCGACTCCGAAAAAGGACGCTAAACCGAGCTTAGCTGATCGTCTGCGTCAATTGGCTGACGGTACACTTCCTCTAGAAGATCGGGGCGACCGAATACTTCCCCGGAACCGGCAGGATCGGGACAGATCGGATAGGAGCTTCGACGACACGCGAGTAGCACGCGGCGAACCTCTCTCATCATTAATGGATTTACCGAAATTCGGTTTACCTCAAGAAAGAAGTGATTTCCCTGCTCGACCGCCAGATTTTCGAAATCCCCAAGATCCAAGGGATTTCCAACAACAGAGAGACAGACAGAATTTTGGAAGAGGGCCCAGAGGATCACAAATGCATGAAGAATTTCTGGATGCCCCGAGGATACAGGGTGGTATGTTCCAAGAGGAATTCGATAATAGAATACATGGCCAGCAAAGAATAGAAGAATTTGGACGGCTCGGACCACCCAGAGAACAGAGGTGAGTTCACAGTTACGTTATCAGTACTTAAACATATTTTTTTTAAAAAGGAAGACTTTATTATGAAACTTTATTTCATATTCACTTTGCTTTGAATACTTTACGTAGTCGATTGTGCATACTATAATACATGAGATGTGTGTTTCTAAAACGTGTGATGAATAATAATTGACGTTTATTTAGCATCAAATATTCAAATAGTCATTGATTATTCTTATTTGCCATAGGGAGGAGTTTGATAGGTCTGAAGTGCGAGGACGAAGACCGCTCGACGATCGGGATCGATTTGACTATGAAATTAGGCGAGATGGATTCGATCCACGGCTTCAGGACGGTTTTGATCCAAGAGGACATCTCGATCGCGGTGATTTTGAACCCAGAAGACGAGAATTTTTTGGAATTGAACCCATGTTTGGAATGCCACCAATTATGGGGCCCAGAGGGCCTAGACCTGGGCATCCTGATGGGTTTGGACCTCGTCCAGCACCTCTAGGTGCTCGTGGTCCAGGTAAGAGTGCTCTTTGTATTCGCTAAGTAAAATATATTGTGTTACGATTAGAACTTATGTGTTATAACGATTTTTTAATTTTTACGTAACGAAAATGACGTTGAATTATTATACTTAATTTTAAATTCACATTTCATCATCGTTCTATCGACATAATAGTACTCACATAGTAACTTTATGTAATAATTATTTATTCACATATATTGGCTGAGAGACAAATCCAGTTTTTTTTGCCTATAAAATTGTTATGGCATCGGATTTTATATAGTAGATTTGATAGTAAAATTTATTTAGTGAGTAATAATTAGACTGCGGATCTTTTTATGCAGTTCTTCATCAATTGTACGAAATAAAAATCAAATAGAAATGCATTTCCTCTTTTAACAATTTTGGTAAGTCAAGAATAATAATATAAAAACGCCATTCAATTCTTTTAATGTCTTTAAAATTCAAAAAATTTTGAATACATCAAATCTAGAGTCTAGTAATAATAAAAATATCTAAAAGAGAAACATAACTGTTCAGTACTAAGATCATTTAGAAGTTTCATTGTATAATATACATAATTTAAGCAAAGAAACGGTAAATAAAGTTTAACTGAATGTTTCTTTTTCTAGGACCTTTAATGTTCCATCCGAGAGGGCTAGGACCTCGTCCTCTTCGCCCTGGTATGAGACCTTTCGGTCCACGTGGTCCACCGTTTGATCCCCGTGAGCCAGACGCCTTTTTCAGACCTCCTTTCGATGACATTCGCCCCCATGTGAGACCACCATTTGGGCCAATGGGTCCTCCATCGATTCTTCCTTCAGAGTCTGCTGCTCCATGGAGGAATCAAGATCATCCTCCTGGCTCATGGCCTGCTGACTCTGAAAACCACTCGCAAAGAGACAAAAAAGGTGGTAAACATCCAAATAACCAAAACATGGAAAGGGACAGTCGGAACAACAGGGGACGCAAGTCTAGGTGGGCCAACGCAAGTCCATCTGGTGAGGAAACAGAAGAGTCCAAGGAACAGGAATCATCTTCCGTTACTGCTGATGTGAAAGAAGAGCCTGCCAAGGAAGAGGAAGCTGTTGTGAAATCTGAAGAACAAAAAATTGAAAGAATGGAAGTGATCCCTAGTGAAAAGAAGGAGGATTTGGAACAAACAACAGTTGAGACAAAACAAGAAGAAGAAGGCATTGAAATGAAGAAGGAGGAAGAGGACCGCAGGGATTCTTAGACCAAAGTAAAGAGCGATTTTTCTCTTTAAGATTTTTTCTTACTCTGTGGAGTGGTGTGAAGGGGACTCATTTATATTGAGCCGAATTAGGTCAGAACGAAATAAATTCTTTGAAAAATGAAACGCTAGATATTCGACTAATTATATTTGATTAATGGTATTATTGTCAAATCACCAGCAGGGCCAATCTGACAAAAAAATGTTTCGAATAAAAGTTATTTAGTACTTTGATAGGAATAAAGTGCAATAATAAAAATTCAGAAAAAATTTCTTATTCAATAAAAAAACTGAGCTCACCATGACTTTGTTAAATAGCATTATGTATTCTTAATGCACGGAAAAAACGAATTCAATGACTTACTATGCAATGGCCTTCGGATGACCTTGAGCTCAGAAATTCATAGTAATTATGAAAGTAAGTTTCCTACGCGATAATGAAACGTAAACGTAACACGTAGTCAATGAAATTTTCAAACTGATTCGATCTTTTGCTGACATAGTATTACTAAAGTCGCCATAAACTTAGTTATACGGCAATATCTACATATGCATGTATTTAATAATGAATCGTTTTTCTTATTCTAAAGAAATTGAAATACAGATCGAATTAAAGATGTATATTTACTGTATACATTCAGCTTGAAAATGTCATCGACAATGTGTCATGCTTACGTTTCATTAACGAGTAGGAAATTTATTTTCTTAAGATCATCCAAAGGCCATTGTATAATAGGTCGCTGAATTCATCTTTACATCAGCTATACCAATATGAAGTTAAAAATACATAGCATTATTTTAAAAAGTCAATTTTTTACTCAACTTTTTATTGAGTAAAAAATGATATCGTCATTTTTTTGTCAAATTGTATATATATATATATTATATATTATATATATATTATGAAATCAATATATATACATATATATATATTGATTTCACATATTGGCCATGAAATGATGATGAAGGTACTCCTATAAAAAGTGAACAGATGGAAGGAATCATAGCAAAAGTAATTGAGGAGACCTAAATCTTGCTTAAAATTAATAATTTTGGGAAACATAGTATTATAAATGAAATGAATAAAAAAATGTTATATTAAAATTGATTTTTATATCATTATATGACGTGTAAAATGAAAATACGAAGAGTTTGAATGCTTGACGAAAAGCAGTTTTTCAATGAGTCAGCGTTTCAAATTTCAAAGAAATCAATTTTTTAATCGGCTATACGTATAAGGTGCTGTGATTTGAAAACACAGGACCTATGACCCGTGGATACACCAAGTGGCGACTTATTTATTAAATTGTAAATACTTTTGTATTTTCGTAGTAAACAATTATACAGTGCATCATGTTTGAACGCGTAAATTCAATCATTTCTTTAGCTGTTCATGTTACATTATCGTTTACACAGAATTTCCTTTGCGTCAAATGAGAAAAAGTAATGTTGGACTGAAATACTTACAAGTCAATACTTGTAAAAGATTTCAAATTTGCCTATAAATGTCTAAATGCAACTATCTATTTTTATTAAACTAATTTCTAGCCCGTTGAATTCATCTTGGAACGCACAATATAAACATATGTAGTTTCATTTGGAAAGAGAGTGGGTAATCTTGAAATCTAGTGAACATCTACGGAGAAACAAATTTCATTCTCAAATTTTCTCTACCTAAATTCTACAACTTCTACCTAAACATGTTTCTTCATTTTTTATGGCCTAAGAAATAATTGATTGTACACATTCAAACCGTACCTACTGTATAGATAGATGAATCTTAAAAGTAGGATCTTGATTAACCGTATATCTTACAAACTTTTAGTATTTTCATATAGACATTTTTGTTGATTGAATCATTCAATACAAGTCTTATAATGGAGATTTTACATATGTGTACATATATGTATGTGGATTTAATCTATAATGTGGATTTAATTTATATATATATATATATTAAATTTAATTTTTAACCGCAACTTAGAAAAATGTTTTATTAATAGTTGATTACATATTTACAAGTGATTTGTACTTTATCAAGAATAATGTTACATTTATACAGAATTGAACGTTCGATCAACAGAGACAGTCAGAAAAATAATATGCGAGCGCTAATTCGGATAAACAAGATTCTACCATCGCAAATATTTAAATAGATAGAGAGAGAGATTATATGTATATATATATAAATATATATGTATATGTATATATATATATATATATATGTGTGTAATTATATATATATAAATATATACATATGTATGAGAATGAATGTAAACTACAAACAATGGAAGAGAATGATTGAGAGAGAGTAAATGAGTGAGTGAGTGAGAAAGAGAGAAGGAACGAGAGAAAGTGAAATAGACAGCGAGAGTATATATAGCGCCCTTGTTCGGCGTAGCTCAATCAAACGAACGAAAAATAAATATTTTCTATATAACATCTTTTTTCATAAGCAGAATCATAGCCTTTCATTCCGCTTGGCTCCCGGAATTGTCTTACGTTCTTTTTTTTACTTTTAAGAGAACTCCTGGCATTGGATACGTCAGATTAAATAATTCACTGAAATGCACCCAATTATAACAGACATCTTGAAATTCTCTTTAAATAATTTGTCTGGGAGTCTTCGTAGGAAAATTAAAAATTTGAATTATTCACTAACACTGTTCATATATAACAAGTTTAATTTATTTTGTTTAGTTTTACTTACTTTTCTTTCTATTAAAATGAAAATTCTTAGACTGAATAGGGAAAAAGGTTCCAGAAAAATGTTGCGTAGTTCAAATAAGCAGGTTTAGTGAAAGAAATTGTTCTTAATTACGTTACTTGCATAATAATATCTGTACTTTGTGTATAGTTTGTTGTTTCATGGTGAATTCAAGGCCAAATTGGAATATTCATTGATAATGCTAATTGCTGTCAGAGTGTGCGCATTGATAATATTATTCTTAGTTTCTTTTTTTGAAGTACGGTGGTAGAGTTCTGATGCAGCGATGTGTACTTCATCCTATACTTTCTGTGTATTAGAAATTTCGTTTGAATTTCATTTGGAACATTATCATCGGATTCTATTTCTGTTCTGACTATGCATTTTTTTATCTGGAAAATTTTTCCTCCGAATATCGAGTTTTTATTGAGATATCTCAACATTTTATGGTGCAAACTGTGCACAGTCCGATTTACACGTTCAATTAAGAGACACGGAGGTGTTGATTATCAAGAAAGAAAAAAAAGATACGTTGTGAACGATATTCGGAATGGAATGAAATCTTTTCAGAGCAGCTTTGGATACTTGTTCATACTCGTACTCGTGTGTTCACATGCGTGAGTCTCTCTCTCTGTCGCCACACGACGATGGAACACCAGCCACCAGGTCGCTTGCGCTCAAACAGAGTGACAAGTGCAAGGTACTGTTGTGTTTATAACTCATTATATTTATATACTGAATGCTACATTTCTTTCTGGACGAACTGCAACGAAACCATCCTGAAATGCATTGATTCGTTGTTATTATTATTATTATTACTACTACTACTATTATTATTATTATTATTATTATTATTATTATTGTTCTTGTTGTTGGTTGGTGTTGTACAAACAAACGATTTGCACATCGATACAATTATAATTTCTAAACTTTGAACTGTTCACTTTAACAACCGTGCTCAAGTGAATTATTAGATTTTAACTAAATTTAATTGCTTTAGATTCGTTCCTGATCGAATTTGTATTCATAATCGGAAAATTAATTCGATTTCAAGCAGTAGCAGTATACTTTAGCTGTATACTTTATACATTTAACGTATAGAGTTTAATAATAGGAATTGCTGTATGTAACGATAATAATTTGTACATTTTATTCGTAATTATTGTGCAATAATTGACGGTAGAAGCGATGATTGCACATAGGATAATTATATTCATTAATGAGCAAAAATCAATCGTCAAGTACAAGAAAAAAAATGTTTTTATTCCGTTAATCAATGATGTATGATTAATTAATTAGTTAGTACGGATAGTCTAATTTTATCAAAATGTTTTTGATAGACCTTCTAAAAATTTGAATCTACTGTTTAATTATCGGTACTATTTGTAATTTCATTTCTCAGAGTAATGATTTTGAAACGATCATGAAATTTGGTTGGAAAAATCGAAGTCTCTTCTGACAACAGATTTGTGTAAACTAAACAAGTTCGTCCAGAATGCAATAATATTTTTTTACCAAATATTATAAATTTCCTTTGAAGATACAACAAAAGAAGTTCGAAAAACATAACAGGAAGTACCGTAAAGAGCCCGTGCACCACTCCGGAGCAGAGTTTAAGAAAAAAGAGTTCCATATATTTTTTTTTTCTCAATTTTAAGGAAATAGTTTAACGAGCAAAAATAAGTAGCAATGACGCGCTGTTAATTCATTTACATAAACAAATTGTTGTTTATGTGGTGTTTCGTTTGCTAATTTATATACACACAAGTGATGAGCAATAACAGGATCAACAAATTGAAAAACCACCGAAAATCATTTTTCTATCAATCTATGACGTATATGGATTGCAAATATAAGTTATCATTTTTATTCTTTTATCTAATCGATATATATACTTGTCCTAATTGTCATTGAATTAAATATCAAATTAATTCCAATGTGATTATTATTGTTTCGTGTTGTTTCTTTTTTCAAATCCGTTTTTCGAATTGTGCGACGATTGTGTGTTTCATATAGCCTGTTATTGGCGTCGATTTGATCGCTGGTAAAAACTTGACACGCTCATGCGCAGAAGTTCTTGATCAATAACGCAATTATGATTAATTTACGCGTGGTAGTGCGTTACAGAATTTTCAAAAAATGTTGAGCATATATAGCGATAGGTTTACGAGCAAAAGGCATTCAGCACGCACGTGCGGAAGCTTGCAAGCACGTGACGATTTACAATATTTCAACATATTAAGATGTCAAATATTGTGAGATGATGAAGAAGCATCTCGAATCGAATTTCTCGAGTTGGCATGGATAACAACTGCATTTTGCCTTAACAGAAATATATATACAGGGTGAATCACGAATCGTGATCAGTTAGAGATTACTCTGTTATTAGCAGTCAGATCGAAAGTGTTTTTATTAATTAATATTTATTAAATATAGAATATAATTTCTTTTTTATTTAAAAATTAATTTAAAAATTTTTTATTTAAAAATTGATTTAGAAATGATTTTATTTAAAAATTGATTTCGAAATTGTTTTATTTAAAAATCTATTAAAAATTTAAAAATTATATGTTCTTTTGCAAAAAATTCAAGGTGACCTTGAAAAACATGAAAAAAGAGTTCATAAAGCTTTCTTGAAACCATGCAAAAGCTGATAACAACATTATCGATCGGACTGCTAACAATGGAGTAATCCCTACTGATCACGATCCGTGATTCACCCTGTATACAGTGTGTCCTGGACCATTTGTATTGAAAACTAAAAATATTTTATTAACTAATTCGAGTACGAATGATGGTAGTTGCAATTTCCGATACTAACCGGAAATAGGATTTTCAGACGTGATAAATAATTAATAATCTGAAAAAAAACTTTTATTTTTTCCCGTACGATCTGAATATGCAATAAAAATACCAGGTTCCATAAAAAAAAAAATCGACTTCCGGTCTGAAAATCCTATTTTCGATTAATACCGGATAGAGCGTACTCGAATTAGTTACTAAAATCTTTTTAGTTTTCAATAAAAATCACTGTCGACCGTTTTAATAAGGGTGGTCTAGGACCCCCTGTATATTAACATTGCAAGATATTAACGAAATTTTGGAAGGAAGTGATTCTTATACTTTTCGTGTCAGCTGATATCAGTTCATATTAAGGGGGTAAAAACAACCTCTAAATATTGAGGGTGAGAAGTATATTTAAACTAGTGGTTTAACGAGTTTAGATGTCTTTGTTTGTTTAAAAAATATATTAAAAAACAGCACTTTTCTATGAATTTTTCAAACATGAAATTCTTATTTTTGCCTTATAATTACAAAAAATTTCATTATTATTTAACGTTTTCCACAAGTTGAAGACTTTAGAAGCGAATAATCGAACAAACTGAAAAGATCCGAAATATTTTTAGTGATTATAAAATTGAATGTTCGATCATCGAATGATCTATGATCATTACTTATCTTTACTAATCTTCTCGTAATCATTATTTTCATTGTATTATATTTTCAATAATAGCTTGCTGTAACATCGACAATATTAATGTAAGCAACATTCTAAACAAATTACAATTATCATGGTCGTTTACTGTCTCTCGAAGGTACACTCACTTGAAAAATCCGACTTGCGAAAAATGCGAAAAAATTCAACAACTGTAACATTTCTGATAATGCAAAAATTACAAATTCGATTTATTCGTACTTTTTATCGACCAGCACTAGGGTGGTTCTTATTTTCGACTTTTGTATTTCTTTTACGGCACTCCAGAGATTGTTACAAATAATTAAAAAAAATCTGTGCGAAGTTTGAGCTGAAAAAATTTTTTCTGAAATTTAAATTGTACTTTTCGTATCTTTCATCAATACACATTAACAATCAAATACACTTTAGCTTTCAAATTTTAGAACAAATTTTTTTATTTTGGTTCGACATTTTTCTCAATTTTTTCGAAAAAAATAAAAAAAAAATAATGTAAATAATTTAGAAGGTACTCGAGAGAAACGATTTTATAAATATTTCATTAATTATTTTAATGTTTAACGGTCTTGGGGCAGAGATTTTTTAAAAATTATTTGGAGCAATCCTGGGGGGTGGCGTCAAAAGAATATTAGACCAGAGTAAATAAGAGCCACCCTAACCAGCACTCTTCAACAATGACTAAAATTTGAGTAATAATCATGAACCGCCATTTTTATAGTCACTGTCAGTTTTGTGGATTCTGCTTAAAGTGTATCTCATAATTATTCAAAACTATTCGCATTCAATCTTTGATAATAGTCGGTAATAAAAATATTTATGAAATATTTTTAGAAGAATTACTCGTTCCGATAATTTCGTTAAGATTCGTCAGTTTAATGTGTTCGCTTACGAGAGCGTACAGAATTATCCTTTAGTATCTGATAAGTGGACAGCGGATTTTACACAGTGTATACATTTTTAAACAGCGAAAACATTAGAAGAATTTAAAAATACATTACACATATACATTAAAAAAAAAAATTAATTTACATTGCATTCGAATTTGTTAGAATTCAGATAGGAAATGTTTATTTTCCATAAAGATCCGCTGTCTACTGATCAGGCATAAGGCTAAGAGTAATTGAAGAACAGCAGAGTATCCCCACTCCGCGTGGGTCTACTTCGCATGTCCTCTTCGTTGTAAGCTCGAGTCAGCTGTCACCGAGCCCACCGTGTTTCCAGCTGGGCTGATTGGTTGTTCTAGGCAAACAAAATTTTGCTATTAGCTAAATTGATAACGTTAATAAAAATCAGATTATATATATATACATACTATATTATATGTATATGTATTACATACATATACATTTTATAATAATATGTCTCCATACAGGGTGATCCAATAACTATGACCACCATAAATATTATCTCTATTCGTAACAATATGAAAAAATGATACGTACAAAGAGGGAAATATTGTGATGCAAACATTTTTTGTATGGATGAAAACGTTTCGGAGATTTCAAGGTCACCTTGATTTTTTTTTAAATGGAATACACGTACATACACATCTACGCTCGTGTAAAACAGGTTTGCGTCACAGTATTACCCCCACTGCGCCATGCAAGTTTCGTATATATCATTTTTTCATATTGTGACAAATAACGGAAATATTCGAGCACTCTGTATATGAAACTTCGGGACCGAAATGTCACTCGCATCGTGGACAGAAATTGATACATACAAAAGTAAACTAATACTCAAAAGTGAGTATTACTTATAGTAATACTAATCCAATGATATACTTTTTTTGTCTCTAATGATTTTTTTTTAATCACGTCAGAAATCATGGAGTGTTCGGATAATAGAACCAATATCTAGCTACAGTGCTAGATTCATTGTACAGGGTGTCCCACGTGACCGTCGCCATTGTTCAGGCACTTCCGCTAGCAAGATAAAAAACTGTTTGGAGCAAAATTAATTCGTTTTTAAATCATTTAAGAAAGAAATTTGATTATGGAAAGTGAAGGTCACCTTCATTTCCATATTTAGTACACAATATTATTGCTTGTGCGAAGACGTGTTTAACGACCTTGTCTGTGCTATGTACAACAGCCTAGTATAATATGACCTTGACATGACCTTGACGTTAAGGTCTTAACAGTGGTCAGGTCTTAACAGGCTTGAGTTGTTGATATGATATTGGTCAAGAGATTGATCTCTCAAAAGAAATATCAACAAGTCAAGGTCATGTCAAGGTCATAGGCTGTCAAACTCGTCTTGACGTAATTTCATTTTTCATCAACAATTTCTTTTTGAATTCTTTTCTGTTCCATTTTGTTGCCGACTAAAAACGAATTAACTTTGTTCCAAACACTTTTTTATCTGGCTACCGGAAGTTCCCGAAAAATCGTGTGGCGATAGTCACGTGGGACACCCTGTATACCGATTTGTACAAATTAAATAATTAGAAACATCCTGGGTTTGAAAAACATCAATCTGAAAACAGTTTATTAACATTTTATTCAGATGATAATTGAATTATTTCGTAATATTAAAATTTCAAATTAATAAACAAATTCACCGAACAACTTACGCCCTATGTTACACGAAACTTTTTTGTAATTCGCTATGAAACCTTTCAATGAGAAAAAACTCTGCCGGAATGCCAGGATGCTCAGTTCTACAGGGTGTCCCAAAAATGTTGTGTTTCCTTAAAAGAGACTGTAACTAAGGTCATTTGAAGCAAGTTTTTCCTTTGCGAGAATATTCTCCATGGTTTTGTTAACGAATTATTAACGAAAAACGCGGACCAATCAGAGCGCGGCTACAGCTGAGCGTGGTGTTGGTATTGGCCGAGCCGGAATCCATCCGCAGAAGCCACGCTCCAATTGGTCCGTGTTTTTCATTGACAACTCCTTAACAAAACCGCGGAAAGCATTTTCGTAAAGGAAAAACTTCCTTCAAATCACCTCAGAAATTATCCCTTTCAAAGAAATACAACATTTGGAATACTTTATATCTATAAATTTTGTATAATGTGTATATGTATATATATGCTGGGTGATACTATTGATAATATTATAATAATATTGATGATATCAATAACATTGATGATAATATTGCCCCTTTCAAGTTAGTGCAACATTTTTGGGACACACTGCATATTTCTTGAGGTAGAATATGCGACGATCATTGTGGCTGCGTTTAGTGTTCTGTCGCCAAGCTAGAGCCTCGTGAAGTCCATCGCTTCTGAATTCTATGAGTTGACTTTGACTTTGCTTTTTCCGAAATCCCTGAACCCGACGATCACAAATTCTTTCTGGATCTAAGAACTGCGACAAAAACAGATTGATAGAACTAGAGTGGTTTGAAAAAGCTTCGAACTTGTATAGGTCTCTCTCTCTCTCTCTCTCTCTCTCTCTCTCTCTCTCTCTCTTCACGTGTACAGTGTACAGTGCTCCCTACACCTTGTGTCTGTTCTCGATTATCCTAAGCTTAGACCATATACACTTATAGACCTGACTTCATATAACATGCCTTGTTCCAGGATTGAAGTGGTATAGTCTGTCGAGGAGTCGCAGGATATATTTTATTTTATTACTCGTTCATTTCTACTTTATTTTAAATAGTGCTAACTCATTTCGTCAATTATAATTTGGAAAAAGTTCAATTTTAGTGTGGATGTTGGTAATTATGAAATCTGTATTTATTTCCTCGCAAACGTACTTTATTTTTAAAAAAAAGTAAATATGCGATATTAATTATAAAATACTTTAAGAAGATATATTTGTATCGCGGTTTTGTCTTTCTTTAAAATTATTTATGCAACAAGTTTGCACTATTTTTCCAAATGTTTACGAAATAATACATAAATATACTTGTACAACTCGCTCTTATACATATAACTATCCACCACTTTGAATTATCTTGTAACGTCAGTTGTGGGCACCAGATACTCCGTTATCTTGGAACACTGCGTCTTATGCATATCTTATACCTATGCCGGGTCTGTATGTATAGTATATGGTCTAAGATCCTAGGCTTGGAAACAATTGATCAATGATCTTTCCTCTATGCATTCCGTAAGACCTAACGTCGGACAATAATCAAGCACGTAATTAATCAAGCACGAAGGGAAATTCACACTTTTATTCTTTTATTATACCTGCAATTAAAATAAGTAAATAATAAGTAAAATTATAAACCTTCGAATATTGCTGTTGTAGAAGAAATGGTATCATTCAGAAGTTTAATAACGCAATTTGATGAGACAATTTTATAGAATATTTTATCATTATTAGACTGCGGATGTTTATGCAAAATAAAGATTGTCCGCATTAATAACACGGCGCAGAAGCTGCACAGACATTTATTTCCTTTTTTAATCATATACTATCGCTTAAATAATTTTTCTGTTTAACCACGTAATTATCGGCCGAGCTTTCACTCGGGAGACCAAAAATTTTCAACTTTTCTGAATGCAATATTATACAATTCGACGAGAAAATGGTGAAACTTTAAATTCTAGTGCGCGGAATCCAAGTACGAGTATGCGGAGTTGGCTCGTTTGAAAATTATGTACGAGTAAAGTCGATCGACTTCAAGCGCGTTTTAAAGGTTAGAACGCTGCCATTGTGGGGAATTTCTTGAAATTAAATTCTTCAATTGTTATTTAATATAAATTTCACTAATTATGAATTCCCTTTTAAATTTTTGATTATTCGAATTCAAATTATTTATTTATATTATTAATAAATTAGCTTTAAATTGAATTCAACAAATTTAATGCTAACACTTTGAAGATTCATTAATGAATATTAATCACAAATGAAAATCGTTGATATGTAACAATTAATAAATGAATTAATATTTATAACGATCGATATAACGATGTCGGCTAAATAGAAAATTTACAACATTGATAAAATAGAAATTTGTGAGCTAGTTCTGTGTTAGATCTTGGATTTCGCGCACTAGAATTTAAAGTTTTATCATTTTTTTCGTTAAGCTGTATAACATTACATTTAGAAAAGTTGAAAATTTTTAATCTCTTGAGCGAAAGTTTAACCAAATTATCACCTATACTTTACACAGGGTGTCCCAAGAAGGTTGAACTTCCTTGAAAAGTGTGATTTAAGGTCCATTTATACTATCAGCACAGACACGTTCCGTATCCGATCAGACAAATATTCTTCGATGCATTTAGGTACAAGTGTTTATACTATCCGTATCGGAACGGCACCGACACGTATCGGCACCGGTCCGACCGTCCAACATTTTCGCAAAGAATACTTTAGCGGTTGGTGCCGGTGCGAATAGTAGTATGCATGCGTTCTGACTCTGTTCAGACTAGGCTGAAAATCATTAGTCAAATGTTTGTAGATCCTAAGATTAAAACTTGGACTTTTGCATTTTCTCGCCAAAATCTATAGGATTACATGAGAAAAAGGCAAAAATTTCTGTTTACGCAAGGTACAGTGCAGCCTAAGATAATACTCGGAAAAAGATGGCTGATGCGAGGGTTGAATTAAAACCAGTATTGACGGTGAAGCCGTCAAAATCCTTCGAGATTCGTTCATAGGTCACTAAAAACTACAAGATATTAAAATTTGAACGGAACGTGTCTTTGCGGATAGTAGAAATACTACTGTCCGAGTCGGAACGGTGCCGATACGGATACGGAACGTGTCTTTGCGGATAGTATAAATACTACAGTCTGAAACGGAACGATGCCGATACGGATACGGAACGTGTTTGTGCTGATAGTATAAATGGACCTTAAGGAGGTGATTTGATGTAACTTTTTCCTTCAGGAAAATGCGGCTGTTCAGGAATTACTAACAATAAACACGGACCAATCAGAGCGCCGCTACAGATGAGTGGAGCGTTGGCATTGGCCGAGCCGCAATCCGTCCGCCGTAGCCGCGCTCCGATTGGTCCGTGTTTCTCATTAACAACTCCTGAACGAAGCCGCGGAGAACATTTTCGCAAAGGAAAAAGTTATTTCAAATGATCTCGGGTATCACCCTTTTCAAGGAAGTAAAATGTTTTTTAAATACCCTGTATGTATCGACAGAGATATCCATTCTGGTGACAAGTAAATTTCAGTAATTCCCGTATAACGGAATCATGCAAACGCTATCAAAAGCACATGAAATTGATATTTTTGTTTATTCATGATCGCCTGCGATTGTGGAAAAGAACTAATTGCAAGACATTAATAAAGTCATACGCATTCGGGTGTAGCAGAGTGTAGGGAATCGTTTGAATTCTATCACAGGTTTGCAAGCTTTATATGTATATTATTCTTACCAAAAATGAATTAATAAGTTATTATTAATATTAATAAGCTATAATTATATTATCTTTTATTCATTGATTGTATACGCTTACGAAATTCTTTTACTACGTTGTGGTTATAACAGAAATTGTTATCGAATTTATAAAATCGTAAACATAACGAATTTATCAAAAATCAAAGATATGAAAATTCATTTCTGTCGAAGACTGATGTAGGTTAGTTTGTTGAAAATTCATGATAACGTATAATATAAGCCTCGAACTAGTGAAAGAGATCAGACAAAATCTAAGAAAAGAAGAGAGTAATATTCAAATAATTAAAAATATTTTGTACAGTTGAAAGTCCCATCTGATTGTGTAAACATCGGAATTTTTAGTAAGTTTCTGTGTTTGAACACAACGTGGACCTATCACTGAATATACATAGAATCAGCATTCGTCTCGTTTTCTTTGTATATTTTAAGGCCACTTCACAGATTGTATTGTCGACTTACTCTGAAAGGGTGAAAGTAATAAACGTATTGAAGCGAAGTACAATAGTAGAAAAACAATATTTTATGTTGTCAGTTATTGATCCGTTAAAAAACGAGCATCGTTCACTTGGAAGATTTTTTTCGTATGTTGTATAGTTAATGAAATATACATATACAGTAGCAGAGTTGTAAGGCGGGGTGGCAGACGGACCAACAAATGAATTAAAAGCCACGGCTAAATATGAATATTTAAAGTGATGAATACGCGTTATAAACTATTTCTGTTCTAATTGTTTCAAACGTCTGATAATTGTTGAAACAGTGTGGAATAACATTTTGCTTATTGCTATTTTCGTTTGTGATTCCCAAATAAGTTTGACTTCAAATGAAAAAATATTTGTATGATCGAGTATAATACAGGGTGTCCCAAAAATGTCGGGAAACCTTGAAAAGGATATACATAAATATATTGTATATTTATAAATGTTTGTATACATAAATATTTATATATAATTAATAAAACAATTATATATATATATAAATATTAGTAAATGTCAATTATATAAATATTATATATATGTCCTGAGATTATTATACACGGCTTCATTACGGAGTTATTCACGAAAAACGCGGACAAATCAGAGCGCGGCTACAGCGGACAAGCGCTCAGCGGAACCTATCACCGAGCCAGAATCCATAGCCGCGTTCTGACTGGTCCATGTTTTTCGGTAATAACAGAGAGAGTTTTCGTAAAAGGTTTGCCGACATTTTTGGGACACATTGCATAGTACATGCTATGTATACATTTTGTTCACATAATCAAATGTTCGAAATTATACAAGGTGTCCCGCGTAACACTTTTCACGATTTTTTAAGTACCTGTGAAAATCTGACTGAAAAAATATTTTAAACAAAACTCGATCAGTTTTCGATTGGCTATACATTGCAATAAAGAAAAAGTTCAATAATTTTCAAGGTCACCAGCTTCATTTTTCTAAACGGCACTTTGTATTTTTGACTTAACAGTGCCTTTAAGTCTGAAAGTGCCATTTAAAAAAATTAAGGTGGTGACCTCGAAAATTATCGAAAAATGTTTTTCGAACTTTTTCTTTATTGCAATGTATAGCCAATCGAAAATAACTGATCAACTTTTTTAAGATTATCGTAAGTACTTGAAAAATCGTAAACAGTGTTACGTGGGATACCCTGTATATTGAAAAGATATTTCATTATCGAGAAGTCTGTGTATATCACTTTTGAATATTGGATAGGAAGTAGATTTGAATTGACTGTACATTAGTTTTGATATTATTTGTATCGTTTGATGATAAGCATAAAGTAAAAATTGTTTTAACAGAAAGAAATGCCTGTAAAAGTATTATACTGAACAATGAGAGAAAAATGATTAGTTTTACATAGTGTTATATAAAATTTGCTATATAAAAGTAATATTTTCTATAACCTAATCGAAATATGTATACAGGGTGAATTCGATAAAGCAGGACACCTAAATATCTCCGTTACTTTTCGTTGTACAAAAAAACTTCGTAGGACAAAGTTACACTGTTTAAAAGGCCACATATAACGGTGTAAGGGAAAAAAATTTCAAGGTCATTTTTATAAGATTTCAAGGTTATCGATGTTTTTTTAAATGGAATGATATATTTTCGTTAACGTAATGTTGTAGCTGACAAAATAATGAATTCATGCATGTAACACAATATGACCTTCAAATGACCTTCTACCCAGAAAAATGGTATAAATAAAATTCAACGTGTAAGATTCATTTGATGTATTTCTGTTACGCCAAATGTTCAAAAATACATCCCTCGAGCTGCTATACATTCAAATGTATCGCAATACACAACATAATAACAGATTCGGTGTTGACAGGAGGACAATTATGATATACCTTCACCTATACGTTCGTACAGAATCGTGTTTATCCACTACTAATTACTCAGAAGACCTTCTTGCTATCAGATTTCCACAGTTTCTAAGATTTCTCGATCAGTTTATCGATGAACGTTTCACAATCCGTTACTCGAAGGAAGATAAGATTGATATGATTTTCATTTATGGAGAAAGTCGACAGTGTTTAAGAGAAGTCGTGCAGTTGTACAAGAACCGATTTCCTAATCGTAAGTGTCCATCAGTTTCCGTTTACTCCAATTTGATAAATCAATTCCGTGAAACTGGTAGTGTCGAAAATAAAAAACGTACAAAGGTGAGGACTGTAAGGAATGAAGCAAACACAATTAATGTTCTGGCAGCAGTGAATACAAACCCTCATGCTAGTACGAGGCAAATCGCACGAGGAAGTGCCATTAGTCAAAAATGTGTAGTGCAAATACTCCAGGAACACAAATTTCACCTATCAATTCATCAAGAACTTCATGGTAGAGACTTTGTAAATCGTGTAAACTTTTGCCAGATTGAGACATTTGGCGTAACAGAAAAACATCAAATGAATCTTACACGTTGAATTTTATTTATAGCATTTTTCTGGGTTGAAGGTCATTTGAAGGTTATATTGTGTTACACGCATGAATTCGTTATTTTGTCAGCTACAACATTACGTTAACGAAAATATATCATTCCATTTAAAAAAACATCGATAACCTTGAAATCTTATAAAAATGACCTTGAAATTTTTTTTTCCCTTACACCGTTATATGTGTCCCTTCACACAGTGTAACTTTGTCTTACGAAGTTTTTCTGTACAACGAAAAGTAGCGGAGATATTTAGGTGTCCTGCTTTATCGAATTCACCCTGTATACATATGTATATGGTAACGTGTCGAATGGTCAGGCACTCTTGTATGCAGCATGGAAACATCGAATATTTTATCATTATACATATGATTGAGGTATTAAAAAATAAGGATTACTGCCGACAGTTGAATATTTGCCGATATTTTTTATGGCCATTGTCTACCACCTTCATGCATTACAAACGTATTGAAGTTACGTATATAAGTATAATAATATCACGCGCGGTTAGATAGCAACGATTTTCTGTTAAAATTTATTGACGTATTAAAAATATCATGTGTATCTTTGTAAAAACAAAAACTTACAGTAAATGATATGAATACTTGTACGGTTTAACGCATTATAAACTATTCAAGCGTAGATGCTTAACTAATCTCCATTATAGCTATCTAAAAAACATCATTCGGCAGTTTTAGATTGGTAGATTTATTTACCAATTAAAACAATTACATACGATAAAATTGTACGAAACAGATTTGATGTATTTGAATTGATTATATATAAGTAAAATGAATCACTGCTAACTTTTAATTACACTCTCAAGCTATTAATCATTCAGCCATTTAAATTTGATTTTTGAGTTCCCTTGTCCTCGAATATCCAAACTAACATTCGCAGTTCGCATACCGTTCATTTCGGGAACAATCGTGCGATATCTTGAAGATAAATAAATAATCACAAATTGTTAACAGACAATACATGTGTTCAGCTAATCAGCGTAGCGAAGAAGCATTTTAAACGGCGAAGAACGACATCAAATTTACTTTCTTACGACGCTTCATGTCTTTTTACCATTACCGGTTACACACGAAACTCTATAAGCTAAATATGCGTATTTTTATCTGTTTCAGGCACTTCACGTCTTGGAACGACGCACGGATCTATTGCGAGATTTTTCCTCATTTCTGTGTATTTATTGTAAACATGAGCATTTTAATAAAATTGAGATATGAATATATACTACAATTTGGTAATCGTAAAATGAACATTTAACTCTTTGCACTTTTATTTACATTCTCAACCGATGATGATACAAAGGACAAAAAAGTTTATATTGTTCATAATAACCGTGATTGAAATTGTTATGTTAATGTAGTTTTCGTAAAAACTCGTTTTCATCGATTTGTTAGTTCAGCCATTACAATCTGTAAAATCAAAAATTTTCAACATTTGCATGAATCCTTAGATATACGTTCATGTATCACAAAGAAACAAATTCGGAACAGTAGTCCGAAAACTCTTATAAAGCAGTGGGTCAAAAAACAAATTCTAGCTCTAAAGACATCTTGTTGCGAGCAAATTCGCTACCTCGTTTTATTGCACCCCCAAGAGCCCGGGATTTCCCTTGAAGGGAACGCGTTGAGCTGTCGAGACGCGCGCTGCCAACTCTCGACATTGCTTCATTCGAATTTTCTCTCATCAGCTCAAACTGTCCTCTTCGACGTCCAAAACTTGCTGCATGCCGTCAATTAAAACACTGCATACAGTCTAAATTATATCGTGTTTAGAGTCATTTTAATCAGAAAGATTCCACGAATAAGTTGGTGGAAGTCCCATAAGAAAAAAATGAAGAAATTTTATAATTACATCAGTGGTGGTTGCACACTGACATACCTGACCCCGTATCGGGTTATACGGCACGTTTACACCACTCGGCGACCGAAGCCACTCGCGTTTCTGGGCCTGAACCTACGGGGTTTCGACGGACGAGGGTTATCTAGTAGGGTATATTGGTGTGAAACAACCGTTAATGCAATAACAAAACTTCTTTATTATCCATTATTTTTTATGGGACTTTCACCAATTTATATGACATTTTTTCTGATTAAAATGACACTAAATACGATAAAATTTCAACTTTTATTTAGTGGTTTAATTGATGGAATGGAGTAAGTTTGCGGCCGCGTGGTCCGAGTTTACATGCTGCCCCTTTTTACGTTCCGCAATGTCCCTTTGTACTTTCGGCGCGGTCGACGTAGTCATAAAAAAATAGTTTCCCTTCACAATCTTTTTCCCTGCTACGAACTGGTGATGGGAGCTAGATTACGACTTTACTGTAGTATCATACATATTTTCCTTTTTCTTTGAAGCAGAACTAGAATGTTGTTCAATTTTTTTTTGTTTAAATAGAAATAATTATTCCGTAATGTGTCTACTTCTTTAATCCTTTCTTTCATTTAACCTTATTAAATAATTTTCTTACTATCATTTTAATACATGCCATTTTAATTATTATGCATAATTATTATTAAATGGCAAAAAAAAAAATCCTGAAACAGGTATCTCCTATTTTCGATTGAAGATCACGCACTCGAGTTTACATTCAAATGAACTAACAATAAATAAGAGAAACTGCAAAAAAAATCAAATTTTTAATATATTGTTCAAACAAAAAAGTTTGTTAAAAAATTCTTGCGCGACTACATTTCTCATTAAAAAATACATATTTAAAAAAGGAAATCAATTTTTTTCGACTTCTAGTTTCCCGGATACCTCAAAAAATGTGGTTTTGACCCCTGAGTTCGAGGACTGTTTTCACCCCCTCAGACTAGATGGTTGCCGATAAAAAAAAATACGTGTGAAATATTTTTCGAAGAACTATGTCTCACATAAGTTTCATCTGGTTTCATAAAAATCGGCGTGTATCAGTCTCTGCGTGTATCAACTGAATTTGTGCCCTTGTAAGTCGAAACCGGTTCTTGTAGGTGCTAAGTCGAAACATGTCGAAACGGGTTCATGTAGGGGCTAAGTCGAAACTGGGTCTGTTCCTGACTAAGAACTAGACTAGGGGGCAGCACTATAATGGGAACAGCCAAAACCGGGGCGTGAGCACTCTCCTATCCTCTCTGACAGAACCAAGAAGTTCACAATGACCACATAATGACGTACTGCGCTTGCGCCGGGACACAGCCAATGAAAATTAGGCGTGAATTTTACCTCGTCCCCGTCTTTAAATTTGCCAACCCCGCAGCGACACGTTCCATCCACCATCCCTATATTTCTATATCCATGGTCCCATATACAATATTCCTATATCCATGCATGGTCCCCACTGCTGGACGCTCGGGAATGGGGGACATAACCCCCACATTGGCACCAAACTGGCGCCAAATACCAACCAATGCGGAAACAGATGGGTCCGTATTTGGCACCAAATTCATACCAAATCAAGAGCAGATTGCTCACTGGGATGCTAAGTAAATTATTTACATGACAATTAACAATTTTAAATATTGTTTAAAAATGTAAACATTAGAGATGAAAGAATAATGTGCTCGTTTTCACAAAACAATGTTATAAAATGGGACTTAGACAAAAACTCTTAAGAATTCCTTTTATATAATTTTATTTCTGATATTTTATTTATAAATGTGTATATAGATTTATATTTTTTATAAAAAAAGGTTAGCCACTTAACATATACATATATTTCCATTAATTCGTAAAATATACAAACAAGTATAATAGCTTATACTTTTGGTCTAAAAAAGATGAAAATGCATTTAGAATATTAATAACGATAATGTGTAGAACTCATCATCACAGAATGCACAATATCATATAAATGATCATTTATATAGATGATAATCTTAAAATTTGCATTTCCATGCAAATATATATTGGGAAAATAAGAATATTTATATATTAAGAAAATAAAACGAACATTTCATGTGTTACAATTTAATATTTTTTGTCATGATCAACTTCTGCATATTTGATGTATTTACATCCGCTTTTATACTGTATGCATGTCTACCATACATATGAAATTTCCTGCCCAAAATAAATGGTTCCCACATCATGCTCGTGCAGTTTAGATTGTTGTAATTAATAATTAGTAATAAAAGATGGAAAGACGTGAATATATACAAAAATTTAATGAAAATCTACAAATATAAATGCACAAACATCGTCAATGTTATACAGGGTGTCCCGAAAAGTATCGAGAATCCTGAAAGGGGTGATCCCTCGCAATTTCGCGTTTTGTTTTAGAGTTATCAACGGAAAACAAAAACCAATCAGGGCGCGGCTGATCACGCGGAGCCTAGGATCAGCGTCGCGCTGTTGTTGAGTTGTGAACAAGTAGTTTTGTTGATTATTTTTGGGATGAGTATATTATAAAATTTATTACTAAGTCGGATTGCATTTGGTCTGGATTAGTTTTTTCTTTTCATGTGAGCGAACAATGTTTAAGGTTCTCACGTTCAACAATATTAAAAATTTCGGAAATCCTGAGCTCTCTATTTTTCATACAAAAACTACCTTTTTAACAAGTTCGCCCGTTATATATCTTGGAAACTATTAATTTTCGGAAAGGCGATTGTTGATCGATGACTGATTAACTTTTGTTAGAAATAGTTTTTAGTTAAATTATCAGAAATGCCTAAGAAATCGTACATTACGTTGACATGATCATCCTTATAAGGGTGACTTTAGAATAATTAAGTGCTCAGGGCCTCAAAGGCCTCGGTCTGGCACTGTATATTACACGTATATGTATATTGCATATTATTTTGATGTTGAAACGATTGATCACAATCTTTGTTATTATCTATGAAAAGTATTGGGGTCAGAATCAGATTTCTGACACCAATAATCGTAAACTAGCAAATGCTTCACGAACAATAGTGTTAGTCGCCCATTACTCAATCCGAGGACTTTTTCCAATGGAGACTCCTTTGGAAACACCATCCTTTCCACAAGGAGACACACAAAGTGACTAACTCGCACCGGGTTTACTGTAACATGCATTCATAGTGAGTAATGATCATACTGCCAAAGACACTGCATCCTGAGCGGCACATGAGATCATTGGACAGTAATACTACCATCCACTTTTACAAAAATTATATTTATGAGCGACAATCACAGATGCAACACCGAGACACTCAATACACATTCGCACACGAAGATCAGAGCACCTCTCAGTACAAGTTTAACAAATAGTAATTTTGTTCATATAGTGTAAGATAATATTTATATAATTAGTTTAAATAAATATATCAAAACTAATGTTTAACACGAGTTTTTACAGTCGTGCAATAATCCAAAATCGGCAATCCCATTTGAACACAACGTAATGGAACCATTGGAACAAAACTTGTTCAAAACTTATCTGTCCAAAATTTTCAATACAATTTGAATATTCCATATTAGATGTATTTTATCACACCAATGATACTTGATGCTGATAGTTTACTTTAGTTACGTAGCAATTTAATTGTATATAATGTCTTCTTTAGGATTACGATTTCCATTCAAAGTAACTATATTATAATTTGTGAAGTTAAAGCATATTTAAAAAGTAAATTTGTATTCTTTGAAACTCAAATATTAGTGAATAAATGAAATGGCATCGATACCGATTTTACTCTTTTTAAACTGATTACACAATATGTTGTGATCATTCTTACAAGATAAGTAACATTAACTTTGCGATGAGTTATAAAATCAATTATCTTTATCGATAGCTTCCAGTCTTTCCAGTAATGGAGGATGGCTATGCAACCAACAAGAATATAATTTATCAAAAAGTGGGTAACCAAGGTTGTCTTTTTGCAATTTAATTAGAGATCTTTTTAACATATCTCCATATCCCAAAGTTTTTGCAAAATTATCTGCTTCAAACTCAAATTTCCTTCCTATTACTCCAGCTACAAAGTCTATTAACTGAAAGAGAAATATTATTAAATATAATTTAAGTGAAGTAGGATAAAACATTCTAAATGAAGTTTTTCTCATAAAGAAAAAACTTAAACTTACTGTTGTGAATGGTATTAAAATATACATAGTGATAATTATGATTCCTATGAATGTAGGTTGCGAGTCCGAAAAACCAAAAGCAATATACATTGGTGTGTAATCTAAAAGCTTAGCGTAGACAAGAAATTTTATCAGGAAGGTCACCTGTAAAATTAAGAAATAAATATAAGTAATAAAATTTAAAGAATAGGTAGGTACAAAGCTTTACCTGGGTAAGTAAAAATCCTTTTAGTGTATGATTATATTTCCAATGTCCTAATTCATGTGCTAATACTGCTAATACTTCTTCTGTATCACATCCTTTTTCTTCTGTTTCACCTTCTGCTGGTTTATAGTATTCTTTTACTAAAGTATCAAATAGTACAATTCTCTTATGTTTATGAAAGCCGTATAAGTATGCATTGCTATGTGAAGATCTTTTAGATCCTTCAACAATAAATAACTTATAAAGTGGATAATCAATTGAAGCTGCCAGTTCTTCAATCTTTGTTCTCAATTCTCCATCAGGAAGGGGTGTATATTTATCAAAAATCGGTGCAATAACTTCTGGATAAATAATCATCATGAACAAAATAACAATGATTGAAAAGACCCACAGATAAAGGAAGAAATAATCTCCTCCATTTTGTATGATCCATATTACTGCACACAAAAGAGGTATGGAGATAATTTGTAGTACAAGAAACTTCAGAAGTTGATCTTTGATAAAAAACAGTGGCGTCTGAAAGTAATATATACAATAAAAAAAAACGAATGATGAATTTACAAATATTGTTTACATTGCACAAAAATGTTCATTTTCAATACCTCTTTGTTAAACCCATGTTTGTGTTCTATGACAAACTTTTCATACACCATCAATGGTAAAGAAATAATGGTGCCACCAACATATGTAAGGAACATACAAATGCCACTTATTAGAATGTCATTCTCACGACTAAGGCCAACATATTTTCCTAAATCAATGCTCCATTCCCAAAAGTAATAATATCCAGAAAGTAACAGAAATGCCTAGAAATTTAGAAATTCATGTATCATTTTTAAGTTTATTTTTATTGTATACTATAATATTGAAGCTTTATATATTATAAAATTAATATAAATGTACATACCGTTGTGAAAAGATTCATATACGTATTATTAAAATCACTGAAATTTAATCTATCCAAATAGTAGAATCGAGCTTTATCGTATACATCTTTTGACATAAAGCTTTCAACATATGTAGGCAATTCAACCAACTTCCTCATCAAATTTCGCTAAAAAAAGTGAATATATTAAACTCATGATATTATATAAAATAAATCTACATTACGTTATATAGTATTATATTACACAGTATGTATCTTTTTGCAAATACAGTAATATATTCATAAATAAAATACTATGACTATTTATTTACAGTATCAAAATTTTGACAATGAATTGACACATTAGGCATCTACATCACATATGTGTGAGGATCAGGATTTTTCTGTGATAATATTTTCTTTCATATTTTACAAGAGGACGCATTACAGTGCTGGTCGCGAACGTGTTAAGCAAGTTGTAAAATGAGATATTTTCAAACAATACTAGACTTTTGAAACTAATTAGCATTTTATCTAACTTGATTTCCAAAAATTACTCTTTTATGATTATCTATTGAATAAAAATAGCTAATATTACACCTTATTATGTAAAAAAATATAATTTCCCATGTACAAAAATCTAATTCATCTTGAAATTTTCCTTTTTTATGCGATTATAGAATAATAGATAATTAATAGATATTTTTTCTGCGATTATAGAATAATAGATTATCGAATAATATTTAGAAATAATATATTTAAACATTACAAAAAATTTTTCTAGATATCAATACAGAATGTCTATTTTATCTCAATATAGTGAAATATCTCTTAAGGGAATGATCTTTGAAAAAGATGATTCAACAAAAGTTGTTGGGTATGAAAGAGGATGTTATGTGGTATAAATATTTTTTTCACACCTGTTATGACAATCGAGATATCAAAATCAATTTAATTTCTTCAAATAGAATGCTATATATTTTTATCCACGTAATGAGATACTATGTTTTTAATCATATCTGTCTACTAAACCTATTTCACCTTGTGTACCGCTAATCTGTAACAGGTATGACCATTGCAGAAATTCATTCCTTCTGAAAAAACTACTATTAAGTAAAACCGAATGATTACAAATTATATTCTCTTGAGATAGCTTAAAGACTTGTATCAAACCAATTTTACAAATGTTTTTCAAGACTAAGTAAATTGCTTACATTTGTTTGCATTAAACAATATGTGGATATTCTGTTTGTTTTGTTTCAATTATACACAAGGAGGTTTGAAATAGGTTTAGCGTAACAGTTAGGAGTATATTGACTTCAGGCGTTCAGGTTTTTATTATTTTACAACTTTTCATAAAAGAAAATGACTTTGCTAGCACCTTATAGAATTCGCGTAAAAACGCACTATCATATTGTGTGGATAAAAATATTTATACCATGTAACTTCCTCCTTTATAACAAACAAGTTTTGTTCAAACATTTGTTTTGTAGATTTATTCCCTTAAAAGATATTGTACTGTATTGAGATAAGACACAGCTTGCATATGAATTTTAGAGATTCTATACATCATCAATTTTTCATGAAAAATCTATCCGTTTCTAGATAACTCAAAAACATTGTACGTATGTAATGCTATAAATTAATAATAATAGAATCGATAGAAAATATAGGTTAAAGATAACATACCTAATAATTATACCTAATTACTATAAAATAGGTAAATAAAATATACCTATTATCTAATAATAAAAGAATTAATAGAAAATTTAGGTTAAAGATAACTTACCTGTCGAAAGTTTAAATAAATATTCCACAGATAAAGTAGCCATATTAGTGCCAAAATTTCGTATAATATATAATCCCCGATTAATTTTGCAAAATTGTTCATTGTATTAACGGTCACTAAATGCAAAAATTCTGATTCCGGTATTTCACTGTGATGAACTAAGAAGATTATGTAGGTCTTATAGAGTCTATAGTGTCTCGTGTCTCTACCAGCGATAGCGATACAGTATCGATATATTGTGATAGTTTCAAATTCGATACATCACTACTTTGTATCGATGCTTAACGTAACGATAACGATATATTGATGTATTGATACTTGAACCATAAATATCGAAATATCACCAGCATATATATAAACATTATACAAGATTTATAGATATAAAGTGTTCCAAATGTTGAAAAGGATCATGTTTGAAGTCATTTGAAGTAACTTTTTCCTTTACGAAAATGCCTTTCGGAGTTATTAACGACGGACCAATCAGAGCGCCACTACATATGAGTGGAGCATTGCCATTGGCCGAGCTGGATCCGTGTACTGTAGCCGCAACCTGATTGATCCGTGTTTTTCGTTGATAATTCCTGAACGAAACCGCAGAGAACATTTTCGCAAAGGAAAAATATTTCTTTAAAGCTTCAAATGATCTCAGAAATTATCCCTTTGAAGGAAATACGACATCTTTTGGATATACTGTATACATTCTTTTCAAAAACTATTCGTTGGCAATGTATATTTTTGCGACAACCTATTTTTATGAGTGTACGCTCTATGACACGGTTACACCATGTCCTATGAGCATTTTATAAGCTCCCCTGTTGCGTTGCGGTGTGGTGAAATAGAGACTTTTTTGTGGGTTCGAGTGCCCGTGGAGCGCTGAAGCGCTCTGCTCATGGAAGTTCACGAATAAACTTTATTCACAAGGTAAATGGTGAAAATTGTTGTATTATTTACTACTAATTCCTTGAGGTGTAACTCCCTCAGTTCAAATCCTTCCCAGCTTCTTCCTTCTCGTCTCCCTTCCTTAGCCAATAGGAACATTAGAATCTTCTGCCTAGGCGTTGATTCGTCGGATGACTCGTCCTCCGGCCGCGGCCTGATGGTGATTGGTAGTGGATGGATCTCAATAGCGCACGCACGAGAGAGAAGGCCCGTCAAAACAAGGGATGTGGGACCATGTGGGACCGAACGAGAGAGAGATCCGAGGGAGTTCCAAGAGGTCCTTGACTGAGAATTTATGACCTTTTGTCCTTAACTGATTTCCAGACTTCGACTGTCCCTAATTTATGCGGAATTGGAGAAGCTACTCTAAGAGGCTACGTGACTTTCTCCGAATTCCACAATTAGTCTCGCCGACTCGAATTTCGTCAAGGATCTCTATGGAACCCTCCCGGTCTTCCTATTCTAAACTATCGCGCCTAAGTAAAATACATATATGTATGAAATACGCGATTACGTCTTACATTTAAATTTGCCTCTCCGCGCCATTAATCGATACTATATATATTTAACTATGTTCACGTGGTCAACTGGCCACGCTACACCCCAATCTTCCTATAGTGAAGAATCTGTTAGGAACTTTTAGCTGATCGTTTTAGGGAGGAGTTGGTAGTGCATTGGTCTTGTGATCTAACAGCTGAGGAAGGTGTAGCTCTTTAGGCGCAGAAGTTAATTTTTTGACAAAGGTTTATTGAAGTGCGAAGTTTTCAGAGATAGACAACGAAAATGGTTGACCGTGCGCATATTAAAGAGATGATACCTGTCCTACAGGATGAGAAAATTGGTAATTATTGTAAGACAATTCAATTTTAGTTTGATATTGCCCCTCCCATAAATTGAATGTATTTGTTATTTTAAACGTCCATATTTCATTAATCTTTTTATTCGTTTATTACAACGATGATATTGTCAATATTTTAGATATGTTAGCAGCCACAAGTATTCTTCAACAACAGGCTGCTGACATTAGAAATCAAAGAATCACTTGGCAATCATATTTCCAGTAAGTACATGGAGTATTGATTTGAATATAATAGTGGCTACTTAATACTTTTGAAACCTATCACAACAGTTTTGTGATTTAAAATTTATAATGTAAGCTTTTCTCCAAACATACAGATATTCATATGCATATAGCTATATTTCATATTTTATAGATCTCAAATGATATCAAAAGAAGATTATGATTTTATAGTTGCCTTTGATACAAGCGATGCTAGCGTGAGGGAGACCAAACTAAAAGAAAATCCACACCAAGCTGCTAAAACTTTTCTAAACTTACTTGGTCACGTTTCAAAAGATCAAACTATCCAGTACATCCTTATAATGATTGATGATATGCTTCAGGTTTATGACTTTATTTGATATAATGAAATTATATAATTTATTTTAATGGAATAGTTCTAAAAAGTTATACCTTTACAATTAGGAAGATCGTAGTCGTGTAGAAATTTTCAAAGAACATTCGAATCGGAAACGAGAATCTGTATGGGGACCTTTTTTGAACTTACTGAACAGACAGGATGGATTTATCATGAACATGACTTCTCGTATTATTGCAAAGCTTGCTTGTTGGAGTCATGATTTTATGGAAAAGACAGATCTTCAGTTCTATTTGACATGGCTAAAGGATCAACTGAAACTCAGCGTAAGTTCAAACATCTATTTATGTTACTTATGTTATTTAAGTTATATGACTTAAGAGAAATGAATTTGTTGAAAAACATTCTATGTTATATGCTTCTTATCTGTTGCTTAGCTTTTATTTTGATAGAATGTGTGTGCACAATACAGGTGATGGGTTTTCATTATAGAAAATGTTTTCCATTTTTCCCAACAATCTATTGAAGCATCATCTATAATTAGAAATAATCAAAAATTGTAAAAAAGAAAATAATATGATTTCTGTATTACAGAATAAGAAAGGTAATATAATAATGCTATTAACCTTTAACTATAATAGATATAGAAAGTATTTGTACGTTGTTTAAAAACAAATAACTTTAAAAAAAAAACTCAAACCGTTTGGTCCAATTTTAAAAAAGCTATTTGTTTTTAAAGAATGTACAAATACTTTTTACACTGGGTGTGCATTATTTACACATTAAATTCAAGAAGGAAAATTTAGTTTGAGAAACTATTGTCTGTAGTAAGAAACACGTAGTCCTGATACATATTATTACAAAGCAGATGCACTGTTTGAACTCGTCACAGAATAGCAGTGTGTTTGGTAAATGATGTGTTCTATATTCTAATACATGTAGTTAAAGTTAATGGTGTTAACTATCCATGGCAACAAATTGTTTTAAAGAAAAAGAAACATTATACAGGGTGAAAATTATAAAGCATTACAGACAAATATCTCAGAAAATATTTATTATACGCAAAAATGTTTCAGATGAAAGTTGTTCAGTACCGAGGAGGACATCATGATCACACCTTTTCTGCATTTCCCTGCAAGTTTGACCTTGAATGACCTTGAGTTATACGTCATTGAACTCATCTTAAAACATACTATTTGATGGTGGATAAAAAAACATATCATTTCATTTAAAAAAAGAAAGTTGACCTTCACCTCACCTTGGACTGTCCACTGAGAAAAATAAAAGTCCTACCTCGATGTCTCCCTTGGTACTGAACAACTTTCATCTCCAAAACATTTTTGCGTGTAATCAATATTTTTGGAGATATTCGTCTGTAACGCTTTATAATTTTCATCTTGTATAAGTGTACGTGTAGATGTGAATACAATTAAGATTTATAATGTAAAATTTGGTGCTATCTATCTACATACATCAAGCTAGATGTAATATTTCTCTATCTTGAAATGTAGATTATGCTCTAGTAGTATATCACGGAAGACAAACACACTTATATTAAAGAATAAAATTCATTGAATTATAACATACAATAATTTCATATAACATCGGAGCACAGTGTATAAAAATTATGTATTTTTATCTTTCCCATAATGCAGGATCCAACTGAATAACGTGTATAAGCTATCATCAGATGATTTTTTATAAAAAAGTACGAAGAAAATATAGAATAACATTTTTTTAATTCAAGGCTTAGAAAGTCCGCTTTGTATACGTATATGCTGTTATGGGTATGATACGAACGATACATTGAACAATACATAAAGCATATTGTCTTTTAAAATAATGTTTACGCAGCATTTGAAAGCTTCTGCGTTGATTAAAAAACACAAAGAAAATTTTTAATGAACAGAGTTTGATTTCACCAATTACAGAATTTCTGAAAGTGTCAACTTACCGATGCATGAAATCTCGGTAACGTGTTTTAATCCTACATAAATATTGTTTTAAAAACAATATGCGTTATATATTGGTCGATAAATCGTTTCATAGCCGTAAACAGCATACATTTATACGCACACAGCAGATTTTCAAACTTGATTTTTTTTGAAGACTTAGTTTTGGATGAAAAAATGTTATTCTACATTTTACAAGTTATTCGACAGGATTCGGTATATCCATTTTATACATATGTAATTATCACATACATGTCTGTGCAGTTATATAGATAAAAATGAAATTATGAAGTAGTGCAACTAACTATTGTCAAGAAATTTAGGTATAATGCGATTGACTATGCAGCAGATCCATGTTGCTTTTTGTGAGGCAAAAAAGAGGTAGAAAAAGTTTCTAATATAAGTAAAGATTTATATACATGTATAAGTCACATGGGTTTTAGTTGGAGGCTCTTGAAGAGACAGACTTGCATGTGGGAGTAAAACAACCCAATACTCTGGACAATGAGGCATATGAGCTACATGAACAAGTGAATCCGGTTGGTCTTATAATAACCGATTATTCATATTATATACCTAAATTGTCTTTATCTTAACAAGTAAATATTATATAAAAAGAATAAGTATAATTAATTGCAGATATAATTAATGAATAAGTATAATTAATTGCAGATCGTTTACTGTCCACAGAAAATCAGTAATAGTATAATAAATTATTTCATTTCGTTTGTGCACACACATAATTTTTACATTTTGGTTGATTGTATAGATACATATAGTAACTTAAGATAACACACGTGTTTTTGGTTTTATCTAGAATAATGAATACATTCAATCTGTGGCAAGGTGCCTGCAAATGATGCTTCGTATAGATGAGTATCGTTTTGCGTTTGTATCTGTAGATGGAATTTCCACATTGCTTAGCGTTTTGACGGGCAGAGTAAACTTCCAAGTACAATATCAACTTATATTTTGCCTGTGGGTACTTACTTTTAATCCATTACTTGCGGAGAAGATGAACAAGTATGTATGCACTATGCACTATAAAACTCGGAATAAAATTTATAGAAAATCATTGCATTCATGATACAATGATGACGCGTACTTTTCAGATTCAACGTTATACCTATCTTGGCTGATATACTAAGCGATTCCGTGAAGGAAAAAGTAACACGTATTATTTTAGCAGTGTTTAGGGTAAGTTTTAACATTCATTCTACTTATTATATACTTGTACTGTACTTATTAATTACTGATATTGATACAGAATCTTATTGAGAAAGTAGAAGATGGACAAGTTGCCAAAGAACATTGCATCGCTATGGTACAGTGTAAAGTATTGAAACAACTGTCGATTCTTGAACAACGTAAATTCGACGACGAAGATATCACTGGTGATATTGAGTTCTTGAACGATAAATTACAAGCATCTGTACAGGATTTGAGTTCCTTCGACGAGTACTCAACTGAAGTAAAATCTGGCCGCCTCGAATGGTCTCCTGTTCATAAATCTGGCAAATTCTGGCGAGAGAACGCTAGTCGGCTTAACGAAAAGAATTACGAGTTGTTGCGTATTTTAATTCACTTATTAGAAGGCAGTAAAGATCCTTTAGTCCTTAGCGTAGCCAGTTTTGATATTGGAGAATACGTGAGACACTATCCTCGTGGCAAACAGTACGTTTTAATGTTTTTACATTATACATTCGTCGTTTATAAAATGTTCTATGTGTGAAATTTTTTCTGAAATGCTTGTAGTATAATTGAACAACTTGGAGGCAAACAACGGGTGATGCAACTTCTTGGACATGAAGATCCTAATGTGAGGTACGAAGCTCTTCTTGCAGTGCAGAAGCTTATGGTGCACAATTGGTAAGTTATTTAAACTTACGTTATTCTTGTCAAGTAGAAGAATAATAATTATTAATTGTTTGATCTTGTAATTTATAGGGAATACTTGGGTAAACAATTGGAAAAAGAACAAACAGGAGCGTCAGGTCCTCCAGGCGCGAAACCAGGCGCACAAGTTCCAGCCAAAGCTTAAACGAACGCGTAGCCATTGTATATGCAAGTTTGGCTTAAAATCTGTATATTTAATCTTCCTTCTGTATTTTCTCTCGTACAACATATGTACTTTTATTGCGATAAAAATCGATATAGCGAATACTAAGGTAAAATTCCATTGAAAAATTACATTCCTTTGTATTCCGACATAGTAGATACAAAGAATACACGGAGACATATACACTAAGAATGTACGATAGGATTTATCCGGTTCGGCACCTTTCAAATATGCAGATGAGTGATTGTACAAATACATCATCTTAATAATAAGATGGCGGAGTGTATAAATTGTAATGGAATTTGTAATTAAGATGTTTAATGGAATGTTAGAGAAAATAAAGTATTATTATTACTAGAAAGCAGTAAAAGCAATCTTTTTTGTTTTATTTTTCAGCAAATGACAGTTTCACATTGATATTACAGGATGTCAATTGTGTTACAAGATATCGAAAGATGTATGGTATATCTACTTCTCTTACAGATTCATCATCGCCACAAAGACGACATCTTAATTTATTGCCAAATCCTGATGCGCTTGAAGTAGTTTCCATTACCGGACCTAGCAATGTCCCACACTTTTGGCAAACTAAAGTCTGTAATCAGAACATCATTAATAATTAATAAATTCATTAACTAGAAAACATGCGAAGATTCAAGTATACCGTAGTCTTATCCGAACAATGAAAAAGACGATCTTGTAGCAAAAACGAACATCCATGAGATATTAGCGAATCTCGTTCCATTTCTCCAAATCGAACACCACCACCTCTTCGTCTACCTTTTATAGGCTGTCTTGTCAAAACATCTATTGGACCAGTGCTTCTGACCTACAAATAATGCAAATAATCGATAATAAGTTCGGAATTAGGACTTCGAATACTATAAGGAATTTAAAGTTTACTTACTTGCCACTTATCCGAGACCATGTGCCGCAATCTCTGATAATGCACAATTCCGAAAAAGATATCAGCAGTCATTTCTCTTCCATCTATCCCTGAATACATCCTTTCAGTTCCATAATAATTGTAACCTCCACGTTCCAATAATTTTCCAAAATATTCAACAGCTGTTTCATCCTCGTTGAATCGGAAAGACGTGGCATCGTGTACCAGTCCATGTATGGCTGCTGATTTTCCCGCCATTACTTCGATCATCATAGCTATATATATATATGCATACATCATAATTTAATTGTTTTCATAACCGCAGAAGTAAATATTAAAAAAAATAAAAATTTGATTTCACCTATCGTCATACGACTTGGAAAACCATGAGGATTGAACACGATATCAGGAATCAAACCGGTTTCTGTAAATGGCAAATCCTCTGCTGGCCACTTTTGAGAACAAATTCCTTTCTGACCTGCCCTGGAAGCGAATTTGTCTCCAACACTTGGATTACGCTAAAATTTTGAATAATCAGTGAACATAAAAATGTGTAACAATTTAACGTTCACAAAATGATGTTATGCTTACCGAAATGCGAAAAGTAATGCAAGCTCTGCGCGGAATGTGACTGTGTAATGTACCACACAGTTTTACAGTATCGACATGAGCATCTTCTTTCCCATGATATTTTCCAGTAGTGTATGTCGACTTATCTGCATCGTAGTAACTTTTAAAATAATTCTATTAGAATGTATTTCGAATCGCTGAAAACTTTACACTCAATTCAAGAAACTTACCAATAATAAACATCACCTTCAGAAATAATAGTACCGGGTAGAGGAAGACCATCAGTATCTAATTTTTCTGCTAGTTCAGGTTTATCTGGATTTCGTGCGAAATAACTTCTTTGATCTTCTAAGTCGACAAACTCAGATTTATAAATTATTCCATGTGCAAACCCTCTATCATATGCAGCTTTATTAATAATCATCGCATCTTCCATATCATACCCCTATCAAATGTACATAATGTGTTCAGAGATGTATTCGTTGCCACACTATAACCATTATTAGTTACTTACTGTGTATGAAATAACAGCTACTATCGCATTAGTACCCATGGCAAAATCATCAAGATTAATTTTATCGTGGTGAACAGGTCGGAAAAGGGGTGTTGCGGGTGTTTGAAGTCTATATAATTTAGTTTCCGATTGTAATTGCCATGTATGACATGGAGTACCCATTGTTTGTTTACCCATCTATAAGAGAATGTACTAATAATTGTATTAAAAAAGAGAATAGTTTTAAAAAAACAAACACCTTACTTGACATTGGTACATATTTCTTGGACTCTGATTACAATCTGGCATTGGAATAAGACTTGCTAAATTACTTAGGAAGGCTGTCTTCGATAATTCTTGATGTGACGTCAACTGTAGCAATCAAATAAGTGAGAACTCCGCAAATAATATAAAATTACATCCAAAAAATACATGTTTATTACCCCTTCATAAGCTTCTTCGGGTGTGACGCAGATATCTAAATAAATTTGTTCAAACGTTCCTATATATTCAATCTTCTTAGCAATCAAATTCATGACTGGTCTCATCATACGTGCTGGACTTGTGAATAAATACAATCCTGGGTACTGAGCCGGTACATTCTTTTTTGGTACTAGAGCTATTTCCATTGTAGAGGGTACCTAATAAAATCATATGAACAAATGAGTCAATCCAAATGAATAGATTAATCAATCAAGCAAAATTTGAAAATTTACTTCTTTTGCATTTATTTTAAGCAATCTAAGCTTATCTGTTATTCTAGCAACTATATTGTCATTTATCACTCCAATCAATTTCCCGTCCAACATTACAACATATGAATTCTTCCAATTATCGGCAATAGATAAGGGGACCATCCCAAGATCCATTAACACTATAGGAATATTGGCTTTCAATTTTGAATCTGGATGTTTCGTAATGATACAATTCATTGTTAAGTGATTCAGAAGTCCACAGGGCGCCCCGTCAGGTGTATGAACAGGACAAATAAAGCCTGTCGTTACATAAAAAATGATTACTATTAACTCTGTTACTAATATGATCATGATCATTCTTGATTACAATAGACAGTTACCCCACGCATCTGGCAATAATTGTCTGGCTTCGGTTGTTCTCATTTCTTGGAAAAAAGAGCCTCTATGAATTGCACGAAAATGACTCATATAACGCATTCTGTTAATATTTTCGGCGACAATTGTAAGACCACTACTTTGCATGAGTCCTAAACCCGTAGCTGATCTTATATTTCCAGTCGCTAAGAAATTTTCCATTTGTGATTCAAGCGAGCTTGTATGTTTCATTATATTTAACATTTCCTCTGAATAAAAAGCAATTTGAATAAAACTTGTTATAGATAAATGTAATTTGCATTAAAGTACAATTTTTGTAAATACTTACGTACGCTTAAAGTGTACCTATTACCCGCGCTTCTTGCACGCTTCAAAATACCCATTTTAAGACCCATTAACCAAGTATATAGTTTTTCCTTCAGAACTTGCAGATACAAGTGACCACCGAGTAAACATTCTTGCATCATCACAGCATCAGCTCCCTCAACAGCACAGTTATTATTCGCAAGAGCGAATAGCTTTTTTGTCATAAAAACAAGTAAATAAAATTTATCCAAAGGATCATTAAGATGAATTGCTATACAATGCCTGAAAATAACACCTATTAACCATATAAAATAATGTACATGCGTACATGTATACCGGTATATTTCCAACACTCACTTAATTATGAAATCACAAACATCTGTATCAGTTGCATCTTGAGGTAATTCAAAGAACTTTATTCTAAACATACGTCCTATATAAGTCCTGCATTGATCGTGGCTATGTAGATCTTGTTTGTGTATTTCTCTGAGCATATTTAAAATACAACCTTTGTAATAAAGATCATCCTCGCTACCAGCTGTTAATGCATTATAAATAAAAATATCTGAAACATCTACTAAACATTTCAGTATCAAGACTAGAGGCACGTAGTATAAAATTTTTTTGTACGTGAACATTAACTTTGCAGATCCATCAGTTACATAGTGCAATGTATTGTTCTGTAAAACATATATTATACTAATACTATTAAATCAACATGAAAAAAGTGAGAAATGGTTTATTGTACAACATACATACCGTTGCAGTATTATCATCACGCACACTCCTTAGAAGTAGACCAAGATCACTAAACTGTACTCCACGAGCTTTCCATCCAGATCTTCTAATTGCTATAGGATAATTCCTTCTTGTCATTAAAAGCATTCTTATAAGTCTCTCTAATCCTTTAATTATAAAATATCCACCCCATTCTTGTTCATGTTCTCCATGACTAACTAATTCCTTTGGATTCATTTTACTTAAATGACATCTATTGGACTGTAGAATTAAATATAAATTAGATATGTATGGCGTTTCATGTAAAATATTCATTGAAATATTTTGATTGACAAGACTTCATAGAACTCTGATCTAGTAAATAAGCATTTTGAAAAAGAATGCCTTTATATTTTTCTTTTGGGAAACACTTGACATTATCTGATTTCATACTCAAAACCGTATCCAGAAGGAATTATTTTCCAAACGTTTCACAAACGTTGCAGCTAGCTTTGTCAGGGAATCGGAAACACACTGATATTGGTGTGTGTCATATGTTGTTGCTCTAATATACAAGAGTTGCTCATATTCTAGATTATTGGTCATCAATTGAATTGGGAATTATATAGAATATATTAAAAGAACAACGCAGGACACGCCCAAGTATCAGTGCGTCTTCGACTCTCCTGAAAACCTTGGGAAAATAACTCTGTCAATACATGAGTGTAAGCTTCAGGCATTGATATGATTGTTATGAAAATTGTAGAATATTTTAGACAAATAATTCTTTTAAACAACTCGAATGCTTCATCAATATACATGTACATTACTGCCTATCTGCCTATTTTTAGAGTATTTAGTATAACAATTATTAAATTTATAGTTGCGTACTTTAACCATAATTGGAATTTCTCCCAAATCTCTTTCAAGGGCTTCTTGAGTTTTACTATTAATAGACCAGCCCAATTTAACTGTCATCTTCCCTTTGTAAGAACATCCTCTCTGGCGGCACTCTGTAGGATAAATTCTGTGATTCTTTACTCCAATAGTCCCAATAGGAACGGAAGGCTGATGAATAGTCACATCATCGATCCACAGAGCCACTTTCTCTTCATTTGGAAGGTGGATATAAACAAGTGGATTATCTCTAACACCTTCTGCGAGGCCATCTTCTAGCATATAATTAAAAGAGTCTATATGCGGCGTACCTAAATTCTGTAGTAACTGAAATGAATAATAATTCTCTATTAGACATGGCATGTCTGGAAAAAACTTCAAAATTGAGTAAAAACAATGTTAATATTTACAGAATTTTGCTCCTCTGGTGGTTTACCAAAATTTTGGGAGGTATTTGTTAATTTCGGTTCAATTAACATTTTTCTATTTGCGAGAAATACACTTCAATCAAAATAATAACAATGAACACTTCAAATGTAACATAACCATAACAGTGTACAAATGTGCTTCAGATAGATAAATAATATACATTCGTTCAATCACGTGGAGCGTGGAGCGCCGGTCTGTTGCTTCGCAGTGCTATCAACTTATTAAAACTGAAATTTCATAAATTTGTTATGTTGCACAACTGCGAACAGAGAGGGAGATAGAAACAATAGAAAAATTACACAAGTTTTCCAGATGACACATTTTTAACATTTTGAAGTATCCCGTGATTGGGTCACACCTCATATTTACTCACGAAAAAGAAAACCTAATTAATCAATTAATTACTCGTAAAAACTATTGACTGAATCGATGCAACAAATAATTAACATTTAAAAATGTTATATGTTTTTATAATGCGAAGATGAGTTTATTTTGTGTGCTCTAAACTTTATATTTTCTTTTTATACGTCGAAAATATTGCAATAATGACAAAAGTTAATACATGTGAAATTTTTAATCAAGCCGATGATAAGTTTTATACGCTTTATATAGAATGGCATGATTCACATTTCGAAGTAACATTATTGGAACCGTCAATGTTATCATTAAATGGAAAGGTTTGTATGCGCTTTTATAATCAAGATTCTTATTGATACTCTTTTAAATTAAAAATTTTACATTGCAGATGGATACTGAAGATATGAAATGCTTTTGTAAGGAGTTATCTAAATCACTTGAAGACTATGTGCAAGAGACTGAGGAAATATTTTGTGGGAAAAGGAAGGAAATTCATTTTCATATCGACAAGAATAGAATAGAATGGAAGAATAATTTATGGACTCTTGGAAAAATTGATTTAAACCCAGTTTCTGATATTAAGGTGATTTCGAAAATCTTTCAACGATCTCTAAAGTTTTATCAAGATATTCAGAGAAAATTAAGTAATATGGAAGAGGAAAATGAAACATTGATAGAAGAGAATATGAAATTAAAGTCAGATATAGATAAAATGATAGAAGCTAAAACCATTATGGAACAAGATATGTATAAAAAGTTTATATTACTTCTGAATTCTAAAAAGAAAAAGATACAGGAACTAGAATGTAAAAAGGAACAAAATACTAGAGAACCAATTTACGATGCACCTACCGATGAAAGCGAAGAGTCAGATACAGGAGATGTGACAACAAATAAGAAAAGAAAAACTACTGATAATAAGGATTCTGCATTTCCACAGAAGAGAAAATATGCAACCAATGAAGTTACTAGTCCAAAACCATCTACTAGTACAGAGTATATAAATGATGATATAACAGTTAAAAAAAATGTTATAAATGATGATATAGAAGTTAAAAAATATGTTATAAATGATGATATAGAAGTTAAAAATAATGTTACAAATGATGATATAGATGTAAAAAAAATTGTTATAAAAGGAGAAGATGGAAGCATGAAAATTGATCAAAGTTGTACTTCTGAGTCTAGAAAATCAACATGTAGCTTAAATTTAGATGAAGCAGAATCAGATGAAGATTTATTTTCCTCCTGAATTATTTATATATAAATTATGAATATAATTAAAAATTGTTTCTCTATATTTCTCAAATAGATAAACAATTTGATTATTATTTACTGAAATGATCTATTTTTTAATCCATGGATTTTATACAAAGTATTTTATGCAGGTTTGAGATATGCAGGTTTTATAAAAGATCAGTGTACAAGCAGTTGGATGATGACACTAAGTATATCTACATACGTGCAAACATAAGTTGAAAATGAATAACGTTTTTTTGTATAAGGCTTCGTTTTTTACATAAATGAGTTTAAAGACCTGTCAGATATACAATGTGCATTAATTTTGAATGTACTTGTTACGTTGATAAAATGATTTTTAAAAATGAATACTCTCATTCTTGTTTATGAAACCATTCTAAATGCGGACATTGCAACAATAAAATAACAGTAATGATAGTGAAACTTACAATTAGTATTTCTTTTATGGATCTTCAAACTTATTTTTTTCGAAAACAAAGTCTGAAACGAAAAAGTGTTATTCTTTTTCTTTTTACTTACTTTTACATATAGTATCATGATTTCTATTGATTATTATTACTATTTCTATTGTACCATGTTTTCTATCGATTACTATTGATATATTTACATACCATACATAATTGTGAATGGAAATATTTTACAATACAACACTATTTCAAAAATCTGTTATTGTGTATGTTTCTTTTATAGGTGAAATTCAAGCAAAAATATAGTATAGATATTTTAAATAACTGGATGATTTTGTCAATTACTTTCTGAAAATTGTAGAAATAACATATATACATATTTATAAAAATGGAAGTTGATCCAACGATGAAACTCGGTGGCACCTATTTCCAGTACTGTAACTTTGAATAGTCTTGGAAATCTTTAGCGAACCTCCGATATTTGAATTCTTCATTATTCGTGCACGTTCTGTAGGAAACGCTGTTTACATAGTACAAATTCTATTATTTACATTCTCAAAATATTATTTACATTCCTAAACAAGTTGTTATCCTAATCAATTACTAAATATTTAAGTATTGTATGAGATATTACATCAATTTCATATCCATAAAATGATGAAAAATAATATAGAATGGAATTATTCTAGGTTGGAAGAGGTGTTTAATTTTCAAATTAAAATAGCTCTGAGTGCAAATGATTGAAAAGAGTACAAATGAGAAAAGCAGCGGACTTTTAACATTTTAAAGATTATATTGCAGAAGCCAGGACAATGGAAAAATTGAGTTGACCGTAACAGAGATTTCTCATTAGAAGTGCTAGAGACTTGTGAATGCTACGGATTTACAAAGATTTACAGACTAGTGATGACTTGACCTTGGAGGAACAGTGTCAGTGTCGCGAATCATGAGAGAACTGTCGATCGTGTGGCTCCGATGGTATCCTTGGGTGAATAGGGGAGGGTAGTGTCGTTGACAGAGACTGAGACGGAGTAGCAAATGGAGTGTAATAATCGTAACGATAGTAAGCAAACGACTCCCATCGAGTTGGGTGTTGTACATCTAAGGACGTGGCGGTTGTAACCGGTGTGCCAGTAGAATAATAACTCCTCTCAGGCACGTTTGGAACATAGTTGTATTGGGGCTCCAAGAGGCTCTGCAAGTGCCGGATATAAGTAATGGCGTGCCTGAGCGACTCTATTTTCGACAGTTTCTTCCCGGGCGGTTTACAGATTGGTAATTTCGACCTTAATAGTTCGAACGCGCGATTCATGTCTCTCATCCTCGTTCGTTCCCGGTCGCAAGCGGATTTCTTATAATCTGAAAACGAAGCACCGGCTAGATTAACATTTAAACGTGACCACAGTTTGTTTACGTGCCTCCACGTTCTCGTTTTAAGGAATGCTTGAGTCCCACCCTTTTCGGTTTGCGACGATTCACGCTGCACCGACTTAATGTTCGTTTCGTGAAGAATTTCCAAGTGCGGGTGACTATTTATCACTTCCGGTTCCGGCACTCTTATCACAAACACGCGACTCCCGTTCTCCTGGCGATTCTCGAAGTTCCTATGCTGCCATCCTCTTCTTGCCATCTGCCGCCGCGGTAACGCTGAATCCTCTGCAGGCATTTGTAAAAATTTGAAATTTGCTTTTTATTATGCTCATTGTACACTCCGCGACGATACCATAAAACGTTTGCAAAACGTTTAAATACAGGGTGTTGCACTATAAACAGGTCACCTGAATAACTCGCTTGCTCTTCAAGATAGAAGACAATGCATCGGACCAAACTTACTTGATATCGAGGCGCTTGTAATCTGATGTCATTAATTTCTTTTATAGGTGGAGACGTCAAGGAGATACGAAGGTCGACTCTGTTTTTTTTAAATGGAACAGAACGGTTTTCTATTTACATTCTGATAGTGTGTTTTGAAACGAATACAATGACGTATTATGAAGGTCATTTAAGATCATGCATGGTCAACTGCAATAGAAAATAAAGTGTTTGAAAACACTCTTCAAATGCTTCTGCGCCTTCTCTGGTTGTTGGCATACCACTCTTGTAAGTATCGATAAGGGTCACAGAACATAAATAAACATACAATTACATTGTATGCTTACCTGTATCCAGAAATGTTATTAGTAGTTTGGCTACTGACTAGAGTACGGCTTCTTAATATTCAACCTGAGTGTTGAATTTTCAAAAATGCGTTACACAATAACAGAGAAAGTGGAAATGGTTATTATTTATGGTGAATGTCATAGAATTATGAGGAAACCGGTAAGCCAATTATCTGTTATTCGAATACCAGATAACGAATAAAATTTTATCCTTCACTGTCAAATAACTATTCAGTCAAAGAAGAATTTATTCGAATAAAAAATGATTCAGTTAATCCATAATATTCAATTTGTATCCCCTTTACATGTCTAAAGCTCCTAACTAACTGATAAGTAATTAGTAGAATAGTACAATTACTATTCTGCTACTGCTGATGTATCTCTTATTTTGTATTGTACCATGAATCGACTGAACGTATATGTTGTATACGTACGTGTTGTATTATACTTGTACATTTGGTCGACTCATGTTGTGATGTAGAAGGACAAAGTTAACTACTCATAAACACAATGTCGCCATTATAATACGTACGTAGTAAGAATTGCAGTTGTTACGAACATACGTGACTGAATGCATCCACACAAAAACGCTCAGAAAATTTCGGTAGAATCAAAAGTAATAAACAATTATTCGTATCGTTATTCGAATAAATTTGTAATCGATATTCGAATAAAATCTTCTAATAAATAATGATGAATTATTCGATTAA